>JAIUCV010000010.1:7807470-8407470 GCA_026724425.1 Erythrophleum ivorense
AGGCCAAGTCAAAAGTCCCTAGGCCAAAAGTGAGGCAAATCCAAAGTCCTAGAAATGGGGTGAGGCAAAACCAAAAGTCTCTATAGCTTATTCTTGAAATTGATGTGAAATGGTAGCATGAAAATGTGACCTTGTATACTTTATAGTTATATTACTTTCCATACTTGTGCCTTTGATGTATGTATGCCATTGATGTGTGTGTGAATGGATGTGTGAGCTATTGAGATTCTATGAGTCTCACTCTCCTTCCCTCCTTCATCTTAATATGTCTAGGTGGTATCCAAGAAGCAAGAAATACAAGCCAAGGGTCATAAGAAGCTACACTTTGTCAAATATGTAATTGTAGTTGCAAATGAATGTCAAAGTGAACTTGTACATATTCTTTTTCATTTGTACACCTTTGAGTGTAACAGCATAAATTCTAGCTCATTTCATAACATTCATAAGCTTCACATCATCATTTCCATGAGCACATGAAAAAGGGACCGAAAATAATGGATTTATTTGCGTTGCGTCATACTTAAAAATTTGCAATCGATGTCACGTGGACCGTGTAAGATCATTACAACTCATTTGCATCACAAAAACATGCCTACAATTCATGGAAACCGAATTGGAGTGTAGAATAAAGAGTTTCATTCCCGGCCAAAATTGCTCCACTTTCTGACCAAATTTTAGAAAATCATAACTAAATTTAGAAAAATTGAAATCATGCAATCTTGGTTATTCTGGAAAGGTTAAGATGTCTACTTCACAATAAAAATATTCCCAGACTATAAAATTCACCAAAGAGGATGCTTGACATCCAAAATAGTCTGAAGGTACGACTGAATTCTAGAGCTGTTACAGAATTCTACAAGAAAACTTTGAAAATGTCCAATTAATTCCACAAAACTCCAATCCATGCAAATGATACCAATATGAAAATCTGAAGATGTTAACTATAGAGGAAAAATATCTCCATATCATTTCATCAAGCCCAGACCCCAGAATTCGATGGAACAGTACTTCTGGTCAGGCAAATTTACTGATACTGGACAAAAACTTCAAAAATTCATATCTCCCTCTCTAGATCTCCAAATGAGGTTCTTCTAGTTGGAATGAGTCACTGTGATTGTCTAGTTTCTCTGTATAAAATTTCATGGCAATTGGACATCATTTGAGCTTCAAGTGACAAAGTTTAATTTCGGACCAAATGAATAGTGCAACAAACAGAAACATAAATTTTGCCAACTTTGAAAAATTATCAAATATTCTATAGACCTCCAAAAATTATGATCTTTAGATTCTCAAAATTTCTCAATGAGACCTAATTGCATGCCAAATATCAGATCAAGACTAACTCATTTGGCCAAAAAGTGACTTAGGGTTCCATAATGGTCAATTTTGGCTCCATATAGGGTACCAAAGTTGCCAAATGGATTTCCCTTAGTCTTGACACCTTTTGGGCAAGTCCAAAAGTACATTTAAGACTTGTGTGAGCTGTGCAAATGGTCCCAAACCTCATGCATCTCATTTTGGCCTTTCACCCACACTTATGCACATTTACATCAAACTTCCAAATTGCATAATTTGGCATTACATACTCAAATTGTATTCTATAGCTCATATATCATATCCATAGTTATAAACATCACATAATTGCATATTTATACATGTCTCAAGGTTTATAACACATTTACAACATCATATATATCATGAACCATCATTATGGTTCCAAAATGGACAAAACAAGGCATAAGCTTGTCAATCTCCCTTCTTCATTGTTGTTGGCTCCCTTCAACATAATTACTTAGTCCACCTAGTAATGTTAGATCATTGGAGAGGAGGGAATGAGATTCAAAGAATCCCAATAACTCATCTCCCATTCAATCATACATAATATGTGTAAAGCAAGCTTTACAAATGCATGCATGGAGAAAATGAGAGACATGAACATTTAAAAGTAAACTTGGCATATGAACAATTCATATAAGACATTCAAGAGCTCACCAATTGTTTGGATTGGTCTCACACTTCTCCTCATGGATTTTGGACTTGCCTTACCAATTCTTTAAGAGCTTTGGACTCAACCATACTCTTGGGAGCCCATTTTGCTTTTGGAAGACTATTTACTTTATCTCAACCAAGCTCAAGGGTTCTTGGCTTATCCTCACCAAAAGGAAGAGTTCTTGGCCTCTCCACATTCAAGTAAACTCATACAAACATCATGTACTCATTTAGTAACATAAATGGTATCAAGAATCATAACATATAAAGGCATGCCAGCATACTTTCCATAGCTTGAAAATACACATACACACATTCTAAAACAAGCTACACACACATCCATGCATGAGAGAAGGTAGAGAGAGCTACCTTGCTTGCATTCACACATTTTTTCCTTAAGCCTTGACTCCTCTCCCTTGACCTCACACACCCAAGAAGGTGGAGACCATTCCTTTTGGCCTAGACACACTAAAAAAAACATGAATTACTCATGGGAACAAGCCTTAGCATTATACACACTTTACATGATGCTACTTTGGTTTATGGCTCCATTATGCTTCCATAAGGCACTTAATGAAGCAACTTCAAGAATTTATGATCTTGGCTCCCTTCTCTCCTTTGCTCTATGATTCTTGACTCCATTTAGACTCCTTGGAGTCATCACACAATTATTTTAAATAGCCTAGCTAGGAGTTGCTTCATTATGCTACATTATGGAGCCTATACTTCCATCTCACTATCTATGACTTCTAAATTTTTTCCAAGGCTTCATCTCATCCTCTTCTATCCTACATGACTCAAAAATAAGCTTGAAACAAATAAAAACTTTCCCTTGGTACTCTTTCTAACCTAGGCCGAAACCATGCTCCATATGAGTACCAAGTGGGTTTGTTTCCCATGGTTTTCAGAGCCTCTGAGAACCCCAGAAAGTTCAAATTTTCTATTTAAAAAGCCCTTCTGTAAGTTTTCCAAAAGTTTCTCGTATTTACGAAAATGCCACTGGCCTTTTGGCAAATTTTTCAAATCCTCATTTTTAAGGCTCAAATCCTCATTTTTCATTATTTAGAATTTTATCCTAATTTTAGTTGGCCCCAATCCCTTCTATTTTGGGGACTTCTTTTTATATCTGGCCCATTTCTGACGTTTACAAAGAAACCGAACATCGTGTTTCTCACGTTTACGGAGGGATCGGATATTACATTGAGCAAATGTAATATTATGCATGAATGACGTATGGACCATTTGTGGCACAAAATCAATACAAATGAGAGAACTTGACACTTGATGGCATGTATGCATTAGTGTATTCTTGGATGTGGAATGACCAAAATGAGATGCATGAGGTTCTGGGACCATTTGGGCAGTTCATACAAGTCATATTTGTGCTTTTTAAACTTGCCCAAGAGAAGCCAAACACAAGGGAAGGCCATTTGGACCAAGTTGGTGCCTTATGAGATGCAAAAATGACCACTTTGACGAGCTATGGCACAAATTGTCCAAATGAGCTCTTCTTGTTCTGAAATTTAGTATGCATGTAGATCTTATTGAAAGCTTTTTGGAAAGCTAAAGTGGGTGATATTTGAAGGTCTACAGAATTCTTGGTGAATTTTTGAAATTGAAAAATTTTCTGGTTTTGGCCCTGGTACTGTTCATTTGGTCTAAAAATTGATCTCTGTCATTCATGAGGCAAACGATGTTCAATTGCCATAAAGTTTTATAAGGAGAAACTAGACCTTCCCAGTGACCTGTGCCAAGTGGAAGCACCTCATTTGGATATCTAGAGAAGGAGATATGAATTTGAATTTTCTATTTTGTTCCAGGTGCATAGTTAAACCTTCATCACTATTCCATCTATTTTTGGGGTCTGAATGCTCTTGGATTGATCTAGAAATACTTTTTCCCTCTAGCTAACATCCACACCTTTCCAAATTGGTACATTTTGTATGAATTGGATTTTTGTGGAATGAATTGTGAATTTCCAAAATTTATGTCAGTAAGTTGTATTAGTAATTCTGGACAGTCTAACTTTTGTGCCTTTTCTGTTGTTAAACATGGTTTAGATGAGATTTTTGTGGCTAGGAATTTTAGTTTTTTTTTAGTGTAAATTTAACATCCAAAGCTTTCCAAAAAACTATGATTTGCTTGCTTTCGATTTTTCTAGATTTAGTTATAATGTTTCAAAGTTGCCCCATAAATTTGCCACCATGGAATCCAAAGTGAATGAATTAATTTTGGGTTTTTGCTTTTAAACCCGTGGATTTTGTGATGTTTTGAGACATTTATGACTTGTATAAATGGAAAATAAATAAGGAATGTTATTCGTAAGTTCACGGGGTCTCTAAGATGTAAAATGAACTTTTAAACCCCAACGTAATGCAATTAAATTTATTATTTTAATAAATTTTCTTGGAGTTCTATTGATAAAATGTGAAATTCCCCTTGAATGAGTAAAGTGATGCTAGAAATAATATAGTGTGACATTATCCTCGGTAGGTGGCTTCTCCCATTAGCTTTGGAGTTTTGTTCTTCCTAGAAGATGACTTCTCTTATTAGCTCCAGGAAAATGCGTCCACGTGGGGAAAGTACTACTCCCACTTATAAGGCCCTAACTTAGGGTCTTCCCACCTGATGTGAAACTTTACATTCTACCCCCCTTTGGAGCCAACCCGTCCTTGGGTTACACATGCAGCTAAGTCAGCTCTGATACCAAACACCTTACAGAGCCCTATAGATATTATACCCGGTAGGTGACTTCTCCTATTAGCTCTGGGGTTTTATTCTTCCTGGAAGATGGCTTCTCCCATTAGCTCCCAAGAAAATGCGTCCACGTGGGAGATTACTACTCCTACTTATGAGACCCTAACCCAGGGTCTTCCTACTCGACGTGGGACTTTACAATGATCATGGCACAAGTTCCCTATTGAGCATGTTTATGGCATGGTGCATTCCAAAGAGTACAATCACAACTCGATGCATAATCACAGCATAATGCACAAGTGGAATCATGATCATAGCTTCAAATAAGGACACGATCATGGTCGACAAATAATATGTTGTCAAACCCATCATTTGTCATTAAATTTCATATTCAATAAACATATGTTTAGCATTGAAAATATAGATGAAATTTAAAACCCCCTAGTCACCTCACTTAGAATTATCAACTCTTTCAATAGCTATCAACAAGTACCAAGAGCACCCAAAAATTCTAAAGAAACCAAAACACGAATTTAGCCATCATCCATTAAGGGATTCATATACTTAGTCAACCATTACATCAAGAATCATTAAAAAAACACTTAGTTAAGCTTTTAATAGGTTAAATGAATTGATTTGAGCCCTCAAAGCTAAGGCACAACAATGGGTTACTAAAACTTCTCCAATTTTCGCATATCAACAAAGCTAAAATAAAAATCATTCATAGGAGCCAATTTTCAATATATTAACCATCAAATGTGGGGGAATACTTACCCAATAATTCCTCTAGCCTTAAGTTTTGAAAATCATGCAAGAAACACTAAAAACACCAATTTTTAGACCTAGAGTTTGGATGAAAATCCACCAAATGGAAAACCAATCAAACCAAAATGAGGAAGAAGATAAAAGGAACAACTTTCATAAGATTCACCTTGGCCAAGTGTAACATTTAGCATTCTTAAATCAGGCTAAACCCTATGACCAAGGTTAAGGCTAAGTCATAAAGGGCCAAAAGCCTAATCAAAATGAGAAAGAAGGGCCACAGATAGCTTAAAGCATGAAAAATGATATTGAAGTGGCTTGCAGAACAATAAAGGCAAAACAATAATCTTAAGGAATGGTGAGGTGTAATAACCAATTTTCCAAAAACTAAACTAAAACTGATAAAATGAGACAGGATCATCCTAAAGCAAAGCGAATTGAGGTTAAATGAGATTAAAATGATAATCAAAACATCTAAAAATATGGTTGAAAGTCTAATGATTGCCAAAAAATGGAGCCAAAATAACCGAATGAATTAAAAGAATAACGTAGTGACAAAATTGTAATTTCAAGAAACTTTTAAGAAACTCAAAGGAAGGAGATTTAAAGAGAAAAATTGAGCTTTTTAGGATTTTCAAAGGTCTTAAAAACTAGAGAAACCCTTAGAAAGACTTAAACCCCTCCAGTATGTGTTTTAAGTCGTCAGTTGATAGAAACTTTGACCAGATCATTCGAGGTTATTTTGAATCCAATTAAGGTGAAACCAAAGCATTTTATGAAATAGAGGACTTAAATTTATGATGGAAAAGATGGATTTAAAAAAGGAGTTGAATTAGTTCAAACAAAGAAACCAAAGTTTAAAGGACATAGTTGGAATTTTTAAATTCTTATAATTAGGCCTTCCTCCCTTCTTATATCACGTCCCACTGAGTGGATTGTCGCATAACCCTCAAAATAATACTAGGCTAATAGAATATGCAGTTAATGGCACAACCTAGGTCATCTCCCTTGGAATTGGCGTTCAATGTTTAATTGAGTTTTCTAAATATTAAAAGACTCTAAAATTTCCTAAACAAGGGGATTTTGATTTACTTAACTATCCTAAAACTAAATTGAATTAAAATTCCTAAATTCTACCTAATTATATGGATTATGGTTGAAAGATGGACTTGTGACTAGCTTCAGATTCGTCCCTTGGTATCTACTATCCTTATCCTAATCTAATTGTGATTAATTCTGGCCTAAGAGTCCCTAATCGTGTTCATAACAATTTATCTTGAGTAACCACGCAAGAATCAAGAAATCAACGATCTAATGTTGAATTGAAACCTCACATCCAAATTAAATTGTCAATTCTTGTTTTTAAGATCAATGAACACTCAATTTGATTGATTAACTAATTGATTAACCTCTGAATCATCCTAAATATTTAATTAACCAACTAAACATTAAGGAATCTTTAAATTAAACAATTAAGCTCACTCATGTATTTTATCGAACACCTTCAAAGCATACATGGGAAGTCAGATAATATTGAAATTAATCAGATCAATTAATCAACAAAAATACTTCCTAATTAGTGTCTAACCAGCCACTAATTATAATTACACAAATTCCTTATCAAATACATCTTAACTAAGAAAATAAATGAAAGAGAAAAAGTGTAGGCAAAAATAAGGAAATTCTTAGCCAAAATTCTGAATTTTCTCCATGGATTCAAGCTTCTCCAAGGGCTTCCTCCTTGCTAGCCTCAAGATGAACTAAAGCTTCATGGGATGATGGAGATGGAATGGGGATGAGAAGAGGATGGAGTGGACAATGAAATGGATGGTGAATGGTGTGCAGCGAATGGATGAATAGAGAGATTATGGAGTGGAGTCGATCGTGTATGGCCGAATGAATAAATATATAGATGATGGAATGGAGTTGCGTGAGTGGAATGGATTCAATGAATGAAGGAGGCGTGAGTGACTTGGAGAGACGTGAGTGTGCTGGATGTGTGAATGGATCAGAGACGTGTTGAAATATACTCCTTTCTTCATTAAAAATCACGTGCCAAAGCTGATTCTGCTTCACGTTTTTGCTCGTGCCTTCTGCGTTTCTGTTGCATGTTCTCCAGCTCTCTTCTTGTTGAAACTGCAGTTCAGCGTTTTATTTTCCATGTGATGTGCTCAAGTGTTTCTGCATGTGTGTATAGGTGTGGGCCTTGCTGTTTATCTTATTATATTCTACATGTTCTTCTACTGTTTCTGCAGCTCTTCTTCATGTAAATTTTCCACGTTGCTTTGCTCTGTTCTTCATGCTGTAGCCATTTTAGCAATCACGCCAGCTCCAGCTCGTTCCAGCTCGCGTTTTTCCACCTCCCAAGCTTCAGCTCGAGTTTCTGCATGTTCTAGAGCTTCCAGCGTCTTCTTCATTTGCTTTCCACATGCTTTTCTCCTTCTCTCACGCATCCAGCCCATGTTGCTCCTTCAGCGTCAGCTCGTTGCTTCTACAACCAATAGCTCGAGCTTCCTTCTTCGCGTTCAGCTTCTTCTGTTTTATGCTGCCTTAATGCTCCATGTATTTTCCACATGCTCTCAGCTTCATTTGTTGCTTTGTTCTCAACTAGCTCGAAGCTTCTCTTCTTATGTTTGCATGCTCTGTTTTGCTTCCAGCTTTGCTCACCAGCACATACAACTTGAGCTTCTCCTTTGTTGTGTACTGCTGCCCCTACTTCTCACAAAACGTTCTTCTTTGTTCAGCTACTGTCCATGCTTCCTTCCACGTAAACTCAAGCTCACTTCTGCATGCTTCTTACATGTTATCCATGAATCATGCAAGCTTCAGCTACTTCAACGTAAAAACCAAGCTCTTTCTCCATCCTTCTGCTCCAGCACGTTGCTTCTTCATTCCACGTATGCATATGATTCTTCCATGTGCTTTCTGCGCTTGCTTTTTACGTTGAACAGCAACTCTTCGTGGCTTCTGCATTTAGCTCAAGTGCAGCTTCATCTCACGCATATACATATATATATATCCAGATTTTATTTGCCCATAATCTACATATAAACAAAGGAGAAAAAATGCACTAAAATACTTTATGCGTTTAAAATCATCATTTTTTCAATTTAATTCATTTAATTTTTCAATTCATTTGCCCAAAGAAAATTCTGCACAAAATTAAAAAGTGTTTTAAAGATTGCAAATATTTAATCATCAAAGAATTTTGGAGAATAAAATCTTAGCAATTTAAATCCAAAAATCCTCCTAATTAATTCAAATTGTATTATTTTCCAAAATTAACTATAGATTCAAATATTGTATAATAAATCCAATTAAGCTCAAATTAATCATTAAATCAATAATAAATGTGGATAAAAACATATGAAAATTAGCACTTATCACCCACCTCCTCCCTTCATCTAAACCAATGTAAATCCACTCTAAACTAGAACCAAGAGCAACTCCATGTGGCGCACAAGAAGGAAAAGAAAAGAGGAAGAAACAAGGCCAAAAAGGGTAAGAAATTATTACTTTTTTATGCTCTTCTCTTTACCAATGTTCTTCTCCTCCTTTTCCTCTCTTTCTCCATGGTTTTGATGCTCTAAATGGTGCTGATTTATGGCTAGTTTAGTATAAGGAAAGGAGAGCTTGGAGAAAACTTTGGAAGCTTGAGAAACACCATTTGGCAAGTAAGCGAACAAGGTAAGTTTCATCTTGAAAAACTTGTTTTCTTGATTCTTCCATGGATGTACCATTTAGGCCAAAATAGGGGGACCATGTAGGTAGTTTGATTTTGGTCCAAACTTGATAGGAAATGAGATTTTGAAGCATGGAGAATCATGTAGAACCAATAGAACTTAAAAAAGAAGCATTTGGTAACAAGTTATGGGAATTTGGGTTTTGATTGCACCTAGGAAACTATGAGCCTTTAAAATGATATTTTAAACCATGTAAGAGCATGATTGAGTTAAGAAGAGGCTAAGGAACTCATATATGTGCTAAATCCCCTAGAAATGCAAGCAAAACTCTATGGGTGCTCTTCCTTGTGGGTGTCTCGGCCAAAAGTGAATTAAAGCACCTAGAGAGAGTTTTCTTTATTATAAGGATAGAAATGATCTAGATACAAATTATAAATACTAAAGAAACCATTGGTTTGAATTTAGGAATCATATTTTGAAAATTGAAAGTTTAGGGTTCCATTATGCATAAAGAAACAACTTAGTGTTAGGCTTCTTAATTTGAGTTTATGATGACTATAACAAGTTTAAATGGAGTCATGTGACTCAAATTGAGTGAGAAATTAGAGCCAAGATAATGAATTATATGAGTTGCTTCATTTTGCCTTTAAATGGAGCCATATGGAAGCCTAGAACTAGAATTGTCTTATGTAAGGCTTATGTGAAGCTAGAAATGGTTCCATTGATGCATATGTGTCATGTTTGATGTGTCTAGGCCAAGCAAATCAAGCTCCTCCTAGGTGTGCTTATGAGGTTGAGGCAAGGAAGTAGGAACCAAGGAAGGAATTTTGTGCTTATTGAGAAAGGTAGTGCTTCATCCATTCTTGTATGCTTATCTTGGTTGTTTGATTGTTATTGATTATTTGTATATATGTTTGGCCTACGGCTTATGCATGTTTGGACTACGGCTTATGCCTATTACCATTGGATTGATGATTTGATATCACTATGTTTCTTAGAATACATTTGAAATGTGGATGGCTCTTAATGGGTGAGATTATGCCAAAAGTCCCTTGTCTTGAATGAGGTAAAGCCAAAAGTCCCTAGGTAAGGGAGAGACAAGGCCAAAAGTCTTATGAAATGAGCGAGACTTAGTCAAAAGTCCTTAAAATATGTGAGAAGTCCCAAATAATTAGGTGAAGTTAGACCAAAAGTCCCTAGAACTTGATTTTGACTTTCATGGATCCATATGATTTTATAAATATGATTATTTGTTATGTTGAATGCCTATGATGCGTGCTTGCTTGCATTGACATGATAACATGCCATATAAGTGTGCTTGAAAGGTGAATGAGCTATTAGAATTCTTGGAATCTCACTCTCCCTTATATGTTCTAACCATGACTAGGTAAATCTTAAGAAGCCATGGATGGGAGCCAACAAACAAAAATGGTGCTACTTTGACAATGGTTTAAGGATTTATGTAATTTAGTGCACAAGAATGGTTGTATATGTTATTTTTGTAATGTAAACATTCACTTATATATAAAAAGTATATCATTATGATATAAATACCAATGGTGGATGTTTATATACTAAATTGTGTAAGTTGACCATGTATGTGCTATGGGAAGTGTGTGTATATTGGTAAGTGGATGAGTCATTTTGAGTTGCATGGTGGTTGAGACCTAATGAGATGGTCTTATATGCTATGTTTCATGTTTGGGGTGTGCTCAAATGGTTACCTTAATAAAAGAAGCTTATGTAGACCCATTTGATACCATGAATGTGCCATTTTGTACCATTTCCTACCCCTAAACCAAACTTTGTCCAAATGAATGAGTTTTTGGATGAAATTTGGCATATATATCTCATTTAAAGCTATATACAAAGCCAAAGAGCACAATTTTTAGAGCTCTGTAAAATGTCCTATGATTTTTCAAAATTGGTTGAAAAATGTAGATTTGCCTATGCACCGTTCATATGGTCAGTTTTGGTTTTTTGTGTATTTGATGGTGCTAATGAACTCCAATTCTCATGAACTTTTACAAGAATATAGTTGGCATTATAAGCTTTACATAGCCACTAAGAGCAATTAATTTGAAGTTGTGTAATTCAAGATATGCATGCTCAAAGTTTCAAGTCTGCACATGCATGAAATTCTAACAGTGTTACTGTTCCATTGGAGTTTCATGGACCAAACGAATTTGTTTTAATTTAAAGGTTTTACAACATGTAGTTCATGTAATAAGCTTTCCATAAAGTCCTCATTTGTATGAGTTGAAGCTTTCTAGCTCAAGATATAAAATTTTTTGAAGTTGTGACAAAATTATGGATACACATGGATTGATGAAATTGTACTAGTTCGGGATGCATAGCTTAAACCCAAATTCTTTGCTCCTTTTTTGTGATGTTTCTGGTTGAGCAAATATGTTATGGATAAATTCTAAATTATATATGTAAAGGCCATGCTTCTAAGCTTAAATAGAAAATTTGGACCTTTAATGTTAGTTATCTTCGCTGCAAAAAGTGTTGAATTTAAAGAAATGGATGTTATAAGCATATTGACATATAAACGATGGGATATTGTACTATAGTATGACATGAGGTATCCAACATGTTAATGAAAAAGGACCCTAAAGAAATATGAGATAAGGTAAAATAAGGATAGAATGTTAATCAAGACATCAAGAAACGGGGTTATGAATTTATTTACGATATGAAAATGGTGTAACATCTGGTTTCTCCGTAAACATACGAAACTCACCAAATATAAAAGAAAGTTCCCTAAATAGAATGATTTGAGATCAAATAAAATTAGAGTAATAATCTAGACCTCAAATAATGAGGATCTAAGGCCAGAGGTGCCCTAAAAATAAAGCCAAAATAACCAAATGAAATTCAATGAAAATATAATAGCATTTTTGTAATTTTGGGCACTTTTTAGAAAAATCAAAGAAAAAATTTTTAAATGAGAAAAATGAGTATCTCGGGATTCTTATAGGCCCTAAAAACTATAGGAACCCCCAAAATAATTAAAACCCCTTCGGTTTACTTTTTAGAATGAAGGTTGATACGAACTTTAACCTTTTTGTTCAAAAAGGTTTTAGATCCAATTTAAGTGATTCCAAAGGTATTTTATAAGTTAGAGAACCTAAATTTTATGATAAAAATGATAGTTCTTAAAAAGAAGTTGAAATGAGCCTTAAAGGTAGAAACCAAGAATGAAAGACAAAATTGAAATTTTGAAAAGCTTCTAATGAGTTCCCTACCTATATATATGTGGCGTCCTCCCTTCTCCCTCATTTAGCTAACCTAATTTCTACCTAAAACCAAGGAAGAGACCAGCAAGGAAGGGCACACAAGAGGGAGCCAAAGAAGAAGGAGAAAGCTTAGGAAAAGGTAAGGAAAACCATAGAATTTCTTGCTCCTTCCTTCATTAAACTTGTTCTCCTTCTTCTCCTCTCTTTTCCTATAGTTTTGGTGTGTGATTTGGGACTATTTTGTGTCTTGTTTAGAGGGAGGAAGTTAGAAATTGAAGACGAAGCTTGTAGCAAGTGGAAGAGCTCTTGAAAAGGCTAAAAGTCAAGGTATATATCATGGCTTTTCTTGCTTCCCTCTCCTTGTTCCTCCATGGATGATTTTCGGCCAAGTATAGAACAACTAAAAGGGAGTAAGTTCTGACTTAAACCAAGCATGAAACCTAGGTTTTTGAGTATGAGAAACAAGTATTTGCAAACAAATTCCAAAAAGAAGCATTAGAAAATAGGTTACCAAAACCTAGGGATTTTGTTGCACCTTGATATGTATGAAGCTTTCTAGTGCTATTTTTAGTTGTCTAAGAGTGTGTATGGCTTCTTGAGACATTTAGGAAGCCTTACATATGCCAAATCCCTAGAGAAAAGTTGCAAAATCCATATGTGCTCATAAGTGTGCATTGTCTCAACCTAAGCAAGAGGAAGCACCTAGGGAGAGTTTTAAATTTTTCTAACGCTAGAATTAGACTAGCTATAATGGAAGAACATCAAAGGAAGCCTTGAAATAAATTTAGAAGCCTTGGTTTGTGAGATAAAGGTATAAGCTCTATAATGAGACACAAAGAAGTAACTTATAGCTAGGATGCTTAAAATAAATTTGTGATAACTCCAAGGAGTTTAAATGGAGTTATGAGACTTGGATTGAAGGAGAAAATGAAGTCAAGATCATGAATTCCAATAGTTGTTTTATTATGCCTTATATAGAGGCACATTGGAGCCATATGAGAAAGTAGCATAGCATAGAGTTGTGAGAAGCTTAAACTTGTTCCTATGAGTGATTCATGTCTCATTTGATGTGTTTAGGCCAAGAGAATCAAGTGCCACCTAATTCTATGAGCATGGCTGAAAAGGGGAAGACAAGTTCAAGGAAAAACTGTGATGTTCTTGCTTCAAGGTAGCTTTCTAACCTTTCTCTCATGCATGACTTGGATGTTTACTTGTCTTTGAGTGCTTGTGTGTATGTTGAACCATGAGAAATGTTTCTAACTATTGCCTACAAGCTATGGTACCATTATGCTTTTTGAAATGTGTTTATGTATGTAAAGTGGCTTGAATGGGTATGGTTGTGCCAAAAGTCCTTTAGCAAAGGTGAGGATGAGCCAAAAGTCCCTAGAATTGGATGAGACAAAGCCAAAAGTCTTAAAAAGAGTAAGGCTAAGTCAAAAGTCCTTTGAAAGTGGGTGGGGCAAATCCAAAAGTCCTAAAAAAGATGGATAAGACTAAACTAATGCTTTTGAGAGCTTATGTTTGCTATGTTTGAGTTTATGTGTCAAGGAAAATGATTTAGGTATGCTCACTAGTAGCTTGAATATCATGCATGCATTCTTTAAGGCACAGATCTTCTGAATTAACATTCTCTGAAGTTCTTCTGAAGTATCTCTCATCTTTGTTTGTTTTTGTTTTTTTAATATTTTTTTTTTTAAGAAACAGAAGTTCTGATTTTGTGAGGCACTTCAGATACTTCAGGAAAATTTACTTCAGAGGATCTGCACTCCATTCTTTAACATGTATATGCATCCATTATGTCTATTTGAAAGGGTTAAAAGGTATTAGAATTCTTTGAATCTCACTCTTTCCTCACATATATCTAACCATGTCTAGGTGAGCCAAGTAGACTAAAGAATGGAGGCCAAATGTCTTGAAGCATGACACTTTGACAAAAGAGTAGAGAAATAGACATTTTAATAGCACATTGATGCCAAGAATTGTATCCATGTGATGTATGTGAGATGTAACTATTTGAACAAGTTTAAATATATACAATTATGATGTATGTATTAATCTTGAAGTCAAATGAATGTATATGTTGGATATTGACATCCTATTACCCTTATATGCATGGGTATAACATGGTGAGATTTAGCTCCATGGTGATTGGGATCATTTGGCATGCTCTTATATATTGTATTTATGCTTTTGGATGTGCCTAAGTGGCTATGAGATGGGAGGAAAGCTTTTTGGTGCCTTTAGATACCAAATTGGACTTGAAAATTGACCATTATGTGTGTTGAACTAAAGTCTAACCAAATGAGGGATTTTTTTCATGAAATTTGGCCAGCAAGTAGGTCTCATCTCGAGCTTTTCATAGAGTTAAAGTGCATTCAATTTGGAGTTCTAAAGAATTTATTATCATTTTTCAAAGTTGGCCAAATTGTTCAGAAATGGCATGTGTACTGTTCATATAGTCAGTCTATGTTTCTATGCCACACATAGGCCAAATGAAGTCCAATGGTCATGAAATTTTACAAGACTAAATGAGACATCATAAGTCCATGGTCAATAAGATTACCTCATTTGGAGCTTTGTAGAGGAAGAACCAAATTTTTGAAATATCATGATAGTACCAGTAATGTAGCTTGACCCTTGATACTATTTCATCAATTTTCATAAGTTAAATGCTAGTTCATTGGTCTAGAATTATTTTTATTCATTAATTAATATCTAGAGCTTTTTAGAATGGTACGTTTTGCTTGATTTCAATTTTTTTAGAATTAGTTATGAGTTTTCAAAATTCACACCAAAAAGTTGGACATGCCAACCCAAGAGCAAAACTCGATTTTTCTGATATATGGCTTCACACCCAAAATATATGAGATGAATTATGATGTTCATGAATTGAATGGATATGTTATGGATATAAAATGATATTGATGAGTTTATATGGTCCCTAAAGCTATGAATCATGTATGTGGCCTCCCAATTACACAATTTTCCATGTGTGAAAGTGTATGTTTTCTTACAAATCTCTTCCAATATGCATGGGATATGTTGAGATAGCTTATGGGACAATTGTTTAAGAGCTAAAAGGTTAAGGTATTACAAACAGTCCAAAGCAACTAAATTGAGTAAATTGGCATGCTAATGGTAATATTGTAATTTTAAGCAAAATTTTAAAAACTTAAGGAAAAGAGTTTTAGATACTAAAATTAAGCTCACTAGGGCTTTTAAAATCTTGAAAGCCATAAGAATGCTTAGAATTGATTAAAACCCTTACAGTACGCAAAATGAGACATTCAGTGTTATGACCGTAAGTAGAGCTTATTTTCAAACAAAATGAATAAGTGACCAAGGACAAAATGATCATTATGAATAATTATGAAAGGCTTACAAAAGAAGCCTTCTCCTTCCTCTACCTTTTTGATTGAAAAACCAATAGCTCCAAGTTTAGCTACGGCATCTTGTAAGAAGGAATAGAAAGAAAGAAAATAAGCCCTAGTCTAGGTAAGTAAAGGCACCATATTCATTGGGCTCCAGTTTGGAAATTTTATCTATGTAGTTAGGGATTTTAATGGTGGTTTTCTTTTCTTGAAAAGTGAAGGCTTGGATCTAACCCAAGGTGAAAAAGAGCTCCTTTCGAGATTCTAATAAGTGGAAATTGAAGAGTTTGGAGAGAGGATCATTTTGAGGTAAGAATCAACTAGTAGAAAGTTTTCGATTTTGAACCCTAAAGCTTAAATGCCTCTTGTAGATTGAGAGATAGAGGCTCTCCTCCATGCTTTCATGCATTCTAGTGATAGTATAGAGCATGTAGAATTAGATTATGGCATTAATTTAATAAGAAGTTGGCAAGAGATTCAAGAAAATCCATTATTATGGAATGGCACTCTTGGCTACCCCTTAGGAAACTTGGGGAAGATGAGCTACTTTTTGGGTTCTATGATATTTAGCATTTATCTTATGAATTATGGAGACATGAGAAAGCATTAGTTTAAAGAAGTAAGATAAATTGTGAAAGACAAAAATTTAGGGGTCAAGTAAAACTCTAAGTAGTCAAAGTAGTATTGCATGGAGTTGGCACTTCATTTAATGCTTCTAATGAGTTATTTAAGAGTCCAATAAGCTATCTAAGAGATGAGAGGGAAGTCTAAATGCATAAAAGAGTGGCTTAAATATAAATTAAACATGATTTAGTATGAATTTGATAAAAACTAGCCAATTTAAGACCATATGAGTTCTATAAGTTCCATAAGCTAGCACAAAATGGAAAATGATCATATGCCTAGTCCAAAAAGTGTAAAATGACTTATGAATTATGTACAAGTCATGAGATTAGAGTTGAAATCAAGGAAATGTAATATGGCCACCAAAGGTGCAAGATGGCAAAATAGAAGTTTAGTCAAATTTAACAAGTGGATACCTATATTTTGATGTAAGCTATATTTAATGTTAGAAACTAGTTAGTTGGTAGTTAAGAAACTTGCTGAAAAGAAGAAAATTACATAAATAGCTAACATGGCAAGTTTGGAACTATGAATAGCTAAAATAGGCTCATAATGAGTTCAAAAATATATCTCTACCTATAGAGGCCTTAATGGATGAATTTGGGCATACAACTTGGTGAGCATTTAGAGGACATCCTAAGTTTCATATGAGTGAAAGATTGTAATTTTTAGGTTAGTGTAAAATATTTTATGAATTTTCAAAATTTCCTTAGTAAAGTTGCCCTGTATCAGTTTTAGTCACTGGTATAGCCACAGTTTCCATCTTCTTTAAGGGGCCAAATGAATTATTTTAACATGAAAATTTTATAGTAGCTAGGGCACAACAATAGCTTTCCAAAAATTCTTAGTTTGCCCAATTTGGACACTCCTAGCCAAAGTTATGAATTTTCAAATTTAGCATCAAAAAATTGTCCTGTAGCAAGAACTAGCCATTGTTTTACCATTTTTAGGGGACCAAATGAGTTCAATTAAATCTAAGATTTTTACAATAATATTATAAGCTTTATAGAAAGGCATTATTTGCCTGATTTGGAGGTCTTTTACCAAAGTTATACATTTTTAAAATTAAGCCATAATATGTAATATATAGGGCAATTGAGGGGCATATGAGCAAGTTAGCTTAGGTATGCATTGGTTACTTATTTTCCATGCTTAATGTGATATTTTAGGCATATGGAGATGGCTAGAGTGGTCTTTGAGCAAGAAAACCAAGAAGTGGAGAATTAAGCTAGTAAAGGCCAAGTAAAAGAGACAAATGAAGAAACTAAGACCAAGCAAGAGGTAAAATAAGAAGTTTAGCATCAACTCTCCATCTCCTAGGTAGCATCTCTCCTTTCTTTGTATGCATACTTGTTGCCTTGAATTCTTGGATACTTTTTTGCTATGACATGTCATATGATCCTATGTTTATATGATTGAGCTATTTTGATGTAATGAGCTTTGTTTAGTATGTGTTAAAGTATGAATGATGCCTGGAAAGGGAATTGAGCATAATAGCTTTTCCCTAAGTGAAGCTCAGTTTATTTATATTTTGAGAGTCATGGCCAATAACTGATTAAGCAAGTATGTATATGCTAGCTTTAGTATTTCATAAATTATGTTGTATGTGCACTTGTGTTCCTTATACTTGGATGACTTGATGTGTAACATCCCAAAGTATTTCATGAATTATGTTGTATGTGCACTTGTGTTCCTTATACTTGGATGACTTGATGTGTAACATCTCAATTTTCATTAAGAGAATTAAAGAAAATTAGGGAAATAATTTAGGAAAATAAGGAATTATTGTGAGAATTTTGGAATGAATTATGGGGAATGTTAATTTTAGGCATTTTAAGACAATAATAATTATTAACCATTATTGGTTGAAAATAAATTCAATAGGGGATTTGGACTTGATTAAGAAAAATTAATTAAATGGAGGTGAACATATAATGTTTGGGCACATGATTAATTTATTTAATGACAAAGATTATTTATAGAGGCCCAACTTTATTTTTTTGGAGGCCTAACCTATTTAGACCTACTTGAACCCATGTATCTATGGCCTGACACTTAGAAAATGGGCCCTATTAGACCAAAGGCCTTTTAGGTCAACCCATCACTACCTTAAACCCTAAACATAAGCTGAACCCTAATATTAGAACAACTCATTTGTCCTATTTTACATAACACACAAGAGCATTTTCGCATATACAAGGGAGGCTAGGGTTTCACCACCATTTTAGCACTGATTTGTGCACTTAGATAGAGACTTAACCAAGATAAGTCATATAAATGTTGATCCTCTCATCTTCCTCTTTATTTTGGTTCGATTAGTTTTGTGTTTAATGGATTTTCATCTCATCCTTGAATCTAAAAATGGGTGTTTTGATTATTTCTTGCGTGATTTTTAGAGCTTAAGGTTAAAGAAACCATTGGGTAAGTATTTTCCTCTATTTTGATGTGTTATTATGGTGGAAATTGGCCCCAGTGACTGACTTTCATATTAGGCTATGCTATAGCGCAAAAAAATAAGGAAATTGGAGTGAACCATTATAGTTTCTGGGTTAGGAGGCTCAAATTCGAATTTTAGAATTCATTATATGTTTAGGGTAAACAATTTCTAAGTAACTCTTAATGATTAGGATTAATGGGTCTTGATTCTTATAGCAAATAATGACTAAGAGTTGTATTTCAATTAATTTAAGACCTTTAGAGTGTTAGCACTGGCTCTTAGCTCTTGAGGAAATTAGCATAACCAAGTGAGGTAATTAGGAGTTTATTTTTAATTCCATGTATATGTTTATTTTAATCTTATATTTGTTATACATATATGTGTTTTATGCTACATGATTGGTTAGCTATTTGATTGTGTTGGATCATGATCATGTTCTTAGTGGAGCTATGGTCATGCTACCACATGTGCATTGTGTCATGATCATGCACTGAGTTATGATTAAACTCAATGGAATAACTAGAGCCCTAAGCATGCTCAATGGAGAGTTGGTACCGTGGATGGGCTTTTTCCTCTATTTTGGCCATTAACATGTTGTATGTGATTACTAGTATGGAATAGTAGTCACTAATAGTCCAACTAGTTCATTTGTTGATTATATTATGATTCTGGTATTTATTGGTATAAAATGCATTTATACTGATTAATTTGCACATATGTGTGGAATTTCCCTTTACTTACTAAGATTCATATCTCACCTTGTTTGATAGGCTAACAATTTTAGATAAAGGTTCCTCGCCTAAAGAAAAAGGAAAGCAAGTGGATGACCACCCCTAGATTTAGACTTTGTGTGAGACTCTTGCACTTGGATGCTTTTGGTTCTTGTGTAGATGCTATTCCTTTAGTACTTTAACTTGTATAGCATCACGATATATTCATTTTTGCCAAGTGTAGTTATTTTGATGTTTTGTAACCAAGGATTTAACCTTTAGGACACTAAGCTCTAATTTATATGGCATTTTATGTGTCTATCTGATACTGAGCAAAGATAGATTGCTGTGAAAGTATGAATTATGTTTTATCAATCAAAAGATATGGTTATGTTACTAAATAAATATTTAGCCCAAAATCCAATATGTGAAGTTTTCTGCTATCGTGTATGTCTTGGGTGTGGTTTTAAGGTGTGCCATAGCCATATTTACACTTGAGGCTACTTTAGAGATTTAAGGATATGAACATGTTTATTTGTTCTATTGAAACTTGCTCAATGTGGCCTAAGGCTAGTTGGTAGGAAAATGCATAGTTTAAAGTTGTCACTTGTGACCTTAAGTACCTTTTACTATCATAATGAGTGAATTGCTAATATATAGTAAGGTTTAATAAGTCCCTAAATGATGAGAGTTAGTAAGTTGAGATACATAAGAGATTTTATGCTAGTCAAAACCATGTATTTCAATCATAGAAGGACCCTAGAATTTAATTAGAAGGAGTGATAATTAGTGGGGATGAGTATCTATTTTTAATTCCATGTATATGTTCATTTTAATCTTATATTTGTTATACATATATGTTTTTTATACTATATGATTGGTTAGCTACTTGATTGTGTTGGATCGTGATTATATTCTTAGTGGAGCTGTGGTCATGCTACCATATGTGCATTATGTCATGATCATGCACTACGTTGTGATCAAACTCAATGGAATGCCTAGAGCCCTGAGTGTGCTCAATGGAGATTTGGTGTCGTAGATGGGCCTTTCCCTCTATTTTAGCCATTAACATGTTATATGTGATTACTAGTATGGAATAGTAGTCACTAATAGTCCAACTAGTTCATTTGCTGATTATATTATGATTCTGGTATTTATTAGTATAAAATGCATTTATACTGATTAATTTGCACATATGTATGGAATTTCCCTTTAGTTACTAAGATTCATATCTCACCTTGTTTGATAGGCTAACAATTTTAGGTGAACGTTCCTCAACTAAAGAAAAAGGGAAGCAAGTAGATGACCACCCCTAGATTTAGACTTTGTATAGGACTCTTACACTTGGATGCTTTTGGTTCTTATGTAAATGCTATTCCTTAGTAATCTAACTTGTATAGCATCACAATACATTCATTTTTGCCAAGTGTAGGTATTTTGATGTTTTGTAACAAAGGATTTAACCTTTAAGCGACTAAGCTCTAATTTATATGGCATTTGATGTATCTACCTGATACTGAGCAAAGATAGATTACTATGAATGTATAAATTATGTTTTATCAATCAAAAGATATGGTTATGTTACTAAATGAATATTTAGCCCAAAGTCCAATATGTGAAGTTTTCTGCTATTGTGTATGTCTTGGGTGTGGTTTTAAGGTGTGCCATAGCCATATTTTACACTTGAGGTTACTTTAGAGATTTGAGGATATGAACATGTTTATTTGGTCTATTGAAACTTGCTCAATGTGGCCTGAGGTTAGTTGGTAGGAAAATACATATTTTAAAGTTGTCACTTGTGACCTTAGGTACCCTTTACTGTCATAATGAGTGAATTGCTAATATATAGTAAGGTTTAATAAGTCCCTAAATGATGAGAGTTAGTAAGTTGAGATACATAAGAGATTTTATGCTATTCAAAACCATGCATTTCAACCATAGAAGGTTCCTAAAATTTAATTAGAGGGAGTGGTAAATAGTGGAGACGAGTATCTATTGAGTTAGGGATCATAAGGTAGTCAAGTTGTGGCCAAAACATCTTTAAGTCATGACCAAAATGAGTTTAGAAAGTAACAAAAGCAAAGTGTGTTGCAACACAAATCATGAAATCTAGGGTGTGAATGCTCAAGAGAGCAATCTCACTACGACGATAATTGGATGTATTGCATAAGAAGGTTTAGTAAGGCACCTCGTCACAAAGCAAACATCTTAAGGCATGACGAGGATTGGATTCCTTTGAGTTTTATGTTCTAGAATGGGATTTAATAGTGGTGTTAGACCTTTAGGTTGCAATGAAAGTTCAATTTTTTTGTCTCAGGGTTCCACAATTGAGTCAAATCACGGGGGGAAGTACTCAAGCCATCGCATAGGAGTGTATTTATACTTTTAAGGATTCCATAGGCCAACTTGGCCATGGTTGAACCTTTCTAAGTCATGACCTAAATCCAAAATCCCCATTTTAGTTATTAAATCATAGTTCTTAGCTTCTAGATGATGAGTATTGATTTGTAAACAAACATATATGAATTTTATGCTTCATGGAATCATAGTGGTGTGACATGATGGTGTTAAATGAAAATTTTAATTTCTTATGAACACAAACCCTTGTGTATATCTTGGTGATGATTATTAATTATCTAAAGGTTTAAATTTCCCCATATTTTCACCCGTTACTATGCTATTATTAGCATTAGACCTTTAGTACCAATGATTAAGAGTACAATTATGCTTAATTAGTTTAATTAGGAGTAAAGGTTGTTACATGATGTATACACTAAATGTAGAGTATGCTACTAAGATTCTTCCTAAAATCTCACCTTATTTTTCTTCCCAATAACCAGTGTCAGGAGAAAGATCAAGCTAAGGAATGGAAAGAGCTAGCCTACAATAAATGCAACTGAAGTTGGATATGTGCTAACAGTACACCTTTTAGTTCTTACTTTTAAATGTATAATTTTTAGCATGATCTGTGTTGTATTAATTAGTGTAATTTTAGCAAGTGATGTAAACTTAAGTATTAATTGCTTATCACTTTACAGCATTTAATCATGTGTGCCTCAGTTAGTTTACTGTAACATCCGATTCTCTGAAAACAAAAGAAAACATGAGAAACGTAACATACGGTTTCTCCGTAAACGAATGAAACTTACCAAATACAAAAAGAAGTCTCTTGAAATGATGTAGTTAAGGTCCCAAAAAATTTGGAAAGTATTCTAGACTCCTAAAAATAAAAATCCCAGGCTCAAATGGAAAGAAAAACAAAGCTAGAATAAAGAAACAATTTCTTATGAAAAGCTTATGAAACGTAATGGCATTTTCATAATTTTGAGCAAATTTTAGAATTTCACACAAGAGGGCTTTTTAAATGAAATTTTTGAGTTTTCTGGGGTTCTCAGAGGCCCTAAAAACCATGAAAAGTTTTGGGACAGCTAAAACTCCTCTGGTGGACGTTTTCTAATGTCGGTGTACCCCAACTTTGATGGATTCATTCGGGAAGGTTTTAGCTCTGATTTGAGCGATTCCAAAGGCATTTTACTAAATTGGGAACCTAAATTTCATAATGGAAAAGACAGTTCTCAAAAAAGAGCTAAAACGAAGGGGAAACGAAAATGCCAAGAATGAAAGGTAAAATGAAAATTTTTAAAAAGTGTAACTTCCTCCCACCTATATATATGATGTGCCCTTCTTCTCCCTTCATGTTGCACAAGCAAGTTCTGCCCAAAACTAGAGGAAAACCTTAGGGAAAGTGGTGCACAAGAGGAAGGTAAAGAGGAGGAGAAATCAAAGACTTAAGGTATGAAAATTTAGTAGTTTTTTATGCTCTTTCTCTTCCAAACCTCTTCTCCTTTATTCTCCTTTATTTCCTATGATTATAATGAAGTATATGGATTTGTTTTAAATGAGAAATTGAGAGAAAAATTCGGATTTGAAGAGAGGAGCTCAAAGAACACAAGATTCAAGTGAGAAAAAGCAAGAAAACAAGATAAATCTTGCATCCCATGGTAGCTACTCCTCCCCTTTTCTTCTCCATATTTCGCCCTATGTATATAGATGCTAGAGGGCTAGAATTTTGAGGGGAACCAAGGGTGAATTCCATGAATTTAAGGAAGGAGAGTAAGAATATGGAAAGAAATTCAAGAAAAGCCATAGATTTTCAAGGTAGCAAACCTAAGGTTTCATAGGTTCCCTTGAAAATCTGATTTGATATAATTATTCTTAGGTCTAAATGAATGTTTAAATGAGTTCCTAAGATCCCTACGAGTCTCTCCAAATGCATCTGCCATGTAGAAAACAAAGCAAACTCCATGGAGGCTAAAAAGAGATATAGGCTCGGCCTAAAGGGAATGAGACACCTAGGGAGAGTTTTAAATTTTTTCAAGCCCATTTTTGAGTTATATATGATGAATGTAAATGAGGGGAGGCCTTGAAAAAAATTTAGAACCCATAGAAAATGAGTTGGTGCCTTATGCTCCACAATATGACCTAAAGAAGCAACATGTAGCTAGGCCCTTAGTTTTGATTGTGTGATAACTCCAAAAGGCTTAAAAAGAGTCAAGAATCATATTTGAAAGGAAATAATGG
The DNA here is from genome assembly GCA_026724425.1 of Erythrophleum ivorense. Taxonomy (NCBI): domain Eukaryota; kingdom Viridiplantae; phylum Streptophyta; class Magnoliopsida; order Fabales; family Fabaceae; genus Erythrophleum; species Erythrophleum ivorense. The sequence goes on from JAIUCV010000010.1 coordinate 7,831,567, forward strand.
AGCTTAGAATTTATTTGAAGGGTGTTGCTTCATTAAGTGCAATTATGGAACCATAATGAGGGTTATAGGTCAAGATAGTATCTAAGCAAATTGTATAGCCTAAGAATTGAGTTCATGAACCTAATTGGCTTCCATAAATTGTATCTAGGCTAAGAGAAATATTTCCCACACTTTTGTGTGTGTGTGGCCGAAGCAAGGAAGAGAATTTCAAGAGAAAAGGTGTGTAATTGCTTCCAAAGTAGCTCTCTCCACCTTCTCTCATGCATGAATGTGTGCTTAGTTTTTTTTGAATGTATGTATGTGTATTTTTAAGCCATGAAAAGTGTTCTAACATGACTTTGATTCTATGGTGCCATAATGTTACAATATGCTTTTATATGATATTCTTGATGTGTGCTTGGGTTTGCTTGAGTGTGGTGAGGCCAAGAACCCTTAGCCATGGTGAGAATGAGTTAAGAACCCTTAAGATTGGTTGAGACAAAGCAAAGAGTCTCCCAAAGGTAATATGGACTCCCAATAGCATGGTTGAGTCCAAGAATCTCTTAAAGAATAGGTGAGGTGTAACACCTTAACCTCTAACTCATACCCAACATGCCCTCTTACTTATATACACATGCGGAACTCACAAGGGAGATAATTTCTCTACCTTATGCTTCTTTCTCTATGGCACTATGTGTGGGTAGAGATCCACTTAGAAGTAACATGGACTGGTTGAGCTCTCTCTACTTATCCTCATGGTCAATTACACTGTTGAGACTTATTTCAATCCCCACAATATGCTTTAAACTCATGGAAAGCAAAAAAGGATTGGAGACATGCATTTTCGTTCTTGGCAGATTTTGCTTCATTTCTGAGCTAAGTTTGAAAATCTATAACTAAATGCAGAAAACTCGTAACTGCATGATCTGGGTCATTCTAGAAATCTTGAGATGTCTACTTCATGCTAAAAATAAGTAGAAGTCTCAATATCTCACATACTCTGCGTTTGACATCAAAATCGTTCACTGGTCAGAGGGGGCTTCTTTGCTGTCACAGTTTACTGATATAGACTTTGAAAATGTCTAACTAATTCCACAAAAATCCAATGCTCATAAACTATATCTCAATGGAAATATGTGGATGTTAGCTAGAGGATAAAAATATCTCTAGATCAGTTCACCAAGCCAATTTCCCGGAAACAGATGAAACAGTACTTCGGGTCTGGCTGGGTGTCTGATTCTGGGCAGGAACTTCGAAATTGCATAAATTCCTCTCTAGACCTCTAAATGAGGTGCTTCCAGTTCCTACAAGTCACTGTGACCATCTAGTTTCTTTGTATAAAATTTCGTAGCCGTTGGACTACATTTGCCCCTCGGATGACACGTTTCTCAAACTGACCAAATGAACAGTGATTTCCAAATTCCGAATTTCTGATGTCAACTTTGAAGAATCATAGAAAATGCTATAAAACTCTAATTGACATGAACTCTAGCTTCCTAGAAAGCTCTAAACATAATCTAGCCACATGTCAAATCTCATAACAAGAAGAGGTCATATGGCTAATCTATGACATCATGTGCAAGAAGGCCCTTTCTTGGCCAAAAGTGGGGCTCATAGGGTCCAATCTTAGTTTTTCTACTTCTATGACTCCTTGAGCACATGAGAAAGCATCTCTAGGGGCCATCAATCATGTCTCAAGTGTCTAATAACTTAGATTGGAGAAACTCACTATCCCATGCCCACTTATGCACTCATATGGCCTATGCTAACATTGAGCATTTCACATTCAAGACTTGCCTCTTCATTCATCAAAGGCTTCATTCTCATACATTCATCATTCATACATACATTATCTTACAAATACTCTTACAACATTTATAAATGTTACATCATATACATCATTTACATTTCTCATGTACAACACATTACAAGAAGCCTTTACACTCTTCTTTAGCTTCCCTAGCCTCATGCTTGGTGGTGGTGGTTGTTCCCATCTCTAATCTCACTTAGCCCACCTGGCATGGTTGGATGGTGGAGAGGGAGGGTGAGATTCATGGAATCTCAGTAGTTCAACTCTCATTCAAACATACATAAATCACATGCAACAAGTCTCATCATGCATGTATGGCATGTTAGCATATAAAACCATGATGAAAACATTTAAAATATATGAATTGGCCATGCATAAAGGAAAAACATTCTCAACATGTGAGTAGGCCATACATAACATCTAGGAGCTTGCTAAGTACTTGGATTAGCCTCACCCACTCCCTTGTGGCTTTTGGATTTGCCTTACCCATTATTTAGAGGTCCTTAAACTCAACCCTTACTCTTTGGGAGTCAACCTCACTTTTGGGAGACCTTTTACTCTTGTCTCAACCAACTTAAGGGCTTGGCTCATCCTCACCTTGGCTATAGGGTTATTGGCTTTTCCATTTCCTCAAGCAAACCCAAAACAAAACACATAAATCATCATTTCAATTCATAACATATCATCATGCTAACACACTTCTCATAGCTCATATCATTCATACACACAAGCAAGACAATGTAAACACACAATTATGCATGAGAGAAAGTGGAGAGAACTACCTTGTTAGCTATTCACTACTTCCTCTTTCACTTATCTCCTCCCTTGTTGGTTTCACAACAACTTCTAGATGGGAGAGCTTCTCTTGAGCCTAACCACACAAAAGCATGGAATTAATGCCTTAATACTTGATTCTCAAGCTAGGGGTCACTTCTAATCAACTCTAATGAGCTTTTCAACCTAGGTTTCTTCCTCTCACTAGAGCCCATTAGCTATTGTCTCTCTTTTCTTAACTCTTAAGCTCTTAAGAAAGGGGAAAAGCAAGAAAGAAAAGACTATATACTTCTAATCTCTCTCAAGAATGGTTTCCCACTCTCTCTCCTCTGAACCAGACTCAAGACCTAACCATTTTTGCTATCTAAACCGTAGGAAAGAGGGGGAAAGGGGAGAAGGGCAACATACTAAGAGGAAGCCATGAGAATCCTTACCTTTCTTGTGCTTTCTTCTTCTCCTCAGCTTCTCTCTCTCTCCTCCACCCTTTTCTCTCTCCTAAGACGAGCTTGAGTCGGTTAGAAGAAGAAAGAAGAGATTTGGAAGCTTTTAAAAAGTCAAACTCTCTTTTTCTCGCTTTTCTGGACCGCTCTCGCTATAGCGAGTATTTACCCTCGCTACGGCGAGCTCGTGTCTGTTCCAGACCTCTGCCTTCGCTATGGCGTCGCTACGGCGAGCTCGGGTCTGTTCCAGACCTCTGCCTTCGCTATGGCGTCGCTACAGCGAGCAACTCCCTGGTTTCTGTATGGAATGTCGCACTCGCTATAGCTAGGAGCATATTCACTACGGCGAGGGGGCATTCTCGCTATGGCGAGGCCATTTCTCGCTATGGTGAGAAGACTTAGAAAATTCTCAGCTCTTCGAAAATTTTTCAGCTTTCTCTTTTCCTTTTCTTTTCTCATTTCTTTTCTATTTTCTTTTTCTTGGCTGTTACATGAGGTAAGTCCAACGTCCACAAGAAATTAGGTAAGGCCAATCCACTTGCTTGGCAAGCCTTTGTATGCTATGTATATCTTTCTCAAATGATGAAAATATTTCTTGAATGTTTGCATATGTCAACATGACCATACATGCATTTATGAGACTTGTTTGCATCCATTATGTATGATTGAATGGGAGATGAGCTATTGGAATTCTTTGAATCTCATCCCCTCCTCTCCAATGATCTAACATGCTAGGTGTACTAAGTGGACAAGATAATAGAAGCCAACCACCTCGAAGAGAAGAGATTGACACCAATATGTATGGTTTTTGCTCTTTGAAGCCATAATAATGCCTAATGATGTAAATTATTGTTGTAAATGGTCTATGGCCTTTGGAACATATGTAATTATGATAATATGTTATGTTTAAATGGGAGAATGTATTATGTGACCACTAGTATACAAATTGAGTATGTATGGGCAATGTAGCTTCTTGAATTAGTTTATGGAATTATGCATATGTGTGGATGAGATGGCCAAAATGAGATACATAAGGGTTGAAACCATTTGGGCAGCTCACAAAAGTCCTAATAATGCTTTTAGACTTGCCCAAGAGGTGTCAAACTCCAAAGAAAGTCATTTGGACATTTTGGTATCTTATATGGAGCTAAAATTGACTATAATGGAACCCTATGTCACTTTTTATCCAAATGAGCTTTTATTGATCTAGAGCAATTAGATCTTGTTGAGAGTTTTTTGAGAAGCTAAAGAACAGAATTTTTGGAGGTCTAGAGAAAATTTGATGAATTTTCAAAGTTGAGAAATTTTCTGGTTTTGGTCATGTCATTGTTTATACTAGTCTGAAAATGAAATCTATCACACAAGGCTCAAATGATATCCAATTACCACAAAATTTTATACAGAGAAACTAGACATTCACAGTGACTTGTGATAATTAGAAGCACCTCATTTGGATGTCTAAAGAGGGAGATATGAATTTTTAAAGATTCTATCCAGTATCAGGAACTCCAGTCGACCTCTGTTGCTATTTGATTAGATTTCGAGCTCTGGGTGTACCTGAGCTAGTCTAGATTTATTTTTTACCTCTATCTAACATCCATAAATTTCCATATTGGTATGATTTTCATGGATTGAATTTTTGTGGAATTAATTATACATTTTCAAAGTTTACTGCAGAAATCTGTGATAGCATCAGTGGACAGCCTGACTTCTGGACCATTTTGCATGTCAAATGACCTGTGTGTTGGATGTTATAGTCTGGACATATTTTTAAATACATTAGACATGTGTAGCTTTCTAGAATGGCCAAGAATGCATGATTTTGATTTTTCTAAAATTAATTATAATTTTCCAAAGTTGTGACAAAAATGAGGACAATTCTGGCTGAAAATGAATATGCATGTTTTATGCTTCCCTTTGAGTTCCTTGAGATGTAGGCCACTTTTGATGATTCAAATAAGTTGTATTTATGTAATTAAATATGGGAATATATTGTATGAGCTCACATAGCCCACGTGACAATGAATGGAATTTTTATATACTACGCAATGCCAAATAATGTATTATTTTAATAGATTTTCTTAATTCCTTCATGGAATCTTTGTTGTAAAGCATGAGAATGTTATGAAATTGTTAAAAATATATGGTGTTACATTTATCATATGTGTAACTAGTTAAAATAAGTTATGAGGTGTTATATGTTGTTAATAATAACTGCATTTTTCATGACCATGTGTAATGACTATAATGTGACCTTTTAAAGGTCTAGATGGTCAAGAATTTAAAGGGAAATGCTCTCAAATTTTTGTCAAAAATTCATGGAATTTATTAGTTATTAATTAATGGTTTACAGTAGTGAAATGATTTACCAATAATGTGTCATGTGGTTTTAGCTAGGAAAGGTATCACATAAAGTTTTAAAGTTTTTCAATTTTTTTTTATATCTGGATCTATCATTATAAGTAAGTGGACTCATAAATGAACCACAAAAGGAATAATAGGTTAAAGTGTTACACAAGTCTTTCTTTAACTTAGCAGATTGAAGCCACCAAGCTGAAGAACCCTAGCACGCCTTGGTTCTTGCTTTTTTCTCCTTGCAAAGGTTGTCCAAAAGTTTCAACTTAACAAAAATGAAGTATGTTGTGCCTAACATGGACTTTACTGAGTGTGTAGTTGACTTAAGGGCATTTTTGTCCATTGGGTTTATATCTAAGTATTAGGCTTTAGTTCGCTATGTCTAACTGGACTAGGTCTCAATTTAAGACTTAATTTGGACTCTTTAAAATCACTTTTCATAGTGCCAACTGTAACAACCCTAACTTCTAATTATAGTGATTAGGCTTAATTGCGTGGTCAATGATCGTAAATTAAGGTATAACGTCATTACAATTAGTTTAAATTAAAAAAAGTGAGAAAATTTGAACCTTGATATTATTGAGGGTTATTAACTAGACAACCAAAATCATTTGAGCTCCTAAGCATTTCCAATTATCAATTAAAACATTTGATTTATTTTAGCACTGATTCCATACTCACAAGATCCTCTTATTATGGTTTCCAAGTTATTACATAACATTTCCATAGTGAAATCCAAGGTTTCTAAATAAAAATAAAAGTTTAGGGGACTTAGGCCGTGACTTGGTATACCTATGTTGAGACTTAAATGGCTACTTGAACTTAAAACCAAATTTTTGCATCTTGCACCATGACTTAGACCTCCCACGCTGTGGCGAAGTCACCCACTGGACCTTACTATTTAATTTTTCATGATCCACACCGCGGCGAGCTTCCCTTGCACTGTGACAAAACAGGCTATTGGAATGCTAGTTTCATTCCCCTTGATTCTAGCTGTGGCGAGTCCTACTTACGATGCAACAAAGCTACTCTCTGAAAACCTTCCATTCTATTTGCCTCTTAGGCGAAATTCCTACCCTACACCATGGAGAGATATCTCGCATTGCAGAGCTCCTAGCCTTTGGAGGAGTTTTGGCTGCGACTTAAGTAGTTTTGGTCATGACTCAACCTTGTTCTACACCTAGACTCTCAAAATTTTCTTCTCACACATTCTAGCTCTCCCTCTAGTAGTATCCTAAGGTCATTCTACCTTAATTTGTAAGGCTTTAATGGCAACCAACTACCTAAATTACTTAGCATACCTATCATAACCACTTAAAGACTTAAGTGTTAATTTCAAATCCCTTTATCAACCATACATTAGCAAATTCATGAATTTGATAACAAGGGGTGTATAAACCATTGTTAATATCATCTGAGGGGTGTTCTAACAGAAGTTCCATGCAACATTGATTCAATATTACCATTCATGATGATACACAAATATACTTTCAAATGACAAGTCGTATTTCCATACTAGCAAGGTTCCATATCATAGTATAAGTGAATACATACATCATAATTCACTATTACAAGGTCTATCCTCCTAATGGCTGCACCATTTTTTACAAAATGAACTGCAAAATTAGCATATACCCTAAGTGTGATTAGCCCAAGTGTAGCATTCTTACACATGGTCTCAGCTCACAGATATTCATCCACTTACTTTCCCTTATCCTTACCCGAAAAACTTTCCCCTGAAATAGTTAGCCCACAAAACAGGATGAGATGCAAATCTCAGTAACTAAGAGGTAAATTTCATTCATATGTATCAAATTAATCAACATATGTGCATTTTAATCAAAATAACATTAGAAACATCAATCATATTAGCAAATGAAATAGTTGAGTTATTAGTGACCATTATCCCATACTAATAATCACATACAACATGTTAAAGGCTAATAACACCAAAAGACGCCCATCCATGGCATAAACTCCTTAATAAGCACAACTTGGGCTCAGTGCATACAAGAGTTTGATCACAATTCGATACCTAATCGAAGCACAATGCACAGATAGTAGCCGCACCGTAGCTCTATCTTGGACTCACACAAGGCCCAAACACAACAAGTTAGATAGGCAACTATTCATTTAGCATTCAAAATCATACATGCACAGCAGATATAAGATTAAATTGAATATATGTAAGGAATTAGAATTAACCCAAATGACCTCACTTTGCCAAGTCAAATTCTAAAGCCAAAATTAAATCTTTGTACTCTAAAGGTCCTGAAGTAAATCAAGGCCCTTCTTAGTTCCTAATTATAGCACAAATCAGATACCACGACACTAAACTATTAAGAATTTCCTAAAATTCACTTACCCAATCACCAAGGAGTCCCAAATTTGAACTTGAACTTCACCCAACCAAAAACCACAATATTTCCCTTTAATTTTTGGGTAATTTCATACAAAATCATGGCTCATATCATAAGTTAGATATAAGGATCTCTATCAAACAGAAAACTCAACAAAATGGGAAGGAGATATTTATCTAACAGCCCTCTTAACTTCAACCTCCGAAAATCAACATGAAACTACCCAAACAACAAATTTTAGATTTTAAAAGAAAAGGAAAATCCACTAAACCCAAAGCTATTCAAGTCAAAATATAAAGGAGAAGGAGAGGAACAAACTTCATATATAATACCTTGGCTAAATCTAGTTCTAAAAGTGGAAAATAGTGAGTTTGTGCTAAAGAAACCCTAGTCTCCTTAGAACCTCTAAATTTTCTCTTTTGAACTCCTTATGTTTCTGCAGAATGGTGGAGAAGACTATAAAGAGTTTAGGGTTTTGATAGGGTCTTGGGTTGACTCCAAAGCCCAAAATTCACTTGGGTCCATTTTGTTGGTTCTAGACTTCTAAATAATTATACCAGATTGGGTCATTATTAAGTGGATTCTCTTGGACTAAGTCTCATAAGATGAAGTTAGGTCTACACAAAATATAACTGGGCCTCCATAAGTCTTTATCCTTGACATGCTTAAATTAATTATGGGCCTAGATTAAATTTCTAACCCAATGGAACTTTAAATCCACACTAATAATTTATTTCTTAATAAATTTCTATTTCCCATAACTTGTCTATCTATCCTCATAATAATTCTTTAATTGCCCATAATTACTCTTAATAAATTTTGGGGTGTTACACCAACCTACTTATTAGGCTCTAAATAAATTTTCTAAAACACTTCTAATTAATTTTTGACATATAAATTTTAATTTTATGATTAAATTTATTTTTTGTTAAAAATGACTAAATAATTATTAATTACCTCAAAAATGCCCAAATCATTATTTGCCTTAAGAATTCCTATCTTTAATAATTTTTCTTAATTCTCATTATAACTTTCTTATTTTCCCAAATTAAATCCTTAATTTTCTAAAATTTCGCTTAACTAATTTTAGAAGTTAGCCTATTTATGTAAGTGAAACAGAATGATAAAAGAATTTTATATTACTCATGACTAGGGAGTTTTTGATTTCTATCAATTTGCAATTTCCACACATATGAAATTATTTTTCTCTAATAGGTTCTTTTATTGAGTCATTTGGCATAAAGCTATTTGAATGAATATCTTAAAGTTCACCATAAGGTTGTTTTGCTTCATGATGTTAATGATTAGTTCTTATTATTGTGACACCACTGGTCTAATGTTTGGGGATTTTAAGTAGCTTTCTCATTCATATCTCTAGTTTGCTTAAGGTTTTATGGAAAAAAAGTTTAAATGAATATGAGTCTTTGTTTGTGTTTAGACTAGAAATTTTGATAAGAGGGATTATGTGTCCATGTTAGGTTAGAATAACAGTTGGCTAGTTCTCTTTCTAGGATGGCTCTTTGCATTCTCATTTAGCGTGATAATGAATCTAAAGTTTTGATAGTGGTTGTTGAAGTTTTAGTGTATCTCCAAGGGAATTTGGGTTTAAAATATTGCATATTTCTTTTGCTAAATGATACCATTTGAACAAATAAGTTCCTCCACTACATGCCATTAAATGACTCTATTTTAGCATAAATTTAGCACTGCTATCCCACAATTTCAGCTTGTCCCCTTACTTGATTTTGGGCTAAAATAATGTACAAAAATAATACTTGCTACCATTTGATGGTTTTGTCATGGTTTAATTTAATTTGATTATGGATTTTGTTCAACTTGGTGGTTGTCTTGATGATAAATACAACTTTAGCTTTCATTTTTAATATGAAATTTGGATCTAAAAGCTGTTTTAAAAAATTACCAACAATTGTCTCATCGGTAAATTTATCATGATTTAGCCCTACTTTTGGAACCCATTGTATTATGGAGTTGGATGATGTTTTGGCTTGCTTTCATGCTGAAAAGTATTACATTTGCCTATGATTCTTGCACCAAATTTCTACATTTTAATTCCTACACAGTTTGTGACTCTCTTTTGCATATTAAATCACTACATATTGGCCATATTTCTGTGTAAAATTTTGTGTTAAATTTATACACATGTTTGGAATTGCTTTGAGCTCAATTCAATGTCATACTTCATTTTAACATGCTTTTAGACCTAATTTCATAGTATGTTGAAATGCTTTCTAAAGTGATGTTTGTAATACCTCAACCCCTTAGCACATATACAATGATCCCATGGTCTATCTCAATCCATTCATAACATATTAGGCAACATGTATAAGGAAGTCAATGTTTTCCTTCATGAAAAGTTGCATGATTGGAAGACCATATTTATGATTTATGGCTTTAGGGACCATATGAACTCATCAACATTATTTCCTATCCATATCATATTCATTCAAGTCATAAACATCACATTTGGTCTCATTCATTTCGGGTTTGGAACCATATCATACAAAACCAAAATTTTGCCTGAGGTTCTATGCTCCAGCTTTTTGACATTAATTTTAGAAAATCATAATTAATTCTAGAAAAATCAAAATCAAGCAAGTGATAGCTTCTTGGAAAGCCCTGAATTTCAACCATAGGGCTAAAAATCATTTTAGACCATAAAACATCAATTGGACCATAATTGATAATAGAATAGCATAAAAGGTTTAGCTGCCTAGGTTTGTTGTCACATGTTACTAATATAAATTTTAAAAATTCATAACTAATTTTAGAAAAATCAAAATCTAGCAAACCATACTATTTTGGAAATTTGTAAGTGTTTATTAAAGATAAAAATAATTCCAAACCAATGCCATGGCCTTTAACCTATGAAAATCGATGGAACAATAACTTAAGTCAGGCTATGTTACCGATACTATTATGCAACTTCAAAAGTTCATTTCTCCCTCTACAAAGCTCCAAATAAGGTGATCTCAATGGCTATAGAAAGGTTATGGTATCTAGTTTATGTTTATAAAAGTTCATGAGTATTGGAATTTATTGGTCCATGTGTGACACAGAGAAAAAATTTGACCATATGAACAATACACATTACCATTCTGCATAATTTGGTCAACTTTGAAAAATCATAATAAATTTTATAGAGTTCCAAATTAGGCACTTTTTAGCTCTATGAAAAGATCTTGAAGAGCCCTAGCTACTGGCCAAATTTTATGTAAAAACTTATCCATTTGGTCAAACGTTCATTCAACTCATGTTTTGGTCACTTTTGATGATCAAAGTAGGTTCATAAGGCACCATTTGACCTTCCTCTTGTTCCATAGCCACTTGAGCACATCCCATAGCACAAATACAGCCTAGGGAGGCCTCTCAAATGGTTCAAATTATTATGGAGCTCAATCTCACCTTGCCACTTACAATCATACACATGTATACAGTAGTAAATGAGTGGCAAAATTTCACATAAACATACATTTGGTTCTAAATTCCATTCATACATGATATCTACATACTTTTATACATGCTCCATAGTTTACAAGCCATAAACTACTCATACATACATACTTTGACATTATATTACAGTAAAAACTATTCTATTGTTAAAGTGTGGTAACTCATACTTCTTGAACTCCATTCTTGCTTCTTTGACCTTCACCTAGACATAGCTAGATAGAAAATGAGGAAAAGTGAGATTTAAAGAATCCTAATATATCTTGACCCTTTCAAACATGCATAATAGATGCATATACAAGTCAAAGAATGCATGCATGACATTCAGGAACTAGTGAGCATACATAAATTATTTTCCTTGGTACATTAACTCATACCTCACAAACATTAGCTCTCATGGGCATTGGTTTAGCCTCATCCATCTTTATTAGGACTTTTGGATTTTTCTCACCCACTTTCAAGGGACTTTTGACTAAGTCTCACTCTTCTTGAAACTTTTGGATTTCTCTCACCCATTTCTAAGGACTTTTGGCTTATCCTCACCTTTGCTAAATGACTTTTGGCATCACCAAATTCATGCAAGCCATAATGCAATTATAAACTCATTTCAAGACACGTAATGGTACCATAACATGTAAACATAGGCTAGAAATATTTCTCATGGCTTAAACATACATACAAGCATTCAATGACAAGGAAACAACCAAGCTATGAATGTAAGAAAGGTTAGAGAGCTACCTTGAAGCAAGAACTCAACACTTTTTCCTTGGTTATTCCTCTCCCTTTTCGACCACACACTTGCAATGAGGTGGAGCTTGATTCTTTACCCTAAACATATTAAATAGGACACAATTACATCATGGAAGCAAGCTCTAGCATCACACACTCTCTATGGAAGGCTAATTTGTTCCATGGTTCAATTATGGTCCTATATAAGACCTAATAAAGCAGCTACTAAAATTCAAGAACTTGGCTCCATTTTGTCCTTCCATTTAGGTCTCTTAACTCTGTTTAAACCTCTTGGAGTCATCACAAGTTCATTCCCAAGAGCCTAGATACAAGTTGCTTCTTTAAGTCTTATTATGGAGCTTACACTTTCATCACAAAAACCAAGGCTTCTAAATTTTTTTTAAGGCTTCTTTTGATATTCTTCAATCATATTTAGTCCTTTTCTACCCTTAAAGAAATTTAAAACTCTCCCTAGGTGCTAGAATCATGTTTGGCCAAGACATAGCAAGCCTAAGAGCACCCATGGATTTTGTAAGTTTTCTTGGAGGAAATGGCACATGTGAGGCTTTCTAGGTGTCTCAAGAACCCATATACACTCTTAGACAATTAAAAATATCACTAGAAAGTTTCATACATACCAAGGTGCAATAAAAATTTTATGTTTTAGTAACTTATTTTTCAATGCTCTTTTTTGGAATTTCTTTGCATCTACTTATTTCTCACACTCAAAAACTTAGGTTTCATGCTTGGTTTAGGTCAGGTTTTGCTCCCTTTTGGTTGTTCTATATATAGGGCCAAAATTCACCTCTTGAAGAACAAGGCAGAGAAAGCAAGGAAAACTAAGAAATTACCTTAATTCTTTAGCCTTTTCAAGAGCTTTCTCCTTGGCTATGACTTCTCTTTGGAATTTTGAACTTCCTCCCCCTAAACATGACTCAAAATATATCCAAATCATGCACCAAAACCATGGAAAGAAAGAGGAAAAGGAGGAAAACAAGTTTGCTAAAAGGTGGAGCATGAAATTTCAAGGATTTTCTCACCTTTTTGCTAAGTTTTTCTTCTCCCTTAAAGCTCCTTCTTGTGCACCCTTCCTCAGTTGGTCTCCCTCTAGTTTGGATAGAAAATAAGTTGGCTAAGTGTGAAGGAAAAGTGGGACACCTCATATATATAGTTAAGGAACCAATTAAGACATTTCAAAATGTCAATTTTGCCCTTCATTCTTGGCTTCTTCCCTCAAGGCTTATTTCAACTCCTTTTTAAAAATCACCTTTTTTATCATAAAATTTAGATTCTCTAACCTATCAATTGCCTTTGAAGTTACTCAAATTAGATCTAAAATCTTCTCGAATGAAAGGGTCAAAGTTCAGATCCACCAACATTTTTAAATGTAAACTGGAGGGGTTTTAACTATTCTGGGGATTCTTATAGTTTTTAGGACATTTGAGAACCTCAGGAAACTTAATTTTTCTCATTTAAAAATCCCTCCTTTGAGTTTTCTAAAAAGTGCCCAAAATTACGAAACTGCCACTACATCTTTAGTAAATTTCAACTAATTATTTTGACTTCATTTTTAGGGCAACTCTGGCTTTAGATTCTCATTATTTGAGGTCTAAATTGTTACTCAAATTTTTTTGGACCTTAAATCATTCTATTTAGGGAACTTCCTTTTTATACCTGATGAGTTTCGTCCGTTTATGGAGAAACCAAATATTACATTTCTGGAAAAATCAAACATTACATTTCTCACATTTACAAAGGAACCGAATGTTATAATGTTGAAGCCATACATACCTTGGTTTGATGCTATTACTTTGGTGGGGATGGTTCATGTTGGTAAAGTAGGGATGCCTTGACCAAATAAGAATGACATGTTGACACCTTGCTTTTAAATGTTGATACTTGTGACACCTCATTTCTTATAGGCATGCATGTAAACATGAAGACTCATTTTGGAAGGAATGCTTGTTTTTAGATTGTGTGACATGTAAGCTTCTTATAATCTTGAAGTAAAATGAGATGTGATTATGAAGAAAACATTAATTCTCTTTTTATTTGTATTTTTGGCATATGCAATTCTTGAGAACACTACCTAGAGCATGGTGGGGATGAGCGCCAACTATGGATGGAAGGAGGAATTTGGAAAGAAAGAAAAGGACATTGATTTTGTTTGTTCTACCTTTTTGAAATTGCTCTTGATTAAAAAGTCATTTTAGTGCATACATTACACAAGCACACACACACACACACACTAGATGTTGCATGCTTGTAAATATTTTTATGTCTATTTTATTTTTATTTTAAAGTTTTTGGGTGAGACTCTTTGTCTTCTCAAATGCATAAGGTGTCAATTAGGAGGGACCGCATGTGACAATAAATTTTTTATAGGTATTTATGCCAATTAGGCTACGTAGTTACATTTTAATAATTTTGGGATTCAAATGATCCATATCTAGCTAATTTTATTTTAAAAATCCAAAATAAAATAAAAAATAAAAATTCATAAAGTTCAAATTTTAGTTTTTGGAAAATCAAATAAATTTCTTTTTTCATAGGAATTTTCCTCAAATTCTCTTTTTATAAAATTACAAAAGTTAAAAGTCAATTTAAAAAATCTAGAAAGATCTTTGTTTTATAAGAAGTCTTTTTTAGAAACTTCATACTTTTTTCAAATTAAAATAATATATATATAATTTTCCAAAACCAAAAAAAAAAGAGAGAAAATTAAAAGAGCAAGAAAGTGAAATTCATCTCCTTTTCACAAGTTAAAACATACCAACTAATCTTTGGATCCATTTTGTAAAATTAGATTAAATTCCATCTTCTTACTCTTTTTGCATAAAATAATAAAATAAAAGTCACTTTTCAATTGATATACACTTTTTTTTTAACTCAAAGAAAAGTCTTATTTTCTAAAATCCAAAAAAAAAGGAAAAAGAAAATTGAAGAGATTAAAGAAGTGATATTAATTTAGTTTTTGCAAATTAAAACATATCAACTAACCCCAAAATCGTTTTATTTGTAAAAATAAATTAATTCTTTGTTTCTCTCTCTTTTCACCAAAAGATAAAAATCTTCTCAAACTATGTAGATTTTATTTCCTTCCATAAAGTATATATAGATCTTAAATTGTTATCTTAGGTCAAATCTATCTCTATAAATAAACAATTTTTCTTTTATTTTATGTTCTTAATTTCTTTTTCTTTCTTTGTTATTTTATTTGCATGTGATAAATAAGAATAATTAAAGCAAGATTAAGGTTATATTAATTACATATAATTAACTTAGAGTGATTATTTTTAAGAACAAGTGTTATGGAATGCCGTATACCTTTCCCATACATAACTGACTCTCAAACCCATATTTGGTTTGTAGATCATTTTTTTTCCCAAACAAAGGTCTTTTTAAGTTTTTCTTTTTTAATTAAAATTTTGGTAGCAAATCCGTTTCATTTTATTTTTGTTATAAAAATAAAAATTTTCTTTTTTAGTGCTTTGCAGCTACATTTCAAGTGTGAAATCTAACATAGTTTTTTTTTCTGTTTTTTAAAGGATAATAACAATGACTAAATTTAGTACAATTTTTTATATTTTCGTTATGATCAAATTTTCTAATAAATTTGATGAAATTGTAATGTATAAAAAATTTTTAGAAAATTTAACAATATGATATTAAATTGTAAAATTATACACTTATATATATAATTAGAAAATTATATATTTATTATATTTTAATTAAAAATTTAATAATAAAAATGTAATAAGTTTTTTTAAAATTTATAGTTAAGGACTCAAAATTAAAAAAAAATTATTTTAAAAGATTTATTATCATTAAGTTTAGAGAGTCTTATTTAAAATTAATGGTATTCTATCCTAAAATAATAATAATACATCTTTTAAAATAATTTTTTTTTTAATTTTAGATTCTTAGCTGTAATTTTTATCTTTATACTAATACAATAGTGTCATATCACTGTTGCTGTAGGCCGATATGTTTTGCATAGCTATGCATCAAGATGGGAGGGCCAGGGAAGTCAAATTCTTGTCCAGAAGACACATCAGTATGTGCATCGATTACGAAGGGTCTAGTTATTGAGAATTTATAGGCCATGGCCCAAGATATGAAAACAAGCCTAGTTGATCATAACGAAGGGCATATAGAATTGGTTTCATAAATGTGGGCTCAAGTATAGAGCCAATCATTGTTTGCAAGCAAAATTCTCATTACCAATTGTGGCTACTGTGAAGCTGGAGGAGGATTATCCGTTGAGAGAAAACTAACGGCATGTTTGGTATGCTAAGGAAATGCAAAATAAAAGTTAAGACGAATTATAATTTTATTTTTATAATTATTATTCAATTATTATTTGATATTATCTATTAATTATTATTTAATTATTAAAAATAAAAATATTATAAAGATGTTCTATTTACAAAATTATTATTTTTTATATCTAATTTACCAAACCAACCGTAACATTTGTTCTAAACTCAACAGCAACGTGAGCTTGTAACAGTACCAAATCAGGAAAGTCCTCGAAGACTGGGGTGGGGACACAGCTATTTCACCACTTGAGCTGCTATTCCTGGCCCCAGTACACAGCAGCAATGTTATCCATAAAGTTCCGTTTGGTATCATGGAAAAATATTCTTAAAAGTAAAATAATTTTAAAAAAATATTTATTATATTTTTATAATAATCAATAATAATTATTTTTTATTACTCTTTTTAAAATATGAACACGTGTGCCAATTCTTATTTCATTTATATATATATATATATATATATATATATTTTTTTTAAATTCTTTTATTTTTTTAATCTCTTTTTTTACGTACCAAATACAACCTAATTCTGCTCTACATTTGTCATCACTTGAAAAAGGAGAAAACGGTCGTTTATGCATATAGGGCGACGTCTTGGGTGAGTTATACATTCATCTCTTATGAGAGCCAAAGCCTCTTCCATGCAACTAAACGGATTCAATCGAGTATTTTGAGTCACTTGATCATCTCCTGCCGTTAACATAGAATCATTAATCGCTTAGGGTCTATTTGCGATTGTTCACAAGGCAATTGCCATGATGATATGTGAATATAAATAGCCGAATCTGTCTGTGATTGGCACTTCCTTACCCCTTCTCAGGACCGAAACATATAGAAGGGCAAACAAGACCCATTGATAATTAAATAGATTGGTCAGCTAAGCTGTGTTATGCTTTTCTAATCGGAAAACGATGGGTCATCCATATCTATATCGTAGGACGAATCTGGGAAACAAGAACTGAGGCTCAGGTAAAACTTATTTAATCAGATAAATTCGATTCACATTACTAAGCCAATGAACTGCTCAAGACAGAACAGAATTTTTTGGAATAGAACAGATTATGAAGTGGGTTCTCTTCTGTGTGGGGCTATACTCTTAAATGGTTGGGAAAGAAATTTAATTTAGATCCACATGCAAATCGACCCAAGAACAAACCTTTTTTCCTTTGTGATTATGGTATTTGCACAATTTTTTTTTTCAAGTTTCACCTATCTTTTTCTATTTTTAGCTCTCACAGTTGTTATACTTATCAATTTTTTGTACAAAAATTAATCGCACAAGCAATTTCTCTGCTGTTTATCCCGTTCAATTATAAATTTCATTTGGAACAATGTTATTTATAAAATTTTGTGTTATACTAGCTGTGCCGATGGTAATTTTTTATTTCGTAATTTGCTTGGGCTGTCGGAGGTTACGGGCTCAAGTAGATAGTCTTATCTTTTGTTGGTTAATCAAATCTATTTTCTGCCAAGTCACTAAACGAAAGCTATGATTTTATTTTCTCAGTCAATTACATAATTAGTAGCCTGCATATGTTCATAAAACAAGAAGTAAATTATGACTCAGCCACACATTACAAGTTACGTGAAATAGATTTTTCAAGGTTGGAATGAACATTCTCTTTCCATGATTTTAGTGTAATATCTTATATTTTCAGTCTCTAAAAAATAAAAAGAGACAATTAAAAAAGAGTTCATAGAGAGAGGACCAGTCATTACCAAAAGAGTTGATTTGAGCCTTAAAAAAGTTAAGGATTTAAGAAACATGAGAAATAACTTGAAAAATATATATCCCTTATTACAATACTATAAAATAAAGTTAAAAGATTAACCTAGAGGGATTGGTTTGGTTTGGTTAAATTCCTGACCTTGTATGATTTTGACTCCCAAGGCAAGATTTTATTCTAAACTGTTTTAAACTATTTTAAGTCACTATAACTCCTAAGCAAATAATTTCTTAATGACGAAGAAAATTTAAAATTTGGTATGAAACAGTTAGTTTCTAAAAAGACTGAAAAATGAGTTTAAACAAAGGAAATAAAATGTAAAGGCAAAATGATCATTTATGAAAAATTGTAATTAGCCCTAGTTCTTATAGGTAAGGCACGCCCTCTTCCCCCTTACTTCAAGACCGACTCTTAGCAACTCCATGAAACTCCCATGGTGGCATGAAAGAGGGAAAAAAGAGAAGGGAAAACAAGCTTGAGGAAGGTAAGGAAACATGCCAAATTTTTCTATGCTTTAGTAATAAAACTCTCTTTATTCCTCGTGCTCTCTCTCATGGTGTGTTTGGCTTCTAAAAAGGTTGAAGTTTATGGTTGCTATTTTGAGTGAAAGTCATTTGAGAAAACAAATCATACCAAGAGAATCTTCACCAAAATAAGATATGATTTAAATAATGAAAAATTGATATTCTTGGAATCCTAACTCTATGCATCTTTAGCCAAGAGAGAGAGTAAGGGAAGGGTATGAGTATTTGATGAAAACTTGATGTAATTAAGGGTTTAAAAGAGCGAGGAATAAGAATATATCCATGGATTAACCTAAAAACCAAAAAAAAAAGTATGTTGGTTTTCCCTAAGGTTTAGGTTCAGCTTTGAGTACTTCAAATCTCAAGATTTAACTTAAAGGAGGAGTACTCAGCCAAGATAAAGAAGTAGTATATAAGGAAGCTTTTAATTTAGTCTAATGATTTAAGAGACTTAAGTGAGTGATATAAAAGCTAGATGAACTATTAATTTGAGAAAAAGAATGAGAGTTGATGATTTTAGAACTATGGTTTCATATAAACCCTAATTTGTCCTATGAATGGAAAGTGGACCCTAACCTAATTCCATGAGCCTTAAATGAATTCCTTTAAGTTATGCAAGTTTAAAATAGCCTTAAAAAAATAAAAATGGATAGTAAAGAAAGTGAGAGAATTCACTAGAGAGTCATAAGGCATAATGATGCCTAAATGAATGGTAAGTGGAATGAGTGACATGGCTAAGCTTTTAGATATGTTTTTACTACATGAAATGTAGCAAATAGGATGAAGCTCTTTGGGACACTTAAAGTAACCTAAACCATACTTCAATCCTCTAATATGTATATATATTGATAGAATGAGATTAGATGTGTCATAATTACTTGTTTCATATCTTAATTGATATACCTAGGCTAAGCAAGTAGAACTGCACCAAAGGTGTGTGTGAGATCATGGAACCAAGTGAAGGAGAACAAGGAAATTAACTTGGATTTTGCTTGACAAGATAACTTTTTCTTCATTCTTGTATGTATATTTGGTTTTCTTGAGCTTTTGGTTGCTTGTTTGTATTGTTTGCAATTGTTTGGCTTGTTAATTGTTTGAGTTGTGACATCCCAAAATTTGTTAAGTGAAATTATGGAAATTAAGGATTCAATTTGGGAAAAATAAGAAATTATCATGAGAATTAAGGAAAATTATAGGAAATAGAAATTTTTAAGGAAAATAATTATTTAGGCATTTTAGGCCTATAATAATTTCTTGGTTATTTTTGGCGAAAAAAAAAACTTAATTGTAGAATTTAAATTTAACTAGGAGCAATTAATTAGTGGAGTTTTGAAGAATTAAATTAAAGCCCAATAATTAGTTGTCTCTACTAAAAATAATTTTTAGAAGTCCAAAGTAAGTTATAAATAGAAACCTAACTTTTTTGAATTTATCAAATCATGGCCCAATACTCAGATATGAATCTAATTGAATAAAAATTCATTTAGGTTGGCCACACATCCATTAAACCCTAGGATAAGTGTTGCACCCTTCATTAATTAAGTTGAATCATTTTAGATAGCAAAGGCAAGAAGAAAAAATCCAGAAGTGGGGGAAAGCTAGGGCTTTGTAGCTTTTGTGGCCTTGATTTGTTCATTTAGAGGAAAATTTGGCTAAACTAAGTGTATAAAAGTTGTTTAGTTTCTTATTTAAAGGATTTTCATGAAAACCTAGCTATAGAACATTTGAGTTTTTGGTACATTCTTACTTGGAATTTGATATTAGAGATTAATATTAGTGCTAGGTAAGTATCTTTTATCATTTGTTGGTGTTAATATGCTTAAATTTCACCTTGGTAGCTGATTTTGGTATATGGCTATTTTCATATGCGAAAATGCAAATGTTGGTGGTAACCTATTGTTGTTTCTTGGTTTTTAGGACTCCAATTAATTCATTTGATTTATTGGAAGTTTGGATATGCGTTTTCTAAGTGATTCATAATGTTTTGAATGAACAGGTGCATGAACCTTTTGGTGGATGATAACTAAAAATTGTTTTTGGCTTGTTTAGGGCATTTAGGATGCTCTTGGCACTTGTGGTAGCCATTGAAGAGTTGATATTTAAGTAAGGTAAATAGCGGTTTTAAATTCCATATATATATTAATTCTAATCATATATTTACTACACATATAATATTTTTATATTAAATGATTAGTTTACTACTTGGTTGTTGTGAATCATGAGTGTGCCCTTATATAGAGCTGTGATCGTACTTCATTGTGCTATGATCATGCAACAAGTTGTCATTGTACTCTTTGAAATGCATCGAGCTGGGGTTGTGCTTAATAGGAGTTTATGCCATGATTGTGCCCTTTCTTTTGTATTTGACCATTAACATATTATAAGAACCTGCATAATTTAGCTTTTTACTTTTCTTTACGTTGAGCATTATTTGATTAGATTATACATGTAAATGGAATCTCCTTAGTTAATGAGATTTATATCTCACCCTGACTCAGATGAAGATTCTTCTACTAAGAATAAGAAAAAGCTATTAGATGTCAATTCCTAGTTTGAGGCCTTATATGGGATTCTAGATTTGGACAATTTAGTTTAGTGTAGATGCTAAATTTTATAACTAAACTTTGTATATCATCATGTTGCATTCATACATTACCAAGTGTAGGTATTTTAATATTTTGTAGCTCTAGGTAAACCTCATAAGTTTAGGCCTTAAATTAAGTTTAGCCTAATGATTTCATTTGTAATTGAGTAATTATGACTTGCTATGTGTATATGAAGAATTATCTTATCAAATGATGAATGTGGCTATGATACTCACTCTTGTTGTTGACTTTGTTATTGTCAAATGGTAAGTTGCTATCATGTATGGCGAAATATCATTATTGATGTTTGTATAATTGTGGTTCTATTTTGGATTGTGGAGTAGAAGCCTTAGAAATGTGTTTTTGGTGCCTTAATCATGTGGAATATGAAAATGGTCCCCCCTTTTCATGTTATCATGGCATATTCTGCTATCATGAGTCCTATTTGGATTACTTTTAGAGTGTGGCACAATCATATTTTGAGTTTAGGGATGTATCAAGGCTTTGAGGATGTGGACAAGCTTAATTTATAAATTGAAACTTGCTCAAAGTGGATAGATAAATTTAGGTGATGTATTGTACATTTTAGGTTACCATTTGAAGCCATTCCCTTCCAATTGCTATCATAGGGGAATCCTAGTTAGAGTTTGATTAGTTTGATTAGCTTTTAAATCCTTGAGTTATGTAAAGTAATTAGATAGTGATTATAAGAGGGTAAACCTTTTAGCCATAGAAAGATCTTAGGATTGAGATTAAGATAATTGCAATATGTTGGTTTGCACATGTAAGTATTTAGGGTTAGTGGGTTTTTGAGTCATGCCCCAAATCTCCTAAGTCATGGCCAAAATGAGCCAAGATCTTTACAATAAATAATCAAGCTATGGCACAAATAAACTTGTTAGGGCATAGCTTGACATTTTTGGAAGGAAGAATGACATACAAAAATTTTGCCACATCACAACTCTTCCTAACTGCAGCGAGAATCGTGTTTGTATGGGAAATTTCATCCAAATCTATGTTGAGCCATGGTGGGGGCTAGCCAAGTCACAACAAAAATGCAAAATTGAGATTTTAGGAGTTTCTAAATGCAATTTAAGTCACATTTCAACCTTTTTAAGTCACGACTTGAATCTTAAAGTCCATGTTTCATTTCTTAGAACTTGTTTTCTTTATATTATTAATAAATAATGGTTAGTGGCTCAACATACACTTATTTTAATACTTCCAAAAGGTATTTTGAATAGGGTAACTAAGTTTAATGTGAATTATGTTATTATGTGAATATGAATCTTTTTGTATAATCTTGGTAGTATAATTTGTTGATATAAAAATTTAAATTTTTCTATATTTTTGTATCATAGTGATCCATTATCTAATTTTGTATATTAATTATAACAAATTTAGAATTTAATTATGTTGTTTAACTTAATTAGGAACTAAAGGCTTTACACCCAAATTCTAAATCACTTGAATTGAAGACATTTTCACAATTGATAAAAATATTTTCTCAATATTAACTCATTTTTTCAACTAAAACCTTTAATAACTATTCTAGCTTTGTATTATGGACATGAAGTATTATCTCCATGATTCACCCAATAGATTCACCAATTTTTCTAAGTTTCTTATCTTTAGGCAACATGACCACTTCATAATTATGGTTATCAAGCAAAAGACTATATTTCATCTTTTATATCTAAAACTCATTCTTTCATTTGTTAACTCTCTATTGCCTTTTAATGGCATTCAGAATCTCCTTGTCAATTAAGAGTGCATGCATTTTAGGTTAGTAGCGAGTTAAAGGCCTTTAGTTTCTATTAGACATCCTAAGTGGAGCTTCATCTTGCTTAATATGCTTTTTATATTGATCATCCTCTTCAATGGAAAAATTCATCCAATTTGCAACTTCATAGTCATCTTCAACTATATTATCTTGAATATCATCTAGCACATCATTGCCAATCTCAACTAGATTAGACATATGTTACATGATAGTTGAATCTAGATGCCATTTTTTAAAATAAATTAGAGAAAAATTTGACATCTACTGTAATGTTCAAGCTTCTCAAAATTAATTTAAACCTAAATCCATTCGTACTTAATAACCCCCATTTGGACACAAGAGGATAGAGTTGTGCGTAAGTATCATGGTCCATGAGGGATACAAATAAATATTTTTATTTTAACTGGCTTAAGAAGTCACATTTTGCCCCTTTTAAAGCCCAATCTATTATGGGCTTAGGCCTATTATCTTTCCTTCTAGTTTGTTCCTTATACAAGTTACTTGTGCCATTTGTACAAAACAAATTATAAATTTTGAACAGAAGCATATTATTTTTCAATCTAACATTCATTATATATCTTTTTGCCAACATATACTAAATGTAGTTGCGTATAAATATTAATTTAGAAAAAATAGTATATTAATATTCCAAAGATGCATGTTATCAAATTAAATGTTGGAGAATAGTTTTACTACACTGGCTAGTATTAACCGCACCTCCTTTTCTTTTTTTTTTTTTTTTCTTTTTGTTTGTGTTTTGGTGGGGTTGGGGGGGAGTCTCAAAATGTTTTAGGAACATTGTTTTCAATGAAGCATGCTTTTTGCAGCAAGTATAAATAGGGAAGGGATAACAAAAGAGAAAGACACACAAAGACCAACACAAAAAACTTAATTTACACTTATTTTATTTAACTTCATTTATTTATTCACTTTATTTATAGGTTTTTTGCAATTGATTTAGAACTTTCATCAATCACTTATTCCAGTTGTAATCAAGCTTCTTTTAAATTTTTTGTTGTTAATTCATTCTGTGTATCATTCAATCAAATTATTTTATTTTATCTCATTTCATCGTTGGTTACAATTTAAAACATTTTCCTAAGCTTAACCTTGTTTAGGATCTAAGGAAACTTGTCATTTGAGAGGTTATATCTCATCTCCATCTATTATTTATAGAATAGGGACCAGAGGATGAGTCAATGTCCCATTTTGATTAATATCTTTTGGCTATATTGTTGGTGCAAATTTTGGCCCCAACAATATTTAATCAACATAAGTAGTATTATAAATATTTTTTATAATACAAAATAAGGTCAGATAATTAAAACATCACTTAATAAATAAATTTACCTAAAATAAAAGACATGTTATAGTTTCACGTAGGTAAACTCACTTGTCAAGTTCCACAAGTAATTGATATGAAAAAACTATGGGAAAGGTATGCAATTTTGTGAGATAATTCTTCATTGACGCATATTTTAGGGTGTATTTAATTGGAGGATGTAATAGTGAAGAAAATGTAAAAAGTAAGTAGATGAAATGAAAAATAACTATTTTATCCTTACTTTTAAAAAGATAATTTAATGGATAGAATAATAAATATAAGGACAGAATAAACACTACACAAATTATGTAAAGAGAATATGTTCACGATATTGCGAAATAAACAGAACCTCATTGTTTTCTTAGGCAAAGCTTTGAATCTAATATGAAGGTGCCGTTAGCAATCAGAGATAGGAAGTCAATTCCACCAAATCAACAAAACTTGTGATTTAGATATTCTCAATTCAATTTAGATTCACCGACACAAGCAAATGATCGCACAGACCTCTCTCTCTCTCTCTCTCTCTCTCTCCCCACCCCTGAAAAAACAAAAAATAAACTCGCAAAAAAAAAGAAAAAGGTTTATGGTAATCATTTTAATTAACGCCAAACTGAGAACGAGGACCACCACATAATAGATATAAATTAATGCTACTTTTTTATTTAAACTTATCCTCCATGTAGATTTATTCATTATTATTTTATTAAAAATTAATTTACAATAGTGCATATAATATCTGATTAGATATATTATTAAATATCTAAATTTTAATATTTTCAATTTCTAAAATATAAATTATGATTTTTTTAATCCCATTATCAATGATATACTTTTAACTAAAATTGAGAATCGAATTAGTCAACAAATTGTAATAGCACCCACATGATGATTACACAATAAATAAATAAATAACCAGCTAGTTATTACAACTTTTTAATTCTCTAAACCATGATTTGAGAAAAAAAAGAAAATGATCTCTTCATGTATGATCGTGTCCTTTTAAAAGACAAAAGATGTACTTCCAAAGCCTTTAAATTTTAATTTTAATTAAATAAAATTTTAATCCTTCTATTTCTATAAAAAATTTAATTGGGTTCACATAGTATAAAATTATAAATAATATTATCTTCATATTTTTTAAAATGATTCAATTTTATCCCACATTGTCCATCTAAATTGAAGAGTTTTTCAAGTTAGACATTATTTTTCTTTTCCTCACAAAGTTAACGCCACTCAGATTTTATATCTAAACTAGTGTGTAGCTCCCATTAATTTGGTGGACCTCACAGTGGGAAAAAAAAACTATTATATCTTGCTACAAGTTAGGAACAGTGTTAAAAAATTTACTTTTATACATAATGGTTAGCAAATTATTAAATTTGATGTCAAAATTTGAATATAATTATGAAAGAAGAATAGAATTAGATTATTTTAAAAAAAATAAAATGATAACATCACTTCTTTTTCAATTAGATAAAAATTAAATTTCTATGAGATTAGAGTGATTCAAAATATATTTAAACCATTAATTTTATATGAATCTCACCTAAATTTTAAGTTCAAATTAACAGAGTCCAAAATTTATTTTTATTAAGAGAGGGACCACGTGTCCTATGAATCATAAGGGATCCTTTGACATTAAACAAAAGAGAAGAAAAAGAAGAAAAAAACTTGTAGCCCGAGGAATTAATTATAAACTATATTGCATTTTTTAAAGTCCCATCCCTCATATGTGAAAAAGCAAGAGCAGTGCCACTGCCCTACTTTGTTGTTGTCTTTTATCTTCTTTTTTCTGAACCTCCTAAGTGTTTTCTTGACGCCTATAAATACTATATGTTGAAGCCAGCATAGAAAGATAGACATAAGGAGAAAAAGGTGACTA
Organism: Erythrophleum ivorense; assembly: GCA_026724425.1. NCBI lineage: Eukaryota > Viridiplantae > Streptophyta > Magnoliopsida > Fabales > Fabaceae > Erythrophleum > Erythrophleum ivorense. The sequence continues at coordinate 7,857,629 of JAIUCV010000010.1, forward strand.
GAAAGTTAGCATGTGCTGTAGCATGTGGAGCGATGTGATACCAACATAGCTTGCTAATTGCTAACCAACAAAATACGAAGAATAGACGCTACATCTCTTTCCGGACCTCTTTCACACTTATTATTATGATTATTATTATCCAGGTTAGGATGCCACTCCCACCATACATAATTCTTTCTGAATTTTATTGAAATTTTAAATTATAATGATAACATTCTTTTTACCAAATATCAAAACAATGTTTATTTAAAATAAATTAATAAAATTAAGCTAACCAATAAATATTTATAACCAAGAGATAAAACTTTTTATCAGAAGTTAATGCTAATTTTTTTTATGATCTCTCGTACACTTGACAAATTAAATTATTAATTTATATGTAACCTTCATAAAGTTTTATTCATCATGGCGACTAGATAAATTAAAGATGGAGTAAATTACATAAATTTTTTTAAATTTTGTTGAAATTACATAGGCTTCCTATCTTTTTAAAAAATATATACAAATTTTTTCTGAACGAAATACTAAATTACATAAACCTCCTTAAAATTTTTTAAAGTTATATAATTGTTTTTTATTTTCAAAATATACATGAACCTCCTGCAAAACAAATGACCAATTTTATAAATTTAAGCTATATATATATATATATATTAACTTGGATGAAATTAAATAATTGAGCATGAATTTGTGAGATGGAATGATGACAATTTATTTTTAAATATTATAAGTCCATTTGATGTAAATAATATTAAATTTCTGCTACTAAAAAGTTCGTTATGATTACTTTTATTCCAAATATATATCTAGTGGTACTAAATAAATGGGATATATTAAGGTGTAACAATTAGGTCCACTCTTTGTTTATTTATTTCAAATATATATCTAATGGTACTAAATAAAGTTATTACTTTTATTCCGAATAAATATTTATAACCAAGAGATAAAACTTTTTATCAGAAGTTAATGATATTTTTTTATGATCTTTCATACACTTGACAAATTAAATTATTAATTTATATGTAACCTTCATAAAGTTTTATTCATCATGGCAACTAGATAAATTAAAGATGGAGTAAATTACACAATTTTTTTTAATTTTGTTGAAATTACATAGGCCTCCTATCTTTTTAAAAAATATATACAAATTTTTTCTAAAACAAATACTAAATTACATAGACCACCCTAAATTTTTCTAAAATTATATAAACTTTCTCTCTATTTTCGAAATATACATAAACTTCCCATAAAACAAATGACCAATTCTATAGGTTTAAGTTTTATATTTATATATATATATATTAACTTGGATGAAATTAAATAATTGAGCATGAATTTATGAGATGGAATGATGAGAATCTATTTTTAAATATTATGAGTCCATTTGATGTAAATAATATTAAATTTCTGCTGCTAAAAAGTTTGTTATGATTACTTTTATTCCAAATATATATCTAATGGTACTAAATAAATGGGATATATTAAGGTTATAACAATTAGGTCCACTTAAGCTGAGTCTATGTTTATTTCTTGTTTTAGGATCTTAAAAATTATTTCTAATAGTGTCAAACTAATTAAAGGTTCTAAATTAATTTTCAAAACTATCCTAATAAATTTCACCCAAGTAAAATTTTGAATTCAATAGATAATATTGTTTTTCGCTAAAAATAACAAATATTGATTATTTACCTCAAAATGCACAAATAATTATTTTCCTAAAAAATTCTTCTTTTCCATAATTTTTCTTAATTCTTATGTTAATCTTTCTTATTTTTTTTAAATTAAATTCTTAATTTCTATAATTTTCCTTAACTAATTTTGGAATGCTACACTTAAAATTAAACTCCAGTTTAAGAAGTATCTTTAATGCTACCTGAAATCATATTCAATATAAAATTTATGATTTAGCTACTAAATTAGATTTATTATTTTCAATTTAACTAAATACACCCTCTTATAACTAAATCCCCAGGTTTAGCATAAGTTTCTTAGCATCATGGCTAACCCTAGATGTAAGTTTTTCACATGATGGCTTCATAATTCAGATTGATCTTAGAGGTTACCTTATAGAGCTAAGAATTGAAGCGTGGGTATTACACTTTAGGGACCCAAATTAGAAAACCCCATGCATCCAGCTCACCTATAGCCAAAATCTTGAAGAAAATGCAACTGGAAATTACAAGCCACCGTTGAAGAAAAAATGAAAAAGGAGTGAGAGCAGGCAGCAACTAAAATGAAAGAAAAGAGAAAAAGACAAGAGAAGAGCAGAAATGGAGCTCACCACTTTCGGCTCACTCTCTTCACGGTTACCCATGGCAAGAGGAAGATGGAAACATGCATCGGAGCTGCTGAGCAAATAGAACATAGTGGCTGCCAACAAACAAGAGAACACATGAAGATGCAGAATGAGAAGATGTAGGGGAAGGGTGAGAGTGAATGGAGAAAATAAGAAGAGGCTTTTGGTGTCTTGCTATGCTAGTGGGTACTATAATGAGCTGTACAACAATCAAATATGATGGTTTGGAAAATCTTAACGGGATAAGAAGTAATTTAGCATAAATGGTGAAGATAAGGTTTGAAAAGGAGAAAGAGAATGCAAGAGGAGCTGAAGCCACGGGAGAAAAAGAAAAAGTAGGAAAAAAATGATAAACACTGGATTTTCTCCTACTAAGATTAAATAAGAAACAAGAAGGATTATTTTTATGCACAAGAAACAAAATAAAAATCCTAAAAAATTTTAAATTCACAAATGGCCACTTACTTTGTAATCTTGAGAAACAAAAGAATTTCACTAGGTACAAGATAGATACCAAAGTAATTCCTTAATATAACTTTCTAGCTGCATAAGTTTTCAAAATTAATTTGTTAACGTTTTTTACTCCAAAATAATTTATTTTGTATTGATAAGAGTTATTTCTATTTCTCACTCTTTAGTTCCAAGTTTTTAAGGACCTCTTTGAAATTAAAGTTTCAGGGTATTACAGCTAAATTATAATAGGCTCAAATTTTGTGTAGCACAACATGGGAGCTTGTTTCAAGTCATACAATCACTTTTTCAACTTTTAAACATAATTTTTGCTTTATCCTTTATCTTAAAATCCTTGTGATGCTCTATGTGAATTCCCTCCGCCAAATCGCCCTGAAGGAAAACAATTTTTACACTCATACGCTCAACCTTTAAATCTAGACTAGTTGCCAAACTCCAAATAACATGAATTGAAGACACTTTCACAATTGATAAGAAGATTTTTCTCAATGTCAACTCTTTTTTTCAACTAAAACCTTTAATGACTAATCTAGCTTTATATTGTGGATGTGAAGTGCTATCTCCATGATTCACCTAATAGATTCACCAATTTTTCTAAGTTTCTTATCTTTAGGGAACATGACCCCCTCAGAATTTTGGTTATCAAGCAAAAGACTATTTCATCTTTCATATCTAAAACTCATTCTTTCATTTGTTAACTCCCTGTTGCCTCTTCATGGCATTTAAATTCTCCTTCTCAGTTAAGAGTACATACATTTTGCGTCAATAGCAAGTTAAGGGCCTCTAGTTTCTACCAGACCTCCTCAGTGGAGCTTCATCATGCAATATGTTTTATATATTGAGCATCCTCATCTATAGAAAAATTCATCTAATTTGCAACTTCATAGTCATCTTCAACTATATTATATTAAATATTATCTACCACATCATTGCTAATCTCAGCTAAATTAGACATATGTTACACGATAGTTGAATCTAGAGGCCATTGTTAAACATAAATTAGAGAAAGATTTAACATCCATTATAATATTCAAGCTAAGGAAGAAAATTTCTCAAAATTAATTCAAACCCAAATCCATTCATAGTTAATAATTCCCATTTAAGACCCAAGCGGGTAGAGTTGTGAGTAAGCATCATGTTCCATGATGGATACAAATAGATATTTTTATTTTAACTGGCTTAAGAAGTCACATTTTGTCCCTTTTAAAGGCTAATCTATTATGGTCTCGAGCCTATTATCTTTCCTTTTAGTTTGTTCCTCATTTACAATTTACTTGTGCCATTTGTATAAGACAAATTATAGATTTTGAACCAGTTTAAGTATATTATTTTTCAATTTAACATTCATTATACATCCTTTTGCCAACATATACTAAACTTAGTTGCATATAAATATTAATTTAGAAAAAATAGTATACTAATCTTCCAAAGATATATGTTATTAAATTAAATGTTGGGGAATAGTTCTACTATAATACTATTATAGATTTTGGGGCTAGGGAGGGGGGTTCTTTGGGGTAAGTAGCAATGTCTTGAATGTTTTAAGAGCAATGTTTTCAATAAAGTATGATTTTTGGAGCAAGTATAAATAGGCAAGGGATAACAAAAGAAAGACACATAGAGACTAACACAAAAAAATTGATATATATTTATTTTATTTACCTTCATTTATTTACTCACTGTATAGCATTTTGCAATTTATTTATAGCTTTCATCAATCACGTATTGAAATTGTAATCAAACTTCTTGTTACGCTCGAAAAAACGACCACGTGACGCCTTTTTAAAAGAAAATTTCAAAAGAAAATTTCGATTTCAATTCTCGAAAACCAAAAACTAAAATCAAAATTAAAATAGAAGTAAGAGTCGCCACCAAAATTTTAACTTTTGAAAAGGAAAAATTTTAGAAAAACCTTTTTAGTTTGAAAAATGATCTACGAACCAGATTTGGATTCGACAGTCGATTTGTTAGTGGAGAAGGTGTTAGGCACTCCACTACACCCGTTACTAAGAATAATTACTTTAAGTTAATTGTGCAAAATCAATATGACCTCTATTCCATTTTTAATTCTCCTAACAAATCACATGCAAGATAAGAAAGAAAGAGATTAAGGCAATTAAATTCAGGGTAAAAAGAAAAAATTAAAGAAATAAAATTAAAAGTAAAATGAAAGAAAAGAAATTAAGGAAATAAAATCAAAAGAAAATGTTTATTTATAAGGGTAGACTTAACCTAAGCTAAGAGTCTAGGGCCTACATACCCAAAAATAGAAATCAAAGTCCACGTAGTTCGAACTTAAAAAGTGTTTGTTTTTTTTTAAAATTTTTTTTGTGATTTTGTATTGTTTTATTTTGTTTTTATTTGATTTTTTGTTTTTGTTTTATTTTGTTTTATTTTTAATTTTTGAGAAGAGAGAAAGAAAATAAAAATCATTTTAGACTTTTACAAAGAAAACAAGTTTGAGATTGATTTATATATTTTAATTTGTGAAAACTGAAATAATCTTATTTTCTTTACCATCTTCTCTTTTTTTTTATTGATTTTTTTTGTTTTGTTATGATCCCTTTTTTATTTTTTTTATTTTTTCTTATATTATTTTTATTTCTATTTTTATTTGTTATATTTTTATTTTTTATTTTTAGATTTTGATTTTTGAAATGACATTTTTTTAAGATTATTATTTTATGTTTTATTTATTTATTATTCTATTTTTTTTAGCTTTTGTTTCTAATTATTTGTTTACTTTTTTGATTGACCTTTTTTCTTACTTTTATTATTATTTTTTTTCAATTTCTTTATTTTTTTTGTTTTGTTAAACTTTTGTTTTAATTTCTTTTTTTTTTAATTTTGATTTTTTGATTGATTGATTTTCTTTTGTATTTTAATATTTGAATCCTTTTTATTATTAGATTTTTCATTTGTTTTATTTGTTTTGTTTTGTTTTGTTTGCTTGTTTGTTTTTGTTTTTATTTTTATTTTTTGTTTGGTTTTGTTTTGTTTTGTTATTTTTGTGTTTATCTTTGTTTCTCTTCTTTTTTTTGTTAATCTTTTTATTGTGTTCTATTTTGTTCTTTCTCCTTTTTTTTTTATTCTTTGTCTTTGTCTTTTCTTTAAATGTTTTTATGTTTTATTTTTTTCTCTTTTTTTTGGTTGTTTCTTTTTTCTTTTCTTGATTAAACTCCCTTTTCCTTTGCTTTATTCTTTTTTTCAAAAGAGGACTAGCTTTAAAAGAAAATTTTATTTTTGGATTTTGGAATACCACTTCTTCAAATTTTGAACCTTTAAGAGAAGATAAATCTTTAAGACTCAACATGATTTTTACTAAAAAATTTAATCCCCTTCCATTTGGTTTTTTTTTTCACTTTTTTCCTTTGAAAATTTTCCTTAAAGTCATTTTGATTGGGGCTATTCAAACTCAAAATATTAAAACATAAATTTAAGACCTAAAAGATACTAAGGAGGCTTTATTGCCACATATGACTTTTAGGTTTAGCTATGCGCCGAGGATATATGAAAATCCCACACGGCAATTCTAAGGAAAGAAAGAAAGAATAAATAAATAAAAATAAATAAAACAAAAGTAAGCAAGTAAGTAAAAATAAAAAATAAAAAATAAAAATAAAAATAACTAAATAGGAATAAGGACGGACAAATATTTGTGTTTGTGTGTGTTTGGTGTATGTCTGTACTATATCGTATTTAAATACATTTACATGAAATTGGAGGGATTATATGACAGAAATTCAGTTATATAGAGTAGCTGCCGGTAGGCTTTTGCCTGTCATAATTTTCTATTCACCACTCTACCTCTACACCTGTGCCTCTATTGCAGACTAAGTCAAATGCTCAACTCTCCCAGTTGCAAACCATGGTTCCTTAGATATTTTCCCCAGCATATACAACGTAAACACAGCAGCCCAGCAAACAGCAAAACATTGCAATAAGGAAATGGTATAAGAGCATTTATAGAATCATTTAGCTACTAGACTATGATATTTACTTTTAAAATCCTATTATTCTAGAATCAGATTAAACAAACAAGGTCTTAGACAAGCAGCACAAATAATCCACTATTACAAGCAGACAACCAAGGTTAATAACACTGAGTGAACCTTCTTACATCCCATATTAAGAATTTTGTCGTTCAAATAGTCAACTGGACCTCATTTAGGCATTCTATCAAACACATACTATGCCTATTTGAGGAATGAACATGATCACAAAATACATACAATCAGAAGCATCTAATCAGAATTAACACACATAGGCAGAGTGTTTCAAACACAACCCCTATCAAAGCAAACTTACAAATTGACTAAATAATGAACTTCTCAGAAAAGAAATGGTCTACCCCCCTCAAGAATAGACTCGAAGTGACAGCATCATGGAAACAACAATTGAAAACCCGATGTTCAGCCATGGAAATAGATTCAAAGATGTGCTCATCTCAATAGATTACAAGAAGGGAAGGAAAATGAATAACTAGCCATACCCTTCGAGACTTGCTCTTTCGAATCCGTTCTAGAAGCTTTCAACCAATTCTGAACTGCTATGAGTCAATCGGACAGCCTCTTCCAGAATTTCATTCCACCGAACCCAAACACCAGAAGAAACCTCCTCTAGAGAATCACTCAGAAAATCCCCCTTTTGGCCTCTCTACTCCTAGCTTTCTCGATTCTCTGCCTCCTCTCCTTTCTCTTTTCGAATTCCATTCAATGCTAATTTTCCCGTCTCTCCCTCTCGCTTACACTCCGCTTCTCCTTTTTTCCCTTCTGAAAAATCTTCCTCCCACTCTCAATTCCCTCTTTGCTTTTTGTAGCGCCAGCTTCGAATCTATGTGCCGCGTGACTGTGGTCCCATTTCTTCTGCATCTCCCTCTGCCACTGCGTCTGTGTGTTGCATTTTTCCTCTGCCATTTTTGTGCGTGAGCATGGTCCCTTTCTGCGTTGTTAAGAGACGTATGAGTAGTGGGTGTGTACGAGCCCTGTGCATGTATGAGTGAGTGTGGTCCCTCCACCAGAGTCGTGCGAGAGAGAAAGGGGATCAGAAGATGGATGCGGGTAGGGCTTGGTTTGGGTTTGGGTTGGGCTTGTTCTTCTTTTTTTGGTGGATTCTGATAATAACAATTTTTCTTAGTGTTTTTGGGCCAGTGTTTAATAAAATGGAGCCCACTGGATAAAATCATTTGAGCATCAGATTGGGCACCCCTTTTTTGGCCTTCTCCTTTCTCTCTTCTCTTTTTTTTTTTTACATATTTTTTACTCTTTTTTTTATTATTATTTTACTTTATTATATTTTTTATTTTCTCTTTTTTCTAGTCCCTTTTTATTTTACCTTTCATTTCTTTTTTTTGTTTTCTATTTTTTTTTGTTGGTTTAATTTTATCATTATTTTTAGAACATATCTAGACAAAATATGGTATTCACAGTTGCCCCTCTTTACTTGTTTCTTGGCAAGGAAATTAAAAATGTAATTTTTGATATTTTTTGTATAAGAAACAAGTAAAGATAAGAATATTTATTTTGTCTGGGCTGATTTAATTGCTTCTTATCAATTAGATAATAAAAAAAAAGTAAGAGTGACCCAAACAAAATATAGTGTTTACACTTCTTTTGAAGCTTTTGTTGTTAATTCGTTATGTATATGTAATTTGATGAAATTATTTCATTTTTAGTTTATCTCATTTTGTCTTTAGTTACAATTTGAAACATTTTTTTTTTTAGATTTATCTTCGTTTAAGACCTAGGATATATGTAGGGGGAGTCGATGCCCCATTTCAATTAATGTCTCTCGATTATATTAATGAGAATTTTGGTTCCAACAATATTTAATCAACATAAGTAGTAGTATAAATATTTTTCATAATACAAAATAAGGTCCAATAATGAAAACATCTCTTAATACAGAAATTTACCCAAAATAAAAGGCATGTTGTAGTTTTACGCAGGTAAACTCATTTGGCAAGTTTGACAAGTAACTGATATGGAGAAAGGAGGGGAAAGGTACAAAGTTTTGTGAGATAATTCTTCATTGACGCGTATTTCATTGTTTTCCTGGGCAAAGATTTGAATCTAATGCGAAGGTGCCGTTAGCAATCAGAGATAAGAAGTCAATTCCACCAAATCAACAAAACTTGTGATTCAGATATTCTCAATTCAATTCTGGCTCACCGACACAAGCAAATTATCGCACAGACCCTGTGCCCTCCCCCCCAAAAAATATACGGTTTACTGTAATTATTATTATTGTTATTATTTTGGTTATAAAAGAAGTGAAGTAATTCACTGGGGAGAGGGGGGATTTGAACCACCAATCCTCTGCCTATATAGGCAGGGTTTGGTGCTACTGTGGCACAAGATCACTAACTTATTGTAATCATTTTAATAAATGCTAAATTGGAGCCAGGATCACAAGACAATAGATATAAATTAATGCTACTTTTTTATTTGAACTTATCCTCCACATAAATTTATCTATTTATTATTATTATTTTATTAAAAAATTAATTTACAATAATGCATATAATATGTTAGATATATTATTAAATAAATAAATTTTAATATTTTCAAATTCTAAAAAATGAATTGTTATGAATTTCTTAATCCTATTATCAATGATTTACTTTTAACTAAAATTGAGAATTGAATTAGTCAACAAATTGTAATAGCACCCACATGATCATTGCACAATAAATAAATAAACAACCACCCAGTTATTACAACTTTTTAATTCTCTAAACTATGATTTGAGAAAAAAAAAGGAAAATTATCTCTTCATGTATGATCGCGTTCTTAAAAAAAAAAAGATGTGCTTCCAAAGCCCTTAAATTTAATTTTGGTTAAATGAAATTTTAATCCTTCAAGTTCTATAAAAAATTTAATTGGGTTCACCTAGTATAAAATTAAAAATAATATTATCTTCCTATTTTTTAAAATGATTCAATTTTATCCCACATTGTCCATCCAAATTGAAGGGTTTTTCGTGTTAGACATTATTTTTTTCCTCACAAAGTTAGCCCCACTCAGATTTTATATCTAAACTAATGTGCGCCTCACGCTAATTTAGTGGACCCCAGAGTAAAAAAACAAAAGCTATTACGTTTTGCTACAGATTAAGAGCAGTGTCAAAAAACCTTACATTTATATATATAAAGATTAGCAAATTATTAAATTTGATGTCAAGTTTTGAATATAATTATGAGAGAAGGATAAAATTAGATTGTTTTAACAAAAATAAAAAGATAACATCGCTTCCTTTTAAATTAGACGAAAATGAAATTTCTATGAAATTAGAGAGACTCAAAATATATTTAAACCATTAATTTTTTATAAATCTTACCTAAATTTTAAGTTTAAATTAATAAAGTCCAAAATTTATTTTTATTAAGAGAGGGACCATGTAAAAATTTGTTTTCCATTTTTTTTCTGTTGGCCGGAAGGACCACGTACAATTAAGTAACACTATCTTCATCTTATAGCCAATTGTTACATGAATCATAAGGGAATCATAAGGGACCTTTGACATTAAACAAAAAAGAAAAAAGAAAAAAAAAAAGAAACTGGTAGCCCAAGGAATTAATTATATACCATATTGCATATTTTAAAGTCACATCCCTCGTATATGAAAAAGCAAAAGCAGTGCCATTGGCCTACCTGGTTGTTCTTTTATCTTCTTTTTTCTGAGCCTTCTAAGTATTTTCTTGAGACCTTATAAATACTATACGTTGAAACCAGAATAGAAAGATAGACATAAGGAGAAAATGGTGACCAGAAAGTTGGCAATGGCATGTGCTGTAGCATGTGGAGCGATGTGATCCCAACATAGCTTGCTAATTGCTAACCAACAAAATACGAAGGATTGGACGCTACATCTCTTTCTGGACCTCTTTCACAATTATTATGATTATTATTATCCAGGTTAGGACGCCACTCCCACCATACATAATTCTTTTTGAATTTTATTCAAATTTTAAATTATAGTGGTGGCATTCTTATTACCAAATATCAAAACAATGTTTATTTAAAATAAATTAATAAAATTAAATAACTGATAAATATTTATAACCAAGAGATAAAACTTTTTATAAGAAGTTAATTATAATTATTTTTAAGAGAGATTTGTGTATATTTTAAAAATAGAAAGAAAGTCTATATAATTTAAGCAAAACTTAAATGAGATATGTGTAATTTATTTTTTGTTCCAAAAGAAGTTTGTACATGTTTCCAAAGTAAAGAAAAGATCTATATAATTTCAACAAAATTTATAAAAAGCTATACTCTAAAAGATATGATGAAACACTTGGCCTAATAATGAACAATATAGTATCACATATTTAAGTGTACTATTGTATATTATTTGTATCAAAATTGATTTATTAAGTAATCAATTTTTAGATACTTATTTTCAACAATGAAGTGTCTTTTACTCCTTTTTTTAATATTTAGATTATTGTTCATTTTCAAAGTACTGTTTAAAAATATAAGTACTTTTAAGTAACTTATTAGTCCAAGGGAGTTTTTGTACCTGAGGCCAACTCTTCATGACTACATAATATAGGAATTGAGAGAAGCAGGAATCAAAGTCCTGCAAATGCATTAGAATAATGAACATCAAAGCTCTCTGCAACCTTCTAAACAGGTTTAAAAAAATTAAAAAAAATCATTATTCAGGATCTTAACTTAAAGATATTTATATTAAAATATTTTATAATAAAAATTTTATCTTAAATTCCTAAACTGTAATTTTTTTGCATAATTTAAATTTGTGGTCCTAACATTCTTTATAATAATTCTAAAATTTAAAATTTTTTTATATAAATATTTTTAACTTAAAGTCTTAATTTGTAATTTTTTGAAGGATGCAACCCTCTGCGCCTATTCTAGTAAATGCGTTGCTTTCTTAGCATTGGGATAATAATCTTCTAGACTGACAAGATCCAGAAGGACTTCCAAAAAGTCCCACACCCTTGAATCAAACTAAGGTTGCTTTGGGTACTTCGTATAAGATAATGTTGATAATGTAATTAATGATAATTAAGTTATTCATCATATTTTTGTTTTCGATTACTTGAAAAGATAATTACAAGTCTCCATTATAAGATCCTACAAATGGAGACTAAATTCAGCTTTGTTTTTACGCTGCAAAACCTCCAAAAATCCTAACTTGCAAGGATGGAAATTGGGACACTAATCTCCAAAAATCCTCCCATATATTGCGTAAATCAGAGGACAAATACTCAAATGTAGTAGCTAATAATGTACTTTTTGAAAACCAAATGATGAACTGGATATATTTGTGGATTATAAATCAACTCTTGTTGAGTAACAAAAATTAAAGAATGTCTCATTGCTCCCCCTCCCCTCCCCAAAAAAAAAAAAACTTTCAGGCATGACTGATGAAATTTGTTCTTGAAAAGTCATTTCCTAAATAAAGTGTGACCGAACTAAGCTTGCATGAGGACTTTATGCTTCCGTTGTCATGAATTCCTCTTTTGACAACAGAAAAGTATTTGCCGTCCCCTAAAAGGAAACAAAAATCAATTGACCCAGGCAATCCTAAATTATGTGAGCGGTGAGAGCAATGTTGGCCTTGAAACAGACCCCTTAGGCCGTTGCATAAGCCTGTTCACTATATTTAATGCAACTCTAGGACCCAATTTTCCACTCTAATTCCTCAAATTTGGTATGTAAGTCCTGATATATATCTTCCATTGGCCAACTATTCCTCAAATTTAGAAAATTCCTCGAATTTAGGCCATAAATTGAAGGACCATCATGAGTCCTTGCTTTAGTTGTAGAAACTCAATTTCATTCTCATTTCTCACACTATTCGAAAAACATTTTGGAATCTCTCCCAAGTTAACTAAGTCCCCTAAGCTTCTAATCCCCTCTTGGTTTCTCACCACCAATTCTCATCCTCACTGGTTAGTATGTAGGTGGCAAAGTTCACTTTTTGTGTATTTGCACACTTTGATTGAGTAAGACTAAAAAATATATGGTCATATTTAAATGAATCAATATGTGATATTGAGCATTTGTTTTGATTGGTCTACTCGTTATCAAGAAACGTAGGTTGAATATTCATGAAGATGACACATTCATGCCTTGAATTCAATTTAGATATTGGTACAAAAAGCAATAAATTGTATGGTATTTGTCACATATTAGCTATGTCAAATTACAGACATTCTTATTACTTAGGTGGCAGTGATTTATTATTAGATATCACTCAATGTTTGTGATACTAAAATAGGATTCTTTTATAGGTCATTTTCAACATAATAAGAAAACTTATAGGGTTACATACAAAGAGTACAGATGAAATTAAAATATTATAATATTATTTGAGTTTTAGTTGGACTATAAATTTCAATAATAAGGTCTAACATAATATAATTGGATTAGATTATAGTGTAATATATTATTTAATATTAGAGTAATCTTAAATGATATCATAGTACATTATATTATTAAATAATGATATAATTATGTAATCATATGATTATGTGGTATTATTTAATATTAAGGTAATATTAAATGATAATATAATGTAAGGTTATTTAATATTAAAATAATATTAAATAATATTATATCATGTTAGGCCTATTTCTCCTCTCTATGTATTGAGCTTGGATTAAGGTTGTAAGAGTTTAAGTGAGATTGGGAATTAAAAGTTGAGTAGGATTAGGATAGTGTCAAATCCTAAGTATAATTTAAGACCATAAGGGGCAGCACATAAAACAAAAAAGAATATCTCTAAAATCCTAATTCACTTTAAACTTCAAAAAACTCTAACTTTAGATAATAAGAAGCATCTTCAAGCAAAGACGTAGAGTGAGAAAAAATTTTATCTACTCCATATTGATACTGTAAAGGTGCAAATCACTAGATTTACGTGTGTGATTTAAATCGCAGCTCAAACAAAAGGTAACTATCTTGTCTTATCTTGATCTGTTATTGGCATGTTCTTAGGAAGGAATTCGATGATAAAAAAATTTTAAAATTCCACTACTATTCTTATGATCACCAAGAAACCCAACAGTTGCTCTGTGTTGAAATGGGCAAGCTTTTATCTAATACAATTATATCCTAAACCTGCAAATTACTAGCATTATGACAATAAAAGTACATGACAACAAATAATAGGATTTGAGATGTCACATGGCCTACTAAAATGACCAATGCCTAACCATTTTATACCAAACCACCTTGAGCAAATCTAAACTACTTAGTTGCATTGCTCTAACCCAAGGGAATCTAGTTATAACTTAAATTTTCAAAAATTCAAGTATAAGCCTTAGAATTTTTTATAAAATTCAAAAAATTAGACCAAAACTTTTGGAATTAACAAAATTGGCCAAAGAAATTTTGAAAATTAGAATTTAACCCCAAATATTTGTAAATTAATAAAATTAGCCTAAATTCCTAAAGTCCTTTCAACTAAGTCCCTAAACATTGCAATTTAGTCCATATCCCATTTTAGCAAAATTCAACCCATTTAAAAAGTTTTAAACATGATTTTTTACTTGTATACACAAAAAGCATTAAGAAATTTTACCTGAAACAAGCTAAAACTAAAGAGATTTGGATAAGAGGCTTCAGATTTCAGAACCCACAAAAATGTGGATTAGATCGATTAAAATGCTCCCAAATAACTTGAAAACATGTTTCAAGTAGTGCAGACAAGTGCTCAAGGATTCATGAGGAGTTGAGAGAAAATGAAAAAAAAAAAAGAAGAGAGACAAAGATGAAGCCTAAATGTCTCTGGGAACGCTATCATAATTATGGAACAAACCTTTTCTCATCTTCAATAAGCACTATATGCAATGTTTCAAAAAGATGAACACAACTACAAAATAAGACCTATCACAATTGCAAAAGTGTTGTTATTAAAAAAATTTTCTAAAAAAAAATCTAAAATATTCTAACAAATTCAAAGAAATGCCTAAATTCCATACAAATTACTAAAAATTCTTAAACTAATGTTTCTTTTGTGTTTCTCATTTTCTCATTTATATATTTTCCTTTTAAATTTTCCTAGAATTCTAAAAACCCCAAAAACTAATTCTTGAAATCCTAAAAATCAATTTATGAAATTCCTAACTTTGTACAAATGAGTAATAATACTTCTTGGTAGTTAATTATTTCTCCAGTTGACATAGGACCATCTAATATTTGAAAGGAACATTACAACACATTAGCATGCTGAAATTGAAATTGTGCTCAACTAAATTCACAACTTAAATACGCACATGTCAATATGTGGATAAAAAATCTTTCAACACTTCACTATGAAATTAAAAAATTATTTTTTAAGCAATGATGGTTAATTCAACCAAAGTCTGTATAACATCCTACAAATAATTAATATGAGTTATAAAGAAAAAATAATAAAATAAGGAGTTATTGAGGAAAAATAAGTAAAAGAGAAATTATTAAGGAAGAACAAATAAATCAGGAATTTTTGGGGAAAAATAAATTTATTTATAGGTTTTAAATTAATTGAGTGAAAATTAATAAGTCACTTTGAACAAAATTAGTTAGAGCCTATTATCTACAAAGATTTGGTTAAAAACATGTTTAAGGGCCCAAAAAAGGGAAAATAAGCTAAAACCATTAAGAAAAGACAAGCTTGCAATCTAAAAGCTAGTTTGGCCTATAACCCATGACCCAATCCATTTAAAACATAAACTAAAACCTACCTCTCTCCCTTATTTACCAAACACACCATGCATGACAAAGGGAGAAAAGAAAACACAAAAGAAAGAAGGGAGTTTGGGTGGCAGTGTTCAAGGTTAGATTCGGGAAGGAAGACACAACTTTTGACTTAGGTGAATGTTAAGAAAAGTGATATCCTCTTTCTCCTCCTTCTTTTGAATTGAACAACTTGTGATTCGGTCACTTAAAAAGAGAAAGAAGAAACTAGTGGAGGTAAGTGTCTTGTAACATTCAAAAATTAATTAAGAGGGATTATAGAAAATTAAGGATTTAATTTGGGAAAATAATGCATTATTATGAGAAATTCATAAAATTATGAAAAATAGAAATTTTTAAGGAAAATGATTATTTAGATATCTTGAGGCAAGTAATAATTTTGGGTAATTTTTGGCAAGAAAATAAATTTAATTATATATTAGAATTTAATTAGGTAAAAATTTGATTTGAGTTCCCTAATTAATTTAATTATGCTAAGAATAAATTATACGAGCATAATTTAAATTTTAATGAAGACCAAACTCAATTGGGCCTATCTTATCAAGGCCCAATTATTAGAGACAAGACCCACTTGGGCAAAAATGCCCTTAGGTCAGCCATCCTTCCTTCAAACCCTAAAAGAGGGGTTGCACACCTTATTTTTGTTAGTTGAAATATTTGGCAGGTAGAAACACCAAAGGATTTTCACATAAAGAGAAAGGGCCTAAGGTTCATCATCATTTTAGCTCCAATTTGTACATCTAAAGAGAGATTTAGCCAAGGTAAGTTATACAAAAATTAATCATCTCATCTTTCTCTTCATTTTGGTATAATTAATTCTTCGTCTGGTAGATTTTCATCTAAACCTTAAATCTTAAAAACAGTGTTTTGGTATTTTCTTGCATGATTTTTGGAGCTTGAGGTTAGAGGAACTATTAGGTAAGTATTTCCCTCTATTTTGAAGTGTAAATATGTTGAAACTTGACTCCTATGAGTGATTTTTATGTTGGACTCTGTTAATGTGCGAAATTGTAAGGAATTAGTGTGACCTATTGTAATGGGCTTAAATCTATACATTGAATACCTTAGAGGCTTGGGTAAGTGTTTTCTAAGTAGTTCCTAATGATTGGAATGAATGAGGATATGATCCTTGTTGTGAATGATGATTAAAGGTTGGATTTTGATTGATTTAGGACTCTTAGAGTGTTTGCTAGTTATTGGTAACTCTTAAGGATTTGGTAAAACTAAGTGAGCTAACCAAGGATTTCAATTCCATGCATATGTTCTTATCAATCTTATAATTAATACACATATATATTTTTTTATGATAAATGATTGGTTTGGCTATTTGTTGTTGTTAGACCATGATCGTGTCCTTATGTGGAGTTATAATCATGCTTTTATTTGTGCATTGTGCTGTAATTATGCACCAAGCCATGATCGTACTCAGTATAGAGTTTTTGCCATAATTATGCCCTTTTCCCTTTATTTTTGGTTATTAACATGTCGTATGTAATTGCTAATATGAGATAATAGTTACTGGTAGTCAAACTTGCTTATTTGCTGATCTACTTGTCATGTTTCTAATATTCATCTACATGAAATGCATTTATGTTGATTAATTTACATATATAAATGGAATTTCTCTTAGTCACTGAGATTCACATCTTGCCCCTTTTGTAGGCTAACAATTTCAAATGAAAGTTCTTCGACTAAGGGAAAAGAAAAGCTAGTGCATGATAACCCCTAGTCTAAGGCCTTATGTAGGACTCTACACTTGGACATTTTGATTTAGTGTAGATGCTAATTTTTGTAACTTAACTTGTATAACATCATAATGCATTTATATTGGCAAGTGTAAGTATTTTGATGTTTTGTAATTTAGAATAAACCCTAATGGGGGCTAGACTTTAATTTATATAGAATTTGATGTAATTGTGTATAATTGAGCAAATATGAACTGATATGTATGTATGAAGTTTGATTTATCAATAAAAGGTTATGAGTATGACATTAATTTTACGATTAGCCTTGGTTTTATCATTTGGTCTTCTATTGTCATATATGCCTAATGTGTGATTTGGGGAGGTGCCATAGTCATATTTTGCATTTGGGGTTGTTTTAGAGATTTGAGGATAGGAACATGTTTAATTGGTCCAATGACATTTGCTCAAAGTGGTCTAAGGCCAATTGGTTGTGAAATACATATTTTAGATTGTCACTTAAGGTTGCATATGCCATTTTGTTGTCATCATGGATGTTGTGTTGATATGCTTCAAGATTTGATTGGTTTAGTCAATTTCTAGGTCCTTAAATGATGTAAGTTCATAAACTGAGATCTATATGAGGATATATGCCATAAAAATCTTGCACGTTAGTCTTAGAAAAGCCCTTAAAATTCAATTTGAGGTAGTGGCAATTGGTTGGAATGCATATTTTGTCATACCATTATGGAATATACATACATTTCAAATAATATTCCTTATATGGCAACAATTTCTCATCACAATATCTTTAGTAGCAGAATTTATCGTTATTAAAGCATCAATTTACCTAATTGTGCACAAATAATTATCTTTATCATAGAATTTCCCAAATCCATACTAAACAAGTTTGTTAAGTTTGGGAAATCATAAAAGGAAGCTCACAATTTGGATACAACCTCATAAGCACCAATGCACAATTTTGACACATATTGGATATCAAGCTTTGAAAAATTATAATTTGAGCTACATAACTTCGATTTATGCAAACTCAATGGCTATGGAAAGCTTAGAATGTCAACTTTATGCTTGTAAAATTTCTTAAGAACTAAGCTCGTTCTACCCCTCAAAAACACAAAAAATCAAAACTAGACCAAATTAACAATATAGGGACTAATCTGCATAATTCAGCCAATTTTGAAAATTCATAAAATATTCTACAGAGCTCGAAAAGTTGTGTTCTTTGGCTCTGTGGAAAACTCTAGATGAGATATAAAGGCCTGCCATATTTTAGCTCAAAATTCTTCCACTTGGTGAAACTTTGGTTCAAGGACATTTTGGAGCTTAAAAAGTGTCAAACTTGGTCCTAAATGATTCATTTTGAGCCATATCATGCTATGTCACGATTTAAGTAAGTTTTAAATGATAAATGTAGCATATATGGTTGGTCTAACATGTTCCAAAAGTCATGCAACTCAAAAGCACTCTTTCACTTGTCATTATACACATTTACATCATTGAACTCATATGGTCAAATTACATAATATCATATATTTACTTCCAAAATAGTTTATATATCATTGTCTCATGTTTTTGGGTGTGTGGGAATGATTACATCTCATAATATATGTATACGTCACTTCAAGTGCAAAAATGCACATCATGCACTTTGATAATTATTTTTGCCTCAATGAGAATTACCTAGATATGATTAGGAAAAATATAAGGAGAGATGAGATTCAAGAAATTCCAATAGCTCATTCATCATTCAAGCATACATATATGGCACACTCAAAGTCAAAGAAAGCAAGCATGCTTGTTATATAACCAAGTATCATTCATTTTCATATATTAGGGATCTCATGGCTTTATCAAGAGCAAAGACAAGCTTTAGAGACTTTTAGTTTAGTCTCATCCTCTTTTAGAGACTTTTGGCTTAGTCTCACCCACATTTATGGACTTTTGGCTTCATTTCACTCATTTCAAGGGACTTTTAGCATAACCTCACCCTATTCAAGAGCAAAAACAATTTCAAATGCAATTCAAATGCTATGCAATTGTATATAATCATCAAGCATTCATCAACATGCATAATTCGCAACCAATACACATAAGCAATGAAGACACTCAAGCAACTATCATACATATACAAGAATAGATGAAAAGCTACCTTAACACAAGAATTTCATTTAATTCCCATTTGCTCCTTGGCTTGGTCTCTTGGCCTCACACTTACACTTGAGTGAAATTTCACTTGCTTGGCCTAGACATACCAAATGAGACACAAAATTATCAATGGAATCATGTTTATATTCATTTAAGCCTTATACAAGTTAACTAGCACTTTAGGCTTCCATATGGTTGAATTAAGTGGCATAATGAAGGAACTCTTGTAAATCAATATCTTGGCTCCAAGATCTCATCCAATATGAATTATAAAACTCATTAAAGTTATCATAAACTCAATTTAAGAAGCCTAGTATCAAGCTATTTCTTTATGCATAATGGAATCCTAACTATTCACCTTTTAAAATAAGGCTTCTATATTTAAATCAATGATTCCTTTGATATTTATAATTCACATATGGGCCATTTATAATCTTAAAATCATTAAAACAACTCCCTAGCTATCATTTCTTACTCTAGGCTGAGACATGCAATCTAATAGATTTCCATGGAGCTTTTACTTACATTCCTAAGGAGATTGGCACTTATGAAAGTTCCTTAGCTTCTTCTTAACTCAATTATACTCTTACATAGGATAAAATACCATTTTAAGACTTCATACTTTCTAAGGTGCAATCAAAACCCTAGGTACCAATTCTTGTAATCTTTAGCTTCTTACTTGCTTTCAATTGCATTATCATAATCTCCATGCATCAAAAGCCCATTTCCCATCAAGTTTCAACCAAGAATCAACTTCCTCTATATTTTTCCTAAGTTGGCCAAACCTTGGAAGCCATGGGAAAACAAGGAAAAGCAAGTTTTCTAAGCCATGTTACATATCATTCAAAAGGACTTCTAATGGAGGTTATTATGGTATATTCATTTCATCCCAAAGAGCTTCTTTAGCCAAGAATTTAGACACAACTTCATCTTTTAAAAATCTAAAATCATAGAAAGAAAGAGGAGAAAAAGTAGGAAAGAACTACAAGAGCATTATAGGCAAATTCTACACATTTGCTTAACTTAGGTGCCATCTTCTTCCCTTGGTCCTTCTTTCATCTTCACGCCACCATGGGAGCTCCATTGGTCTAAGCTAGGTCAATTAGAAAAGGCTAGAAAGTGGCATGACTCAATTATAAGAAGAAAGTAGTGGTTTATAACAATTTAGAAAATTTCTATTATACCCTTCTACTTCCATTTCTCCATTTGAGCTCATTTGGAATCTTTTTTAGAACTGTCTATTCCATTATAAAATTTAGATCCTCTAATTTATTAAAAATATTTTTTTTTCAAATTTTTGAAACTTAAAAATATTCAAAATGATCCAGTCAAAATTTAGGTTAACCAATGACCTAAATTATGTATCGGAAGAGTTTTAACTATTTTGATAGTTCTTATGATTTTCTAGGCCTCTAAAAATCCTAACAAGCTCAATTTTATCATTTAAAACTTCCTCCTTTGAGTTTCTTAAAAGTTGTCCAAAATTACAATTTTACCATTACTATATCAGTTTATTCAATTGAGTCGTTTTGGCTTCAATTTCGAGCCATCTTTGGTTTCCTAACCTTATTTCTAGATGTTCTATTTAATATTCTAGGTTTAATTTGCCTCAATTCATTTTACTCAGGGGTCTTTTCTCATTAACCATACAATTTAAATTTTGATTTCTCTTAATTCGTACTACCCTTTTCTAGGTCTGTGATCCTGTTTAAAAAATTTATTTCACTCTTTATGACCTATTTTGAATTTTCAAATCATAGGATATTACATATTTGAGAGCTTAAGATTAGTGGTGTGACAACCCTCCTTTCTGATCATTGTGATTATGGTTAATATACGATTAATAATTAATTATCAAGGTTTTAGTGGTTACAATTTATCAAATTGTGAAAATATGGGAAAAATTTGAACCTTGATGTTAGGGTCATCACCATACCACCTTAACAAAACAAAATTTGCATAAAAGAAATCCTACTATCATAAGGGGTTTATGATTCAACCGTCCATTAGTTTCAATACCCAATAACCTCTCACCAGTGTTCCTATATCATTTCCTACCATTACCATTGAAGAAACGAGGGTTTCTAGGTTAAAATTATAAGTTTGGAGATTTATGCCGCGGCTTATACTTTCCCCGCCGTGGCTAGGTTGCTATCTAGAATTACTGGGCAAATTTCGTAAATCTCGCCGCTGCCAGCCTACATGGTGTCGCGGCGGAAACGCCTTCTGGAACTATTGTTCCCAACCCCCACGATTCTCGCCTTGGCGCAATACATTTGCGCTGCGGCGAGTTTTGCTACTGTCCAACTCTTAATTAATTTCTTTGACTTGCGTCGCAGCAGGACCTACTACACCGCGACGAGTTTTGCTTTTGTCACCCACCTGGGCGATTTTTCCCATTTTATGCCGCGGCAAGATTTATCAGGCCGCGATGCTCCTCGCCACTGTCACTCCCTGGGCCAATTTTCTTCCCTTGCGCCGCGGCGGGATTGGTTATGCCGCGGCACCCTTCAACTCTGTCTCTTATTTGGCCGCGGCGAAGCCTTCTTAGTCGCGGCGAGACTCCCTCCTGTGACTACATCACCCAAATTTCACCCCCTACACTCCAAATCTCATCTTATAAACACTTAGGTCCACCTTTCCTTATTTCATGTGATTCTAATGGTGTTTATCTACCTTATTTACCTATCAATCCATCCATTACCATTGCAAAACTTAAATACTACTTCCTACTTGCCCAACTAGCTTATGTTAGCAAATTCATGAATATATGACAACAAGAACACATGCATTAGTAACAATTAACATCCCATGCACATTCTATAGAGATTCCATTCAACAATAGCTTATGTCCACATCCAAGGCATCATATGACTACAATTCCCATATGGTAATCCATATCACAATTTCAACAAAACCACATATATGATACTATAAGTTCATACATTAATATTCAACTATAATGAGACTTAAATCCTTAACGGTTACGTTTCAATCAAACAAAATATGAACGCCTACACTTGGCAACATGAATACATGATGATGCTATGTAACTAATAACAAAATTGCATCTCTACTAAATAAGCCCGCCTAAGTGTAGCCTTCTCCCATATGTTGGAGCTCATGGATTTTCATCCACTTACTTCCCTTTATCCTTACCCGAAGAACCTTCACCTGAAATGTTAATCCCATGAAATTAGCATATATCCAGTTTAATTAGCATATATCCAGTTTAATTCCATCATATATCCAGTTTAATTAGCATATAAGCATGAATCAAAATCAACATCAGAATCATATCAGTAAATGAAACAATTAGGCTATCATGATTACCATCCCATACTAGCAATCATATTATCACATGTTAAAGGCTATTAACACCGGGAGAGGCTCGTCCATGGCACCTACTCCCTATTGAGCACAACCGAGGCTCAGTGCATCTGGGTTTGATCATAACCCGGTGTTCGATCGAAGCACATGCACGAGTGGCAGTCGCACCACAGCTCCACTATGGACTCACAAGGTCCAATCACAATTCAACAGATAGCCAACCAATTCATTCAACATTTCAAATCATTCATATACAGCAACATATGAATCAAATATATACATGGAATTAATATAAACCCGGTTACCTCACTTGTAGATAAATTTGCAATAGCCATCACAAATCCCAAATTCGGATTAGAGTGTCCATCACCAAAAAACTCAATATTCTACCCAAAATCCTAAGCAAATTCGTACAGAATTAATACCCATTTTATAAATCAGCTATGGGGGTCTCAAATTAACAAATAAAGCATCAAAATGGAGGGTTTAAACTCACCCAAGGTCAGCCCTAACCTCAGCTTACGAATTTCACCAAGAAAATCCCCAAACACTCATATTTCAGATTTTGGGTAGGATGAAAATGCTCTAAATGAAAAACTAATCGAGCCAAATTAAAGAGAAAGATGAGGGGATTAAGTTGTATAACTATTACCTTGGCTAAATCTTGCTCTAAATGTGAGGAAATATAGAATTCTTGCCCCCAACCCTAGCCTCCTTCTCAACCTCCGAATTTTGCTTCTTGAGTTTTAGCAAATAAGAAAGTGGCTGAAGCATTAGGGTTTAGGTTGAGTTTTAGTTAGGTCAAATATGGGTCATGGGTTGCTCCAAGGTCTAATTTCATTTGGGCTTCAGATTTTAGCTTGTTGGGCTAGTTTTAAAGGTGTTGGGTTGCTGAAATTCAATTGGGCCAGACCAAGTTTGAAGAGCTCAAGAACGTGGGTTTGCACAAGGGTTATTGGGCCACTTAGAAGAGTCTATACAAGGTGGATTTTAGGCCTCCATCACACTAAATTAGGTTGGGTCTGCACCTAACCCATTGGGCCTCCATTAGCTTCTTATCATGATCTATTAATTTAAGCCTAGCTAGAATTTCTATCTCAATTAAATCTCAACCCATATTAATTATTCTTAATTAATCTAATCCATGATTAACACCTTAATTAATTATGGGGTGTTACAAGTGGGTAGTCAAGTCACACCTAAAAAACCTTTAAGTCATGGCCAAATTGAATTTGGAGAGTGGTAGAGGTTGTGCGCTGTGGTGCAAGGTTATTAATTGTAGTGCAATTCATGAATTTAGGGGAGATTGGCTCCCGAAGGCTATTTTGCTGTTGAGCAAGTAAACTCGATCATGGCAAAAATTGAAAGGTGTTGTGTGAGGGGGCTTTCGAGAGCCATCTTGCCACGACAAGAATTGTGTGTGGGTGTGTGAGAGGTGAGCTGAGGGTCATTTCATTATGGCACGAGTAGAGCTAGCTATGACAAGACACGAGAGTGCACATGTTTTTGAGGGGCTGTGCCATAGTGATGGTCATATCTTATTGGTTTTTAATCTAAACCCTGAGTTTAGTAGCAGTGTGAATTTTTTAAGTCACAACACAAGTATAAAATTAAGCTTTTAAAAGTTCCAAAGGCCAATTTGGCAATGGCCTAACCATTTTATGTCGTAGCCTATGTCTTAAAACCCCTAATTTAGCGATAAAAATGTGGTTTCCAACATGCTATAATGAGTAGTGACTAGTAACCTAATAGATGTAAGTTTTTTTTTGCTTTTTGGAGGCCTCTTAAATAAGATAAAAAGTGTTAATGAGAATTTTGTCTTCTTATAAACATGAATCCTCTTGTATGCCATGACAGTGACTATTAATGATATAAAAGTTCAAATTATCCCATATTTTCATCTATTGCTAACTTTTTATCCAAATTAGATCTTAATTGCAATTGATTAGGAATACAATTATGTATAATTAGCTTCATTAAGAGCTAAAGTTGTTGCATTTGATATCAAAGCAATGGTTCAAGAAAACTATGCTAGATTATGAACTTTATAGTTAGAAACTTGGCAATTATGATGCATGCATACTAGGAATAGGAGTAATTTAATCTTGTAGGATTACTTTTGCCTATATATAAATGCCATGACTGAGGTTATATTTGCACTTGCCCTTATGGATGTAGCCTAGTAGGGAGTCTCTTATTGTACTTGTGGCATTATAGGGTACAATGGCTACATGCCATGAAATTGTTGAGATATTGAGGGAAATGTAAGAGGCCATGATTGCAATGGCTAATGTATGAGGGAGCAAGTTGAGGCCTATGAGGCTACTATGAGGGCTATGACTAACCAATTTCAGGAGTAGGCCGAGACCCATGCAGCCACTGCTCAAGCACTATAATAATTGCATGAGACATTAAACAAGCAGAACCAAGAGGTTCCTTGAGGTAATCTGATTGGTGCAAGGAAAAACTTAGGTATGAGGTGCCATAGGGAAGAAGATGATTTATTAGCAATGTTGGCTAACTTTAGGAAAGTCGACTATCCTACATTCTTGGGAGACTAAGACATTGATAAAGCTGAAAGATAGAAATGCAATTAGAGATCTTTGAAGTTATGACTTACACCACCAAACAAAAGGCTAGACTAACTATTTATAAGTTGGAGGGTGAGGTGGAGAACTAGTGGTGCAGTGCATTTAGGTTGTTAACGTCAAGGGGGACAACCTTCACTTGAGAAAGCTTTTAAGTGGCCTTTGAAAGTAAATACAATCCATAATTAGTTATGGTTGATAAGGAGGCTGAATTTAATTTTCTAGAGTAAGGTGAAATGATGGTAGACTAATATGGGGCAAAATTTATTTTGCTGTGCTATTTTTCTTCATATTTGAAGTGGTTTAATGATGAACCTTAGAAGGCCACTAAGTTTGAGAAAGATCTTGAGCCTGAATTGACAAACAAGATTATGCCTCTTTAGATCTGCAATTTTGATAAACTAGTAGAAACATGTAGGGTGTCAGAAAAAGCCTTAATAAAGATTAAGGCTAAGAGAAAAAGGGCACTTAAGGGCGAACATGACCAAGGTACGAAGTCCTTGTAAGAAGGAGACGAGTAATGGTAGTGGTTCTTAGGGAAGAAGGCTACCCCTAAGGCATCCTCCACAAAAGAAGAGTGTAGGACCTCCAAAAGGTTTAGGAAGTACTTGTCAATATGTAAGAAGTGTAAAAAGAGCCATGAGAATGGTCCTTGCCCTATGTGCTATAATTGTGGGAAGCCAGGGCACTAGGCATGAAATTGCACAATGTCTCAAGAGTTAGTCTCGTTTGTCAAACCACCTGCATAAGGACAGGCGTTTGCACTTATGTAGCAGAAGGCGAGTAGATTCTCTAGTCTGATCCAAGGTACCCTTCTTGTCCATAATCATTTTTTAGATGCATTGTTTGATTTTAGTGCAATCCATTCATTTATCTCATATGACTATGTTAAGTGCCTAGGTCTTAAGAATAGCCTATTGCTATTTGAATTATTTATGTCTACTCTTACTGGAAATTCTATGATTGCATTTAAAGTATGTTTAAATTGTATTATACAATTGGATAGCCGTTGTACTACCCTAGACTTGATTTGTATTCCCTTGCATGATTTTTTAGTGATCATTGGTATAGATTGGTTGTCAGCCAATAATGTAATACTTGATTATAACCATAAAACTATTTGATGACTTGCTATTATTCTTAAATCTTATCCATTGACTAAGCTTGCTTATGTGTTTGCTACCTAAGCAAAGAGGTACCTTAGGTGTGGTTGCCAAGAGTTTATTGTATTCTTTTCTTTGCATGTTAAGATTAAGGATAGGTTGGAAGAGATACTAGTGATGAGGGAGTTCACAGATGTTTTCCCTAAAGAGATTAGTATATTAACCTTAAAGAGAGTTAGAGTTGTTCATTAACTTAGTTCCTAATACGGGTCCAATTTCTAAGGCTCCATATAAAATGGCACCTACTAAACTTGTTGAGTTGTTTGAAAAGGGATTTATTATGCTGAGTGTGTCTGTATGGGGAGTACCAGTGTTGTTTGTCAAAAAGAAGGATGGTAGTATTAGGTTTTGCATTAATTATATGCAACTGAACTAAATGACTATTAAGAATAAATACTCCTTGCCCAAAATTGATGATTAACTTAACCAATTAATGTGAGCATCCATTTTTTCAAAGATTTAGGTCTAAATACCACCCATCTTAGGATAAAGGTTAAAGACATACCTAACCTTTAAAACTAAATACAATCATTATGAGTTCCTAGTCATGTCATTTGGATTAACAAATGCCCCTACTATCTTTATTGACTACATGAATAGAATCTTTAGGCCTTATCTTGACCGATTTATCGTAGTGTTTATTAATGATATCCTTGTTTATTTGAAGAGTAGTGAGGAACAAAAAGAGCATCTTAGGATAGTTCTTTAGACTTTGAGAGAGCATCACTTGTATGCAAAACTTATCAAGTGTGATCCTTATGGCTATTTCATACATCTTACAACTATCATAGAGAAATAAAATAACCATCAAAACATGATTTAAGGCTTCATTACAAGATTTGCCATTTTTTTACCATAAAAATCAATCTAGAAAGAGAAAATGGAGGAAATGGAAAATGATGGTTCTTTTAACAAGTTCCAAGCATTCCAGAAGTAGTTAAATTCTATTAGGACTCCATTTAAGACCAAAATTAGCATTATCACCGATATAAGATGAGTTAACACAAGGACCTAGTGGAAAGAGAAAATATTGAGATAATGGCAAGAAAGAAAGGATGAAGCCATGGGAGATGCAAGCATACTTTAAGCATATAAACTCAATAAGAGTGTCATCTATAGCATCAAAATTTAATAAGCATGTAAGTTTCAAATTCCACTATGAAAGTTCCAATCTCTAGAGGGTGAAAACCAAGAAGAAGATGAAGATGGAGAGCACTATATGGGGATTCTCAATAAGACAAAAGTCTTAGTTTATTTATGGTTTGAATTTGGCTAAGCTTCTATCTCTTCCTTCTCCTTCTCATTCTAGCACACCCTTCTCTCTCTCTCTCTCTCTCTCTCTCTCTCACACACACACACACACACACACACACACACACACACACACACACACACATATTTTGTTGTTTGTGTTTCTCACTCTATGTACTCTATCTTTCTATCTTTAGGTGCTAATAGAAAAAGAATGGAAAGAATAGAAAGAATGAAATAAATAGAATGTACCTTTTACTGCCTCTTAAAATCTTTTGTAGATCCATTCCGTTCTCTCTCTCCTCTCATTTTGTTTTACTAACTTTGTGAGGAAGTCAAAAAACTTATTTGACAAGCACTATTTTGTAAATAAATTTGCCTTATTTGATTAGTACTAGATATAAAAATTATTTCTACCTAAAGAAATATGTATATTAAAATTTATAGCTATTCGTGTTCATTATTTTTGTAGTTTCAAGTTGTTTGTAAGAATTATATTTTGACACATACTAAAACTGTAATTTAGTTTCATCTAAAATTATAAATTTGAGTCCTAAACTTTTAATAATTATATTTTAACTCAAAATTTGACCTAATATTTTTATTTTTAAATATTTTTTTATATTTTTAGGACATTTTCGACCTTGGGAATTCTACAAATTCATTTCCCTAGTATTTATTTCATAATTTCATCTTATTTTATAATTAGAAAAAAATCTCCTAAATTCTTATAATTTTTTAAAAATCCTCACAAATTATAAAGAATTCTAGAAATTTTTTTTATGTTTTATAAATTTATTCTTCACTAAATCTCCATTATTCGGCTATACATTAGTTCCTAGCTATTTTCTTAATATTATTTAATTTACTTGAAATTGTTTGAATATGATTAAAAAAAACTCATAATTGGAACGAGGATATTACAAGCAACACATATCTAAACACATGAGCATAGAAAGTTATGCCAACTAGGCTCTAATGCTAGTAACAGGACTTAGGATACTTATATAGCAGAAATAGTCTTCATACTTATTATTCCACATGATTGTAATTAAAATTGCTAATAGAATTTTAGTTTGTTTTCACAGTAAATGCACCATAATCCAAAAAAGAAGAGGAGATGGAGTTCTCTGTTAAAGCATCTTAGTTTTCTTGTTCTTGTTCTTTGCCCCATGTTCTAGAATAAAAAATGACAATTCTTTTCAAAATTCAAAATTAATTAGCTAATTGTTAATTAATTAATCTATAAAATCAATTATTAATTGATTAATTCATTAACTAATTAAATTGGATTGTTTGGTAGATTGTAACATTTCAACATTTTCTAGCTAATTAAGTAAAATTAAAATAATTATTAAAAATTATTTAATATAAATTCCTAGTGAAAGTTTAAGCAATTAAAGGAAATTATAACTTTTGGGGGACACTCAAAGATTTTATTTAAGTCACCAAAAAATTTAGGAATTTTTAGGAATTAGTAGGCATTTGTTTGGATTTAATTGTAATAAATCCTAGTTACCAAATAATAGATAAATTTGGAATATACAGTTAGGGAATAAATTTTAAAGAATTCATTGGAACCTTTGAACCCTAAAAATATAAGAATACATTTTTAAAATAAAAATATTTAGGTACAAATTTGGAGGTCAAAATATAAATATTAAAATTTTAGGATTAAAGTGTAATTTTAATAAAGACTAAAATATAGTTTTCACGAGCTCAAAATAGGATTTTATCCAAATATTAAACAGCCAAGTTGGGAATAGATCCTTCAATGGAAATGATCGTGTCAATAAGTAGAACAACTTTCATAGTTGGGGTTCATGGCAAATTAAAGTAAAATGTCTAAAAACTAGAATCAAACCTTTGTCAAAAGCAAACGTGAATGAATTGAGTGGCTTCTATAAGAAGCCACTGGCCTCCCTCCTTTTTTTTTATAAATAGACCCTCTTAGTTGTAAGCCACGCACATATACACACTCTACAAACACTCTGCCAAAATTGTGAGAGAGCGAGAGGGCTTAGGTTTGGGCGAAAGAAAAATAAAGAAGGAAGAAAAGGAAGACTTATGAAGGAAAGGAGCCAAACTTTTGCATTTCCCCTACACCATCTCCAGACAAAAAGAAACCAAGGAGAGGAGAAACTTAGGTAAGAACACCTACACCAAATGTTCTCTCTCCTTTGTTTTCCTTATTTGTTAAATGGGCAACATTCTTTATTATGATGTTTTTATTTTATCTAGTTGCTTGTGAAGCTTAGAAGGCATAGTATGTCTCTAAGATGATACGAACCCAAGCACTAAAAACATATAATTCAAAACCCATCGATTTGTACATAAAACCTTCCATTTACCCTAAAAGCTAAGGATTTTCATGTGAACCTTTACATGCCTTGTTTATTGTCATCTTGGCACCATAAAGAGTGAACATAGATGTAGGGATGCCTAGCCAAAGGTTAGAAACCAACTAGATAACAAAACAAAGCTATTATCAGTAAAAAGCCAAAATTGGGTACAAATTTAGGCCTAGGTGTTTAAGGGGACCAACGGGGTTCAAATCAGCTAAAATTTGAGTATGTTAGGCTTACCATATAGAAGAGATAGCCTGTTAAATTTTGTAAATTTTGAAGTTTATTTGGTCACTCAATTCAGCCTTAAAGCGCACCTTTCACTAATTCAGTCTTTTTTTGGGTGCTTTGGAAAAAATGAAGAGCTTAGGCTATACAAATCCTTTTTTATCTAAAACTTTTCCTACACATATTTGACACCTATAGGATTCTCCATATCAAATTTGGTGAGGTTTGTGAGGTCTGTAGAAAAAATGGTGGACATTTGAAGTTGATTGCTAGAAGAGGACACTGAATAAAGCATGAAATGCTTTGTTCGCACCATGGCATCCTTGTGCAATGTTGTGGTGCCATTCATCCTATCTAGTACATTTAGATAGCCTGAAATTTGAGCCAGGCCATGGTGCCCTTTGATAAATGTTTTTTTAATATATTTTTTTCTCTTTATTTGGGCATTTTAATAATGAGTTAAGACATAATGGATTTAATTGGAGGATATTTGATTTCATTAGCCATTTATGTAATTTAGGAATTAATTTGCAAAATTTTGGATTTTTAATGTATAAATTCTTTTAAATGAATTTTGTGAATTTTTTCTACTTAATATTTTGTTTCATCCTTTGTGTAGGTTTTCCTTAATTCATTTTTAGGAAATGAAAATTAAAAAAATGGTGGAGAATTAAAGATTGAATTAAGGGACAAGATCTTAAAATGAAAATTAGATGTTTACAATTTAAAGTAGTGGATATTTTTCCAAAATGTTTTTAATGAAATTTTAGAAATGAAAAAATAATAGGAAATGGGATTGTCATGTGCAGCTTCTTCATGTTTAAATACAAATTCATTTGTTTTCTTCTCCATGTGTGCAGATCCAATTGGGCTCTCTCATTTCACGTTGCATAATCATGCAAGGAGCTAACATGGAGGGATGAATAAATCACACATGTACACAGCTTTCTCTCCAACCACACCATTCATGCATGCAGAATCACTAAATACATGTCCAGTAGCTACACTCCATGTTATAGGTTCACTCATGTTTCTCACCCATTGACACTCAAAGCCATGGACAGGGAACCCTCATCATGGGCCACCTACAGCTCACTTCATGTAAAACCTCGATATTAATTAAGGATAATTATGATTAATTAAGAATTAATATGGGTTTAATTAGGATAATTAATTAAGAGATATGACCATTAATTTGGGCCTTATAATTAATTTCGCTGTGCTTTGAGTTAAATGTAGATGCTCAATCTTAACTTTAGGGAGATCTAATTCCATTCTTAGAAGGCCAAATCACATTTTTATGTAGACCCAAGTTGAATAATCCCTTAACTTAGCCCAACCCACAAGTTTTGGCCTAACAAATTAAATTTTTTAAGCCCACTTAGAATAATGGGCCTATTGGACCAGCCCACTTGCACTAAAACCTAAAAGGAGGCTACCACTCATTATTCTTATGCTAAAACATAAGCTTGGCTACTTAATACATAAGGAATTTCGTACCTTTGAAGAGGGGCTTAGGTTTTCCAGCATTTTGGCTCAGATTGGCACTCTTGAAGGGAGATTTAGCCAAGGGAGATTTTATAAAACTTGACCCTCTCATCTTTCTCTATATTTTGGTCTGATTGGTTTGTTGTTTGGGGAATTTTCATCTCTTCCTAGGATGAAATCTGGTCTTTGGATGATTATTGCAAGATTTTCAGAGTTAGATGTTAGAGGGATAGTTGGGTAAACATTTCCTTTCCTTTTTATGTATTATTTTGCTGGAAAATGCCCCTAAGCATTGATTTTCATAATGGGTTCTGCTATTGTGCGAAATTACAAAGGAAAGGAAGGTAAAACACTAAAGTTCTTGGGCTTGATGACTCAAATCCAAATTTTTAGAATGTCTCTCGGTGTGTTCTTGGTAGTTGAGGCTCAACCCAGTCCACTTGACCTCTTGGATGTATGGGTAAGTGTTTCCTTTCTCTTGTGAGATGTATGTACTGAATTTTCATCTTTTAGACTAACTTTTGGTGCATGGCTCATACATGAGTGAAAATAAAGGTGTGGGAAGTGAACCATTGTGAGTTTTGATGTCTTGACCTTAAATTAGTGCAATAGACTCTTAGAAACCTTGGGTAAAAAGTTCTCAATGAATTCTTGTTAAGATTAATTTATGGATGGCAAAATTCCTTGCTAATGATAATTAAATGATGATGATTATGCTTATGTTGGGCTTAGTGTGCCTTGGACCATGGTGGTAGTTAAAGGAAGAGTAATTGACTTCATTGAGGTAATTGGGGTTTTTTTTCCTAATTCTATGTATATGCTCATATTAATCTAATATTTGCTACATGTGCTTGATTTTAAATTGCTAAATGATTAGTTGACTACTTAAATTATTATTGTGATTAGACCTTGTAAGTTTATGGTAGAGTCGTGGTGCAGTTGCCACTTGTGTATCTTGCTACGATCAGGCACTAGGTTATGATCAAACCTTAAATGCACTGAGCCTTAGTTGTGCTCACTGGGGAGTTGGTGCCGTGCATGGACCACTTCTAGTGTTATTAGCTATTAACATATTGTATATGATTGTTAGTATGGGACAATAGTCATTATTAAATTAGCTAGTTCATTTGTTAATTGAATCTATAATTATGGTATTTGATGATATGAAAATACATTATGTTAATTAATCTGTATATATATATATATATATATATGAAATTTTCTTCTTATTACTAAGATTGTATATCTCACCCTGATTGTGGGCTAACATTTTTAGGGACTGAACCTTTTAATAGTAAAGGAAAGTTAATGGAAGTTTATCATGACGATTTAGTAGAGTATTGGCTTAAATGCCTTATTTAAATGGATTTTATAATAGGTTTTCTAGCATTATTTGTTGTGTTGTAATATTGCTACTTTGCATCATGTATTGCCAAGCACAGGGACTGTAATCATGTGATATATTAGTTGTTGACTTAAATTAGCGATGCATGGAACCTCTAATGGATATATATTTGAATGATAATGTTAGTAGTTTATGAATCCTTTACTGTCATTAATCCATAAACTTGTTGACATATGGTAGCTAAATGGATAAGGAACTAACACCTAAGTCTTGAATCAATAATGATAAGTAAGTTAGGTAAACCAGATAGATGAAAGCTATTAGAGTCTCACAAATTAAGCTAAAGTGGCCTTGGAGTGTTACTGGAGTGAGAGTTGGAGTGTATGACACAAAACTTAGGGAGAAATGGTGCAGGAGAGTGTCACGCTATAGCCAAGAAAGGTTGAGTCGGGCCAAGAGCGTGACAAAAGCAAGGAGTGTCGTGATGAGGGGTGTCTCGCTACGACGGAAAATAAAAAAGTTACCTAAGGAAGGTAATAGAGAGCTACCTCGCCATGATACAAAATATTTCGTCTCGATGCAAGTCGAGGGAAATAGGTGACAAGTGTTTTAGTAGCTAGTTTGGCCATGGCGCAAGTGTAGCCCACCTCAACATGAATCTTGAAACTTTGTATAGTAGCCCTAAGAGGTTTTTCCGCCACGACAAGGGTCTAACTCACCCTGCAAGAAGGATGAATAGTAGGATCCTGAAAGAAACTTCACTGTGAAACGGAAGATCTAAGTTACGGCACAAAATGCAAAACTTGGTTTTTAAGTTCCTACTACCAACTTAGCCCCAGCGAGGAAGGTCCAGATCACGACGAAGGTTCCCAAATATGTGTTTTTAGCCTAGAAACCTTAGTTTTTCCTATGGTAATGCTCTGTGATGACTTGGAAATATTTGTAAGAAGTTTATGTGAGTTAGAATTAATAGATAAATGAATTAAAGGCTTCTAATTGAGGGTTAGATTTACTTATATGCATAAATAGTTATGATTATTTGGTTAATGATCCTAATAACATTAAGGTTTAAATTCCTTCCTTTTTTTCCTAATTTGATTAATTGAAATGGTTCTAGACCTTGATTCATGATCTTTAACCATATATTTAAGCTTAATTACTATGATTAGAAATTAGGGTTGTTACACTTCACTAATTCATCACTCACTCCATGACATTCATTCTTCATTCATCAACTCATGTGGAATTAGGACATCACTCATTCACACACAAGAAGCTACCATCATCCATTAACACATACACACGTTTATATATTCTCACAAGAGTGTCTTAGGATGGATGGGCTTTATAGAGAAGAGACTTTCATCGAATGGAAGAGGTTAGGGATTGTGGAAAAAAAAATGAGAGGTGCGGGTCAAGTTTGAGGAGGCAGAAATGTGAAATAGAGATGTAAGGAGGGGTGCAAAATGTAAAAGAGTCTCAGGTTTGAAGGAAGCTACACTCTTTCACGAGCTGCCACATATTACACATTCATGAAGAAACACACAAAAGGTGGCTCGGGTTTTGGAGAGTAGAACTAAAGCATGTGGACAACACACTAATACGGACAACATTCACCTCACATACACATGCACTTGAGAGATGAAGGCACGTATTAGGTCAGTGGATGCATCTTACACACACTCATACATGCAGCCACAAAAAGAGGAACCCATTGAACATACACATGCATAGGTGGCTTCTTGATACACACACGGGTTGGAGGGGGCATACATGATTGATTAAAGAGGAGAAGAAGCTGACATGGGAGATAATCAAGTGGAAGATGAGGTTGGAAATTTTAAGAGAACAATCACACATATTCCACTGGTTAACACATATACTCACACAATCAACATACATTCATAGGAAAAGCATGCAAGAAAGGATTGAAAAAAAAAGAAGTGTGAGAAGAGAAGAAGGGGGAACACGTTGTGTTAGATGGAGAGAGAATTGGCTTAGGCAAAATGTGATAATAGGGATCAGAACATCATCCATTCACTCTCCATTCTATCCATTAGTCGTGTCTCTTCTCCTCCATTTTCCTCCATCACTTTCCACTTCAATGAGAATTTAATTAAATCTTGTGGCTACTTAAGATGAAAACTTGATGGAAACTTGAATCCATGGAGATTATCATAGGGATTTTGGCTAAGATTTCTATTTTATTTTTCCTTTCTTTCTAGCATTTTCCTTATTCATGTATTTGCTTGGTTAAACTTGTAATGAATTAGAATTGGTGTTGTTTGTAATTGATGACTGGTTAAAAATCAATTAAGAGAGTATTTTAAAAATTAATAGATCAATTTAAGTGCTAGATTTTCATTTTCCTTTAATTTTTCATGTATACAGTTAAGGTATTTGATAAAATGCATGTTAGAAATTGTGTGCTTGAATATTTAATTTGATATCTCCTTAAAGTTTAATTGGTTAATTAGACATTCTAGGATAAAAATTTAGAGGCTAATTTGATTGATTAATTTCTTAATTTAAGTGTCCAATGATCCTAATGACAAGAATTAATGATTCAATATGAAGTTAAGGTCTCAATTCAATATTAAATTATTAATGTCTTGAATCTTATGTGGTAACTCAAGATAAATTGTCATGAATACATGTAGGAATTCGTAGACCAGAACTATTGATAATTGAATTAAGATAAGGATAGTGGATATTAAGGGATAAATCCAAAGCTAGTCACATGTCCACTTCTTGGTTGTTAATTCATGCGTTTATGTAGTAGTTTGTAATTTTAATTTTAATTTAATTTTTAGTTAGATAATTTTAATTAAAACCCCATTTAATTGGGTAGTTTTTTTTAGGTCTCTCTTACATTTAGAAGCCTTAATTGAATATTGAAATTCATTTCTAAAAGAAATGATCTAAGTTGTACTCTATACTACAAATCTTATTCAACTTAGTTTATTTGAGGTTGCTCGACACAACCGTCACCCTTGAATCCAACCATGGCATCAACTTATTTTTAAGTGTTTTTATGAACTTTACTTACATGTTTTAAGTAGTTATGATAATATATGTTATATATATGTTTATGAAAGTTTAAGGGAAATTGATTGGGCATAAAATGATTATTGTAAGACCCTTAAATAAAGCTATATGGTTTATAAGTTGACAAATTCTCACATGAAAACCTATGACAAAAAGTAGTTATGAAATGATCATGTAATGAAAATTATTTGAAAATACACACACACACACATACATATAAGCATATCTATACTTAAAGACATACAATATTTCCATATAACTATGATTAGGACCTTTATATGACTTTGACCCTTTTTTGGACATAGATCTTAAACAGACATGGATCTATATGTGACCCAAAGGACTAAAGCAGACGCATTTGTACCCTGAGATTCAAGAACCATAAACAAAGACCTTAAAAGGTATTAAAAATAGAAAAGTCACTATAAGAGTTATAGTTTTCTAGGAGTTTACTATTCTTAGATATTTTGTTAGTAACTTTATGAGTATGTCTTCATCCATATGATCAAATCCTCTTTATATATAGCAATTGTTAAACATTATGATGTATATGTATACATATGTGCATGCCTACATCCTCATAAGCATATACTAGTTTAGATTTCATAACTGTAAAGAAAGATTATTGATGCCTATGAATATGACTTGAATAACCTAAAATATAAATTTTAAAAAAATAGGATTATATGTGCTACTAGGTCCATTATGTATGCAAGTGTTCACACAAATTCCTAATCTAGGATGCTCTTATGGGGTTTATATATATTAGAGGATTGACATATCTTGTTTCCTTTTGCCATGACAGACATAGATCACCTACATTATAATGTACATGAGAATTATGTTATTGTTACACATGGGTCATGAATATGATTATCTAGGGCTTGTCTATACCTTTTTAAATATGAGCTCCTAATTATGTTGCTAGTATTACTTAATTTGTTACCATGAACATGACCCAGGTTATTAGAAATATAATGTTATAACCTAGTTTGTATGATCATAATATACTAATATAAATTAGGAAATTGTTAGTACTAGGAAGATAAGGTTCTTAGAAGGATATGGTCTTCTAAAGATATAGTTCTCAAAAGGAGATAATCTTTCAAAGACAAGGATCTCAAAAGTAGATGGTCTCCTAGAGGTAGGGCTCTCAAAAGGAGATAGTCTCTCAGAAAGTCTCTAATGTTGGAAGACTAGGTTCTTGAAAGGAGATGGTTTCCAACATTAAAAGACAAGGTCCTTAGAAGAAGATGGCCTTTGATTGTCTTATGCTATGGACCCACTCTAGGAAATGCCCTAGTAAGCAATTATCATTCTTATATTCTATGCATGGTACTAACATATGATAAGTAGCCAAAGACTTAATTGCTCTGATATATTGAAAATGTATAATAAGTTACATGATTTATGTACATGCCTTTATCTAGCTCTGGATGTTGAAGTGTTGGTCTTTGACATGCAAACCATATTATAAATAGTACAAATATAGGTGACTATGAAAGTTTCCTTAACATGCTAAAACATATAGATTATACTAATAGTTTAAATGCATGCCTTGTGTTTTACAATGCTTTATGATATTTCCATATGGTAATAGGATAACTATCTCATTATGAAATGCCATATGGTATGTTGAATATGCTAAGTATGTTACCATTAGACATTTACTGATAGGTTAAAAATGTGGCCTAATAAATTATGATATAATATTGCCTACATTTATTATGATATATATATGCATGATATTTAGATATGGTAAGTTTAACATATTGCATCATACATAGAGATGATTCTGTTGCCTTAATATGATGTATATATGAATGTTTTCTCCTATGTATTTCTTGTATGATGTGATACATTACCATCTTCATATACTTTAGACCAAGTGACAAAGAAAGACTTTTTTTGTACACGTGATAGTTGGGCCATTACTAGTTTTCAAAACTGGTAAGTATTCTCATTGAAATATAAATTCTCATTATACTTGGTAATGTGTTCAAATAGAGGTTAAGGTCTTGTTGCTTGAAGTTGGCTGTAGATAGACCAAAACCAGGATAGATAGAGCATAGTGCAATGGAAATAGAGGAACCATGCCTATTTTCGTAGTTGGTATGTAAAAACAATTAGTTTCTATGTTTACTCATAGTCAAAAATTTGTGTTGTCTAAAGATCTTGTAATATATTTAGACATGTGAACTTATTCCACTATGAGGTTTAGTAGTACTTTAAAAGCGAGGTTGTTATATGAGTCATGAGTAAACTCAACAAGTATTACTCATATTTTAACAATTTGAAATAACTAAAAGTATTTTACACCCCTAACTATAAATCCCATAATTTAAAAAATTCATATAGGCCAAACAACTATATCCTTCATAATATTAAAAAAACAAAAACAAAAATTCATACACGGGCACTGAGTTGGTTCTTAAAAGTAACTTGTTTCATCCATTTGTCTTCCGGTTCAACTTGAGAGGGCCTTGCTCAATCATCATTATTAGAATTATGCTTATTGTGTTTCAATTCAATATATTCTCAATTAATTGAGGAAGATTTAACTTATCAGAGTTCATTCTTCTTATGTTATTTTGAAAGTAAAACATGCCCATATAATACCAAATTGAGTTTTAACCTTAAAATAAGTCATGTCTTGAATCCTAAGTTTACTTCACAAAATTTGTAAGTTCTTTCAATAGCTGTATTAATTAATATTGAATAATAATAATAATAATAATAATGTTATAAAATAACTTAAGAGATAGAGAAGAGAAGATTTAGAGAAAATATAGAATATGGGAAATGCTTCTCAAAATTTTCTATTCCTTATTCTCAATGTAAATAGGATGTATATTTATAGGTACACATTTGTAATTCCAAAAGGTCATATCCTAAATGTGAAATAATATACCATAAAGTAGGGTATAAAGGTGAAAAATTAATATCCCAAGAGTTATACATTCTTGAAGGAATATGAGAAAAAGAGTTACAATTCTTGAAGCCTAATTGTTATAATTCTTAAAGGAGATGATCATCCACATAAAGAATAGGATTATAACATACCTTTCAATGAATTTAGGGGTTTAGAAACTAAAGGGACATCCACCATAATGGATGGATTCATAACACTCCCCCTTGGATGTCCATTGTACAAGGAATATAGCTCATTAAAACCTTACTAGAGAAAAACCCAGTGGGAAGAAAACATTTGCGAAGGAAAAAGAGTACACCATTCCTTGTGCACTCCTCCTGTTCACAATACCACTGTATATCTTTAAGCTGACGTATCCCAATTTTATATACTAATCTTTCAAATGTTGAGGTTAGTAGTGCCCTGATGAATAAGTTAGCTAGATTATCACTTGAACGAATTTATTGAACATCAATATCACCATTCTTTTAAAGATGATGAGTGAAAAAGAATTTTGGTGAAATCTGCTTTGTTCTATCTCCTTTGATATAATCTTCTTTCAACTGAGCTATACATGCCACATTGTCTTCATACAGTACAGTCGAAGTTTTCTTGTAAGAAGATAACCTGCATGCTTCTTGGATATGTTGAGTTATAGACCTCAACAAACACATTCTTGGCTTGCTTCATGAGTAGTTATAATTTTTGCATGATTTGAGGAGGTGGCTGCAAGTGTTTGTTTAGTGAAACGCCATGAAACAGTTGTATTTCCACTTGTAAATATGTAGCCTGTTTGAGATCTAGCTTTGTGTGGGTCAGATAAATATCCAGTATTTGCATATCCCAAGAGTTCTGATCTAGATCCATTTGTATATAATAATCCCATATCAACAGTACCTCTAAGATATAGGAAAACATGTTTAACTCCAGTCCAATGTCTCTGTGTTGGAGTTGAACTAAATCTGGCTAATAAGCTTACAGCAAAAGCTATATCAGGTATTGTATTGTTGGCAAGATACATTAATGCACTAATTGCATTAAGATATGGTACTTCAGGACCAAGAAGTTTTTCATTATCATCTTGAGGTCAAAATATCCTTTTTCACATCAAGTGATCGAACAACCATTGGGATACTCAATGGATATGCTTTATCCATATAAAATCTTTTAAGAATTTTTTGTGTATAATTTGATTGATGTATAAA
Source organism: Erythrophleum ivorense (assembly GCA_026724425.1). NCBI lineage: Eukaryota > Viridiplantae > Streptophyta > Magnoliopsida > Fabales > Fabaceae > Erythrophleum > Erythrophleum ivorense. Next base: position 7,897,859 of record JAIUCV010000010.1, read on the forward strand.
AATCTCATCTTTCAAATGTTCAATATATAGGTCGAGACAAAATTTCGTCTTTCCAAGATCTTTCATTTCAAATTCCTTTTTCAAATAATCTACTACCTTTGAAATTTTTTCAAGAGTTCTAATAATGTTCAAATCATCAACATATATAACAATGATTGCAAATCCTAAATTTGATCTTTTTATGAAAACACATGGACATATATGGTCATTCTTATATTCTTCCTTTAACAAATATTTACTAAGACGATTATACCATATTCATCCAGACTGTTTTAGTCCATACAAGGATCTTTGCAATTTAATTGAATAAAGTTCCCGAGACTTTGAATTATATGCTTCAAGCATCTTAAATCTTTCTGAGATTTTCATATAGATGTCATGATCAAGTAAGCTATATAAATACGCTGTAACAACATCCATAAGACGCATATCAAGTTTTTCATACATTGCCATACTAATAAGATAACAAAATGTGATTGCATCCACCACAGGAGAATAAGTGAATTCATAATCAATTCCAAATCTCTGTGAGAACCCTTGTGCAATAAGTCGTGCTTTATATCTCACAACTTCATTTTTCTCATTTCGTTTATGCACAAACACCCATTTGTACCCAACAGGTATTATAGCTTCAAGTGTTCAGATTATAGGCCTAAAAACCTCACGTTTTTCAAGTGAGTTCAATTCTGCTTGAATTGCGTCTTTCCATTTTGGCCAATCACCTCTACGTTGGCACTCATCGACGGATTTAGGTTCATGATCCTCATTATCATTTATAACATTAAACACTATAGAGTATTCAAATGTATTGTCTACAATTATTTCTTTACGATTGAATCTTTTTCCTGTAGAAACATAACTTATTGAGATTTTTTCATTTTTATCAGTTTCAGGTACCTGAACTTCTTCTGGAGTTATGTTATTTGTTATGTCTCTAAACTTTTTAGGAGTATCTATTTCTTTAATGGGCTCATTATGAATAATTGGCCTTTTCCTTTTAAGGGGATTTTTATCTTTTGAACTGATTGGTTTGCCACACTTCTGGCGTACTTTGGACTCATAAGCTATTTCACTTACAGATTGTCCTTTAGGGACTTCAATTCTTATAGGAACATTTATAGCTGGTATATATGACTTTGATACTCTCTTTAAGTTAGTAAATGCGTTTGGCAGTTGATCTGTTTATTTTGTAAGTGGATTATCTTTTGAACTTTAAGTTTACATTATTTTGTACAAGAATCCAGATATGTCAAAGTATTCCATGTAATTTCTTTGATCAGTTACTTATCTTTTTTCCCCCTAATGTTGGAAAAACTAACTCATCAAAATGACAATCAGCAAAACGTGCTATAAATACATCTCCTGTCATTGGTTCAAGATATCTTATAATAGAAGGGGAATCATACCCCACATATATTCCTAACCTTCTTTGAGGTCCCATCTTAGTACGTTGTGGTGGAGTTATTAGAATATACACTGCACATTCAAAAATTTTAAGATAAGAAATATTTGGTTCCTGACCATAAGCTAATTGTAAAGGAAAATATTTATGATAATTTGTTGGCCTTATGCATATAAGTGCTGCTGCATGCAAAATTGCATGTCCCCAAGCAGAAACAGGGAGATTTGTTCTCATTAATAAAGGCCTAGCAATTAATTGAAGTCTTTTAATAAATAATACAGCTAAACCTTTTTGTGTATGAACATGAGCTACCGGATTTTCAACGTTTATTCCAATTGACATGCAATAGTCGTTAAAAACTTGTGAAGAAAATTCTCCAGCATTATCAAGTCGAATAGACTTAATGGTATAATTTGAAAATTGTGCTCTTAATCGAATAATTTGAGCAAGCAATCTTGCAAATGCCAGGTTGTGAGTTGATAATGTAACACCATATATTTTTAACTTATTTCATACTACTTCCATGTCTCATATCATGCAATTCATAAGAGACTAAGAAATATGGTATTAAAATAATGAGTTTTTTAGCGTTGTGTCGTGTATAAAATTTTTCTTTGAAGTTCCGTAGGCCATATGGACTCATGTATCATATTATCATATTTAATTACATAGATACAACTCATTTCCATAACTAAAAGTGGCCTACAACTCGTGAGAACTAAAGGGAAGCATAAAATACATATATGCATTTTTTGCCAGAATTTTTCCTATTATGTTACAAATTTTAAAAATTCATAACTAATTTTGAAAAAATCAAAATTATGCATTCCTAGCCATTTTGGAAAGCTACACATGTATACTTTATGCTAAAAATATGTCTAGGCCATGAAACACCACACAAAAGGTGTTTGACATTCGAAAGGGTCCAGAGGTCAGGCTGTCCACTGTTGCTATTACAAAATTTTGCAGCAAACTTCAAAATGTATAATTAATTCCAAAAAAAATCTAATCCATGCAAATGATACCAATATGGAAATATATGGATGTTAGCTAGAAGAAAAAATAATCTAGACTAGTTTAGACATGCTTAGACCTCGAAACCCAATCAAACAGTACCTGTGGTCAGTTGGAGGGTCTAGTACTGGACAAAAATTTTGAAATTCATATCTCCCTCTCTAGACCTCCAAATGAGGTGCTTTTAGTTGACACAAGTCACTGGGAATGTCTAGTTTGTTCATATGAAATTTGTGACAATTGGACATCATTTGTGTCCTGTATGATAGAGATTATCTTTGGACCAAGTGAACAGTGCATCAGACCAAAATTAAAAATTTTTTCAACTTTAAAAATTTATCAAATATTCTCTAGACCTCTGAAAGTTCTATTTTTTAGCTTTCCAAAAAACTCTCAATAAGCTCTATTTGCATGCCAAATATCAAATCAAGAAGAGCTCATTTGGACAAAAAATGATATAGAGTTCCATTATGGTCAATTTTAGCTCCATATAAGGTACCAAAAGGTCCAAATGACTTTCCTTAGTGTTTGGCTCCTCTTGAGTAAGTCTAAAAGTATGATTATGACTTGTATGAACTACCCAAATGGTCCCAAATCCCATGCATCTTAATTGGCCATTTGCTATTACATACTCAATATACATTCTAAGGGTCACATAACATAATCTCTCATTTATACATGACATATTATCATAATTATACATGATCATAAAGTCATTTGTCATATACAACCATAGATTACACATTTTCCACTTTGATGGTATTAAAGAAGCTAATTCTATGCCTTTCAATGTCATGCTCTCATCTCTCAAATGATTGGCTCCCATCTCCTTGCTATCTTGATCAACTAGCATATTAGAACATTGGAGAGGAGGGGATAAGATTCAAAGAATCCCAATAGCTCATCTCCCATTCAATCATACATAAAGCATGCAAAACAAGTCTTACAAATGCATGCATGGCATGTGGACATGTGCAATCATTCAAGGAGCATCCTTAGGATTTGAAAAAGTTATACATAGTATACAAAGGCTTGCTAAGCAAGTGGATTAGCCTCACCCAATTACTTATAGATGTTGGACTTGTCTCACCCATTCTTTAAGAGATTCTTGGACTCAACCATACTCTTAGGAGTTAACCTCACTTTTAGGAGACTCTTTACTTTGTCTTAACCAATCTTAAGGGTTTTTGGCTCATCCTCACTGTGGTTAAGAGTTCTTGGCCTCACCATGCTCAAGCAAACCACAACAAACATCATTTAGAAACATGATATATCATCATGGTACCATGGAGTAAGAGCTCATGTTAGAACATTTTTCATAACTTGAAATACACATACACACATTCAAAGACAAGTAAAGCAAGCAACCATATATGAGAGAAGGTGGAGAGAGTTATTTTGCTAGCATTTGTACACTTTTTTCTTAAACCTTGAATCCTTTCTCTTGGCCTCATACACCTAAGAAGGTGGAGATCATTCTTCTTGGTCTAGACATATCATATGGAAGCTAATTATATTCTTGAAGTAAAGTCTAAGGTCACATAACTTGTTTAAACTTTAGCTTGACCTATAAACCTTTTTATGGTTCCAAAATACACCTAATGAAGCAGCACCCCTCAAATAAATTTTAGGCTCTATTCTTTCCTTTCAAATATGATTCTTGACTCTTTTTAAACCTCTTGGAGTCATCACACAATTAAAATAAAGAACCTAACTACTTGTTGCTTCTTTAGGTTATATTATGGAACATAAGGCGCCAATTCACTTTTTGTGGTTTTTAAATTTTTTCCAAGGCCTCCCCTCATTTTCATTTATCATATATGACTCAAGAATGGGTTTAAAAAAATTTAAAACTCTCTCTAGCTACCTTAAACTCTCTTAGCTGAACTTATGCATGGTTTTAGCACCCATGGACTTTGCTTTGTTTTCTCAAGGGAAGAAGCACATGGGGAGACTTCTAGGGATCTTAGGAGCTCGTCCAAACACTTATTTAGGCATAGGAATTAAGAGATCAAATCAGATTTTGGAAGGAACACTTGAAACCTTAGAAATTGTATTTTGAATTTCTATAGTTTTTTGTTAATTTTCTTTGCATATTCTTAATCTCCACACCTTTTTTCTTAAGAATCACCCTTGGTTCTGCCTAAAAATCAAACCCTCATAGGGTTTCTTAAATGGGGCGAAATGGTGGAGGAAGAGGAGCAAGGGGTAGCAACCATGAAAGAAGAAATTACCTTATTTTCTTGCTTTTTCTCACTTTAAGCTTGTCTTCTTTGAGCTCCTCTTTTCAAATCCAAATTTTTTCCTTAATTTCTCCCTTAAAACATATTTGTATACTTCAATATAATCACAAGAAAGAAAAGAAAAAGGAGAAGGAGAGGTTTGGAAAGGAGAAAGCATGAAAATTTATGAAATTCCTTACCTTTTCTTTGCTTTTTCTCCTCCTTTCTTCTCCTCCATGGTAGGTGTTTTCTCTGGTTTTTAGGCAAAATGGGTCATGCAAATGAAGGGGAGAAGAAATAAGAAACTTAAAGAGTATTCAAAAAGCTTTCAATTTCTTAAAAATTTTAATTTTGCCCTTTGTTTTTAGCATTTTCATTTCTAACTCGTTTTAGCTTTTTTTGAGAACCGTCTTTTCCATTATGAAATTTAGGTTCCCAATTTAGTAAAATATCTTTGGAATCACTTGAATCAGAGCTAAACCTTCCTAAACGAATCCGTCAAAGTTTGGGTATACTGATGTTAGAAAACATCCACCAGAGGGTTTTAATTGTCCTGTGGCTTTCTATGGTTTTTAGGGCCTCTGAGAACTCCGGAGAACTCAAAACTTTCATTTGAAAAGCCCTTTTGTGTGAATTCCAAAATTTACTCAAAATGACGAAAATGCCCATATGTTTTGTCAACCTTTCGTTCAAATTCGTTTCTTCATTCTAACTCTGTTTTTCTTTCTATTTGAGCCTAAAGTTCTTATTTTTAGGAGTTTAGAATGCTTTCCAAATTTTTCAGGACCTCAACTAAATCATTTTGGGGGACTTGCTTTTGTACCTGGTGAATTTTGTTCGTTTATGGAAAAATCGTACGTTACGTTTCTCACGTTGTCTCTCGTTTTCAGAAAACTGGATGTTACAGATAACAAGCATAGATGAGACCATCTACTGGATACGTCTATTAATACCATAAAATATCTAAATGGTACAGATGGTGGATAAATAAGCCCACAAATGTCACCATATATACATTCTAAAAAAGATGGAGATTCAGTTCCAACTTTTGTTAATGATGACTTAATAATTAATTTACCTTGAGAACAAATAGCACATGAGAATTTCTTAGATTGAAAAATCTTCAAGTTTTTCAATGGGTGCCCTTGTGAATTCTTAATAATTTTTTACATCAATATTGTTCCAAGATGCCCTATTCAATTGTACTAATTTTTGTATAGTACAAATCAAAAGAGAAAGCTAATAATTTTTCTAGTATCTTTTTTTGACCAAAAACAGTGCTCATGATATAAAGGTATTTATTATTTTCTTCACACACAGTCTCTATGTGATATCCATTACAGTGAATATCTTTAAAACTTAACAAATTTCTTTAAGACTTAAAAGAAAATAGAGTATTATTTATCATAAATCTTATTCCTTTCAGGTAATATGATAATAGCTATTTCAGATCCTTCAATTAATCTTGTACTGCCAGAAATTATAGTAACGTAAGTTTTACCCATGTTTATTTGAGAAAAATATTTTTTATCTTTTAAGATATATGTGTGCTTGCACTATCTGTGAGACATATATCTTCATTCATTTTTCTAAAATTAAACAAAACAAAAGTATAAGAAATATTATAAAACTCATACTTGAAATTTCACATAAACTTATAATTATAAAAAAAAAAACAATTACAAATACATAAACCTATTTTAAGTATCAATATTTTCTTGTGGGTTGACAAAGAAATCTGATACATTTAAATGTGTAGTATTTATAGGATCATTGGCAAAATCATCATATAGATTAGCAAAATTGGTCTCAACATCTTTTTTATTTTCCTTCATTGATACTTGATAGAGATCAACAAGATGTTTTGCTGTATGACAGGTACGTGAGCAATGCCCATTCATACCACAACGATAACATGAATTTTCTGAATTATTCACATGTTTCTTTTGTCCACTTGTGCTTCCTTGTTTTTCTTCCCTTTTATTCCATTTCTGGTGGTAAGCAATATTCTTATGATCAGAAGCATTATTTCTTCCTTGGCCATGCCCATGGCCTCGACTTCGACCACGACCACGATCGCGTCCATGTCCTCGTCCATTATTATTGATCATTGTCACATTCCCTTCAGGAAACAGAGTAGAATCAGTTGGACGGGCTTTATGATTTTTCATTAATAGCTCGTTATTTTGTTCAACCACAAGAAGGCATGAAATTAACTGTGAATATTTTTCAAACCTTTTTTCTCTATATTGTTGCTGTATAAGCATATTAGAGGCATGCAAAATAGAGAAATTTTTCTCTAACATATCATTTTCAGTAATTACTTTTTTGCATAATTTTAACTGAGAGCTAATAGAAAACATTACGGAGTTATACTCACTAACTAATTTAAAATCTTGCAATCGTAGATGCATCCAGTCATAACGAGTTTTTAGAATAATAACAATTTTCTGGTGGTCATACCTCTCTTTCAAACTATTTCAGAGCACAAGTGGATCTTTCACCGTAAGATATTCAAATTTCAACCCCTCATGGAGGTGATGACGAAGAAAAATCATTGCCTCAGCGTGATTTTGTATTGACTCATTATTTTCTTCTTTGACGGTATTTCCAAGACCCATTGCAGCAAGATGAATTTTAGCGTCTAAAATCCAAAACAAATAATTCTTTTTCGAAAGATCAAAGGCCACAAATTCAAGCTTCGTAAGATTTGACATGATAATTCAAATAGAATAAAACTAAAAAAAATTAATGAGTAAGATGGAAAGATCTTACCTTTCTTGTTCAAATGGTCAAGAGCAAATTTGTGCTGATAAGGTGTTATGAAACAACTCAAGAGATAGAAAAGAGAAGATTTAGAGAAAATATAAAATATGAGAAATACTTCTCAAATTTTCTATTCCTCATTCTCAATGCAAATAGGATGCATATTTATAGGTACAAATTTGTAACTTCAAAAAGTGACATCCTAAATGTGAAATAATATCCCATAAAGTAGGGCATAATGGTGAGAAATTAATATCCCAAGAGTTACACATTCTTGAAGGAATACGAGAAGAAGAGTTACAAATTTTGAACCCTAATGGTTACAATTTTTGAAGGAGATGATCATCCACATAAAGAATCACATAAAGAATAAGATTATAACATACCTTTCAATAAATTTAAAAGTTTAAAAACTAAAGAGACATTCACCATAATAATAATAATAATAATAATAATAATAATAATAATAATAATAATAATCGAACACTTCATGGCATGATCCAATATAGTAAAAGTGGTGGAAATGGAGTCGTGGCAACTAATAATAGTTGAAGTGATAATTTAGGGCTTGACAGGGACAGTGGTTATCGGATTTCAAATTCCTATCAATGCTAATGAGTATTGAGGTGGAGGGGTTTTAAAATCAGAGAAAAGTATTTTAAGAAAAAACCGAAAGCTATCAATATTTTTATAAAAGGTCTTCCAAAAGCTTAAGAATATTTTTGGTAATTGAAAATATTTTTTAATTTTTTTAATAATTTAAAATAGTACCCAAAAAAAGGCTAGTAGGTGTGAATTAGTAGTATGGAGTGTAAGTAATTAGTGAATGAGATTCAAACTTTTATTCTGACTATAAATATCATATCTTGACATTCTTTAAAAAAAGAGAGAGAGAAAATAAAGATAAAAATATTTAAAAATCCTTAACCTTCTTTAAAAATCTCATCCCCTTAACAAAACTTTTTAAATATTTATCATGAGCGTTGCATTATTTTTTTCGTACGTGACAGCCCTATGCATAAGGGAAAAAATACAATTTATTTTTAAGAAAATTAATTCTGTGATAATTAACCGCCACTGAGGATAAAAAAAAGTTGTTTTTAAAATCCAATGGACTGAAAGAGGCTTTGCACGTAGTTGCATCCAATAATATCAAACGCAGATGATATTTTGATGGCTACAATTGCTTTGCTGCAATTGTCGGTAAAGATGGCTTGAATATTGCATCAGCACCAACACACGATACTTATCTTTATCTATAGTCTATTCAATGGCCAATTGGAAAAACCTTCAAAAAGTCACTTGGACATATCTATTAAAGATATCTTTTCAATAACGCAATCCAACCAAAAAACACAATAAATAGGTTATACAAGTCTTAAATTTATATTAAAATTATATTTATTTTTCGTTTATTTTTAAAAATTTAATTTAATTTAATTTTAAATTTTTGAATAAAATATTTTTTATTAACCTAAATACATATTAATTTTTTTTACAAGAATTAAAAATCACTTTGTTTAGTAACCTAAAAATGTACAAAAGAATATACATTTTTTAGTTAAAATTAATTATATATATATATTAAGAGTATTTTAGTTAAAAAATTTAAAATAAAAATAAAATAAAATATTTCATTTCAACAAATCTTAATTTTAAGAAAATTTAATGAAAATCTATGTAATTTATTTAAAAAAATTAAAAGAATAAAAAAATAGATGAAGGGGGAAATGAAAGGGGAGATTGCGCTGCTTCTCCATCGGATTGGACATGCTCACAATCCTTAAGTATTAAGAAAGCTGGTGATCATAAAGTAGCACCAACACTACATTAGGCAAAGGTGATTTTAATTTACTTTTCTAATGGTATGCTGGTTCTCTTTCACTCAATTTTTTTTTTCAATTTTTGAAGTTAAAATCAACTAAATACAAAAAAATTTCCCTGTAGTTTAGGAAGCTTATAGCACATACATTACGTAGGCAGTAGGATAGAGACAAATATAATAAATGAGTTGTGAATAATTCACTTGTGTCTATTAAGGAAATGCAACATCGGAGATAATATAGATATATTATGAGTATTTTTTGTTTTGAAAGAAATATTAGATGTAATAAATCTTTTGTGAAAAGTATAAATATTAATAACTTCTACCATATTTTAAAATAATTATATGCTGTTCTGTTTTATATGAAAAATAAATTGTTGATAAGGAGATTGAATGTAGGCAATCCAACCCTAAAAACTAATAGATCCCAAAAAAAGAATTACCAAAAAAACATATTGTAACGTATATTTTAAATATTTATTTTTCATTGTTGCAATTACTTAAGTATACAATTTGTTCACTTATATTGTTTTTTCAAATTTTGTGCAATTTTTTTTTTATAAAAATCTAACTTAATATCCATATAACTCAAGCAAAGCAATATTTACTAATTAAATCAATTAACTCAAGTAAAGCAATATTTACAAGTATCTCTTAAATTGTGTTGAAATTATATACGTCTCTCTTTTATTTTTAAAATATGTACTTTAATCTAATCTTAAAGTTTTTTTTTACTAAAATGCCTTTTATAAAAAAATATAAAAGGATATTTTAGTTAAAAAATACTTTTAGGATAATTAAAAGAACATAAAATGAAATTAAAGTATAGACAATTTTTTGTTTTAAGAGGAGTTCACATAATTTCAACAAAATATAATAAAATTTTGTATAATTTACTCTATTCTTTTTTGGAAGTACAAATATTTATGAGCTAGATTTTGGTAGAGCCTGATGGCTTCTTTAGTTTTTATATTGTTACTTTTTTAAAATTTATTCCCAGACTTGAATCGATTTAATTTAATTTGGTTTAGTATTAGATCTTATTGAACCACTATTTTTATTTTTGATGAAAATTATAAATGGCTTCTAAAAAAATTTATATAAATTTTTTTAAAATAATTTTTTTTTAAAAAAAATACATTGGATCAATCTTGCCCCAACCAAACTAGTTAACATAGCTAGTTCATCCCAATCTAATCTATCCAAAATTCTTTTAATTCGACTTAATGTGATCCAATAAGAGCATATTAACTGAGTCGTTGGACACCATGCGTAGTCCTACTTGGGAGGCAGGGATGGGGATTCCATTAGTTTTTGCTGGAAAGCTGTCAAAGCACTATTGTCATCCACATGAGGAAAAATATTTAAGCGATCATAGCTAGCTGGTTGTCTGTGGTTTCCATATTCTCGCAGGGCAAATAGTGACTTTTTCATGTAATTTTCAAAAAGCATATACAATTTTTTTTTTCTCTCAAACTGCGATTTATAATGGCCATTGCAGCATGTTTATTTCGTTGCAAGCCGACGCAGGATCATCATTAATTACTCACTGATTTTGGAAATGATGTTAATTAAGGCGTCCTCAAAGAGAATCTATTAAATTATTTATCTGTTTTTTCTTTTTTGAATTCACTTAAGCTTAAAAACTTCAATTTTCTTTTTTTTTAATCTTAATTTTCAGTAACCCCAGAATGATTTTTTTTACAAAGAAGAAAGAGAAACTAACCTGCAAGTGCAAGGTTCAAACTTGAAACGGTTCGGCTGATTGGGTCAAACTATGACAAAAGCAGAACTCACCGCTTTGAACTTTAGGTGGAAAGCAAGGGCCACAAGTGACTCACAGAATTGACTTCTAACTCACCAAAAGGCCAAAACCAAAGCAAAGCAGTTCCCATTTAGCAAATTTTAGTTTTATTAGTAAAATTATTTTATTTTTGTTTTAACTCTGTATTCACGCATTTACTGTTCTTTTTATTTTTATTTTTATTTTTATTTTAAGTAGTCATATATTGTAAATGAATGATTATATATATATATATATCTATATTGTAAATTATACAAATATGTTATCAATTTTTAAAATATATATAAATTTCTTTTAATATAAAAAGTTATCCTACACATTTTAGTCTAATTTTTAATTTTTTGATTAAAATACCATCATTAATTTAAATATATATTTTTAAACTAAAAATAATTAAATAAAAGATATTTTGATCGAAAAATTTTTAAAATTAGATTATAGTATAAAATAAATTTTTTTAAAGAAGAGATTTATGTATATTTTAAAAATAGAAGAGAAATTTATGTAATTCACTCATATATATATATATATATATAAAACTAGCTATTTCATTATATAAAGTTATATTAGTAAAACTTAGAAATATTAAAATGATTGCAACACAAAAAAATTAATTTTAAATATAAATTATAAATTTTTTTATGTAAATATAATTTTTTAAATATTTATTATCAAATTTTTAATAAAAAATTGAATATTTTTAGTGTAACATCACACAATTGAATCTTTTTTTTTTTTAAATCTTCATATGTTGTATTTTTATGGAAAAAACCTATTGATACATATGTAAAGAATTTTATTTAAGTTTTATCCAAAAAATAAACCAAAATAAAATAAGTGCTTTCACCACTATTTTATTTTATTATTGAATAATAATTTTGTAATTCTTAGTAGGTAGTTTTCAAATCGTTGACCGAGATAAAAATTTCTAAAAACAAAATGTTCTATCAGATCCATCTAATTTTATTAAATACAAACTAGAGTTGCCTGGGAGAAAATTGATGAATAGCATGAAAACTTAAACCCCAAAATTGGAAAAAAAAAAAATTACAGTTAGGCAAAAGGAGATTTATCATGTTGCTGACCTTTTGGGACATAAGGCCATGACAACCCCCACAGTACAATTAAATTATGGATCTGCCTAAATTCCTATCAAAGGGAGAGATCCTACCAAAAGTGAAATCTTCATTTCCTACAAAAGATATGAATAAAAAAAATAATAAAACATTTTAAGGCCTTAATATTTCATGAATGAAGTGACCACTTTCATAGCTTCCATCTGCCCCACTTCTCATTAATTAATTTTACCATTCCCACCTAAGCATCAGCCCCACATCATAATTGAAAAACAAAACAACCAGCAAATAAATAATTAAATTCAACAAACTCACTACCCATCAAACTTGTAATAATATTAAATGAATATAGCAATAAATGAACATCTATCTTCTTTTTCTCTCTCCATCTCTTACTCTAAACCTCACTGCAACACCCCAAAGCAAACAGACACAAATGTACCCACTAGAATCAAAGCCATATGAATGAATTACGGGGCCACCTCATTTCACTCGCCAAACAGTAATACACCGTCTACATCTATCCGTCCTCCTTTCTCTCCTTTAATTTTCTTTTCTCCTAATTTCTCTTTCCAACAAATCTTTCTGTCTTCAAATGACCATCGCCACTACCACCGCCTGCTCATCTTGCCTCTCTCCTACTCCTTCTGTATTCTTCTTCTTCACTCCTCCTCTTACCCAAAATCATTGAATTCATCTTATTCCTCACTCACTGAATTCTGAAGCAATATACAAAACTTAAGACAGTATGAACAAACTGGTGGTTGAAATTCTTGATGCAAGCGACCTGATGCCCAAAGATGGAGAAGGCTCAGCTAGCCCCTTTGTAGAGGTAGAATTTGATGAGCAGAGGCAGAGGACTCAAGCCAAGACCAAAGACCTCAATCCTCAGTGGAATGAGAAGCTTGTGTTCAACCTTGATGACCCAAGAGATCTTCCCAACAAGACAATTAAAGTGGTCGTGTACAACGTTCGAAGAGCCGATACAGGTGGCCACAAGAACTTCCTTGGAAGGGTCATAATTAAAGGGGAGACTGTTTCTTTCTCTGAGTCTGAGGCCTATGTCCAGCGTTGCCCACTTGATAAAAGAAGTCTAATGTCACGTATCAGAGGAGAAATCGCTCTTAGAACCTATGTAGTTCATGATCCTGCTGGTTATACTCCTCCTCCACAAGCACAAGCACAAGCACAGCCAGCAAAAACTAGTCCTGTTGTAACTGAACCTGTGGTAGAGACTCCTCTGCAAGAGATTAACACAAACAAGCTAGATCGTGAGGAAAGAAGAGTTAGTGATGACGGAGAGAAGAAGAAAAAGAAGGAGCCAGAAGTCAGAACTTTTCACTCCATTGGAACTGAGAAACCCAATAATCCTCCTGCTCCTCCACCTGCTGCTGCAGCAGCAGCACCAATGAGGGCTGATTTTGCTCGTGCGGGTCCACCAAATGTGATGTTGATGCAGGTACCTAAGCAAAACCCAGAGTTTGCATTGGTTGAGACAAGTCCACCTCTAGCAGCACGCTTGAGGTATAGAAAAGGTGACAAAATATCAACCACATATGATTTAGTGGAACAGATGCATTACTTGTATGTAAATGTGGTGAAGGCAAGAGATCTTCCAGTAATGGATGTATCAGGAAGTCTTGATCCTTATGTGGAAGTAAAGCTTGGGAATTACAAAGGCGTTACGAAGCACTTGGAGAAGAATCAGAACCCGGTTTGGAAGCAGATTTTCGCCTTCTCGAAGGAGAGGTTGCAATCCCATTTGCTTGAAGTGACTGTGAAGGATAAGGATTTTGTTAAGGATGATTTTGTGGGCAAAGTTGTGTTTGATCTCACTGAAGTACCTCTTCGGGTGCCCCCAGATAGTCCGTTGGCTCCTCAGTGGTACAGATTGGAGAACAAGAAAGGGGAAAAAGATAGAGGTGAAGTGATGCTTGCAGTTTGGATGGGAACACAAGCCGATGAGTCCTTTCCTGAGGCTTGGCATTCTGACGCCCACAATGTTAGTCACTTGAACCTCGCGAATACAAGATCGAAGGTATATTTCTCGCCAAAGCTTTACTATCTTAGAGTTCGAGTGATTGAAGCTCAGGATCTTGTGCCATCTGAGAAAGGGAGAGCTCCAGATGCACTGGTGAGAGTGCAGCTTGGAAGTCAAATGAGATTCACAAGAGCTTCTCCAGGGATAAACCCAGTTTGGAATGATGAGCTTATGTTTGTGGCAGCAGAACCCTTTGAGGATTTAATAGTTGTGACAGTAGAGGACAGAGTAGGTCCTAACAATGTGGAAATCTTAGGAAGGGAATTCATATCAGTGAGAAGAGTTCCACTTAGACACGAGACCAGCAAGCTCCCTGATGCTCGTTGGCACGACCTACGCAAGCCTTCGGCAGGAGGGGAGGAAGAAGCGGAGAAAAAGAAGGAGAAATTCTCGAGCAAGATTCACCTCCAAATGTGTCTTGAGGCCGGGTACCATGTGCTGGATGAGTCTACACATTTTAGCAGTGATCTTCAGCCATCCTCCAAGCACTTGAGGAAGCAAAACATTGGAATTCTTGAGCTTGGCATACTGAGTGCAAGGAATTTGCTGCCTATGAAGGGAAAGGAAGGCAGGACTACTGATGCATACTGCGTGGCCAAGTATGGCAACAAATGGGTTCGAACCAGAACTCTGCTCGACACGCTATCTCCTCGCTGGAACGAGCAGTATACTTGGGAAGTTTATGATCCTTGCACTGTGATCACAGTTGGGGTTTTCGATAACCACCACATTAATGGCAGCAATGACAGCAGAGATCAGAGAATTGGCAAAGTAAGAATCAGGTTATCAACTCTTGAAACCGATAGAGTTTATACTCATTATTATCCACTGTTGGTTCTCCAACCCGTTGGCTTGAGGAAGAATGGGGAACTTCAACTGGCATTGAGGTTTACTTGCACAGCTTGGGTTAATATGGTAGCTCAGTACGGTAGACCTCTACTCCCCAAAATGCATTATGTCAATCCCATACCTGTTAGGCATATAGATTGGCTTCGGCACCAGGCTATGCAGATTGTGGCAGCAAGGTTAGCGAGAGCCGAACCGCCACTTAGGCGCGAGGCGGTTGAGTATATGCTTGATGTGGATTACCATATGTGGAGTCTTAGGAGAAGCAAAGCCAATTTTCACCGAATTATGTCTGTCCTTTCTGGTGTTACTGCTGTGTGTAGATGGTTCAATGACATTTGCGCCTGGAGGAACCCAGTGACTACTTGCCTTGTGCATGTTCTTTTCTTGATACTAGTTTGCTACCCAGAATTGATCTTGCCGACAATTTTCCTATACCTGTTTGTGATTGGGATTTGGAATTATCGGTTCAGGCCGAGGCACCCACCTCACATGGATGCTAGGCTTTCACAAGCCGAGCATGCCCACCCAGATGAGTTGGATGAGGAATTTGACACATTCCCAACTACAAAACCAACAGATATTGTGAGAATGAGGTATGACAGGTTGAGGAGTGTAGCAGGAAGAGTACAGACTGTGGTAGGAGATTTGGCAACTCAAGGAGAAAGGGCTCAAGCCATACTGGGTTGGAGAGATCCAAGGGCCACTGCTATCTTCATCATCATCTCACTCATCTGCGCTGTCTTCATTTATGTCACTCCCTTCCAAGTTGTAGCAGTTATAGTGGGCCTTTACATGCTGCGACATCCTCGCTTCAGGAGCAAGATGCCTTCCGTGCCGGTTAATTTCTTCAAAAGACTGCCATCTAAGTCTGATATGCTGCTATGAGGTTGAGCTTCAAAGAAACTTCATCCTTATATTATTAAAACTATTGTGCACAAATAGATAGCTATGTGAATAAAGAGACCTGCACCATCACAAACAAATGAAAGAGGGAACAGCAAAGATGTGCATATCCCCAGCCACTTTCACCCGCAAATATTACACTTCTGTTATTTGTATGTACATCACATAATTGTCCAGTTTCAGCTATGAAACAAAGCATTCCTTCACGCTTGTAACAGATTTTATTGATTTATAAAAGGCTTTAGTGTAACTGTAATAATATTGACGAGGAAGAAGCTCGATCGAACTCATAAGAACATGCCGAAACGATACATGGTCAAAAAACTAACTGAAGAATAAACACTGAGTTGGAGTAGCAATTCATGAAAAAATGAAATATTTAACCAAATAATTTTTTGTTGGAGATTGTGCCCTAAGTCAATTATTATATTACGAACATTGTTTTTATTACGAAATAAGAGTTTTTTTTTATTATATTATTATATTATTTACATGTTTATATATATAATAATATCTATAAATAAATTATTTTTTGAATTATCCAAAATGTCCCTAATCATCCTTGTGGGAATAACGGTGAATTAAGATTAGTATGATTTTGATTGATTAAGTGTTAATCATGTATGATGATATGAATCAAAATCATAGACGTGTGTCAGAGAATAGGACGCTGGATAGGTCCATCATGAGATAAGTTACATGGATTAGATCATAAGTTTATCTCATATATAACCGTGTCATTGATCCCTTGGACCTGAGATCACCATAGATTCCTACATGAAGGATACTGTACTTTGGCATAATCTAATGTCACCTTTGACTGGGTGATTATAAAGACTATGATCAGAAATAATGAAATCCATGCAGAGGAAGATGAGTGGTCAAGATGGAATTTGTCCCTCTAATTAATAGAGAGATATCTCTGGGCCCCTCGATGAGCGTGACTGAGAAATGTATGGCCATGCTCAGATAGAAAATGTTTCATCTTATATTAGTCTGCTCGAAGATCAAGAAAGTTATGATCAAGCAAGTTGAGGATGACATTTCCATACCTCATACTCGATCTAGATATTGTGAGACAAAAGAGATATGATAGGGTTATAAGATAGGTTATATCGAATCACCGATTCCGTATGATTTGGGTAGTCACAATGTCTTGCTAGAGGCTGCTTGTGATTTGTAGGTCACACAGTATAGTTGGCCCACTGCCAACATCATATGGCCCTGCAGGGTCGCACACAAGAGCGGACCAACTCGGGCTAAAATGTCCACATTCATTGAATCAGAAATATGTCTAGATTCAATGAATATCTAGGATGGAGGAATTATTTATATATATAAATAATTAAATTCGAAATATATTATATATATGTATATTATATTTGATATTATATATATATATATGTATATATATGAATTAATTTAAATTTGATTTTATTAGATAGATTTAAATTTAAACTAATCAGATAATTTAAATTTAATTCTATCAGATAGATTTAAATTTAAACTAGTCAGATAATTTAAATTAAGCTCTAGATATTGTTAGTTTAAATTTAAACTATAAGATAGATTTAAATTTAAACTAATAGATATATTTAATTAATTTTGATTAATTAAATATATATGAAACTCTAGTCTATAAATAGGGGTTTCTATACTAGAAAAGATAAGTTAGAGCTGCCTCCAAAATTCTTAAATAAAGGGACACTGTACGGACGTCGTATAGAATTGTACGAATGTCGTACGAAAACTGTACTGAATTGTACGGCTAGCACACCGTTTGAGTTGCTGAACCCCGTTCGTATAGATACCAGTAGAGGGAACTGATCCAAACAAAAGTAAACAACAAACTCAATCGACAGAAAAAGGTAATTTTCTAAACTTATTCGATTCAAGCGATTTTGACATATCTTTGGTGAAAATTTGGATCAAAATTTTAAATGTTTCCGCTGTGTGCCTCCCATAATTCTCAACATTCTGGACATGAGAGCTACTATTGTAGCCATGGTCGTCAAGAAGCTGCCAAATATTCCATATCCAGTCCCTGTTTTTTTTTTCCCCTTTTCACAGATTTTGAGGCAACTTCTCCGTCTACTCCTTTGTGCAGATGGTTCCCCTTCCTTCATATCCATCCAATCAGATTTCCGTTAGAAATATCACTCTTCTCAAGAGGTTTAATGTGTTCTGCACTGACTAAAAGAACCTGTCATATATCCCTTGGTATGACCAACCTAAGAAATGGACAAATAATAATTGCAACAGTCACAAGGGGTGCCTCAAAGAGTTCACATTTAGTTGTCACATAAAAAATTTACTTACTTCCATCCCACCTTCTATAGTCTACCAAAGTTCTATTGAGCTCATTTTATGGGCAATATTGTGGGAGCAGTGCTTTACTCCCCTCCCCCAGAAAAGAAAGAAAAAAAGATCCCAAGTCTTCAGTTTTGCAGTTAAACCATTGCAGCTAAACCAAGTCCAATGAGAGTCCAAAAAATTTAGCATATTTCAAAGACGCTGCAACTCCGTCATTTCACTTGATTTATTTTTTAAAGGGGGAGGGTGATTTCTAACATCATGCCAATATTGTAATGCCAAAAACCCTAAAAAGTAAGAACACCGACACCTTGTTTAATGAGTGTCTGAGTAATGTTGGATTTGTTTTTGAAGTATTACTGTTTCATAACAAATACTAAAGAGTTTCAACCATATATGTATGGATTGCGACAAGAACATGAGTGGATGGAATAATTCCAAAAGCAACCTCTACTACGCTGCCTTACCAAGTGAGTTCCATCAGATGCAACATCGGTAATCCGAATTTTTTCCGCCGTGCCTTCCATTCCAGTGTATGGTGTTGTGAAAACATAGACACTATAAAAAAGAAAATGTACCTGCTCATTTGAAATACTCGTATTAAATACTACACGACGCTGTAAATTACGTATTAATACCTCATATTTTATATTGACCTTATATCTATGTCAATGTCATAATTCGTATCTGTCCATGTCCATACTTCTTAGCTTCAAAGACATTGATCAGTTTACGAGTCCTTCCCTTCGCCGCGTTACTTGGATCTCATCGTTACAGGTTACAGCAGGATTCCCTATTGAGTTACCACTAGTATTAGCATCCGGCAGGGAGAGGTGAGTTAATTTTGGAAGGGCAAGTAAAAGTTGGCAAAAAATGGGTAGAAATTGATTGTTTGATTCTGTTTTTGTTTTAATATTTTTGAAATAGATGTTTTTTAAAACAAATTTTGAGAATAAAAAAAATTAAAAAAATTATTTTAATTATTATTTTAAAAAATAATTATTTTTTATTTTTTGTTTTGATTTTGTAAAATAAAAGTTACAAAACATATAAAAAATATTTTAATTTTTCTGTTTTCAAAAATAACATTTTATTTTTTTATTTTATAAAACACTTCATTAAAAATATGTTATCAAATCAGGTTCAAAAATTTCACCGCAATTTCTTACTTTTACCATTAAGATCTTTTGAGTAGCTCATTTCCTCAGGGGCAGAGTTATCAAAGAACACATGGCCACATTGCAACATTGAAACATGCCTGAGCCCATTATAGACTGGGCTTTAAAAGTGGCAGATTTGCGATTTCCTTAACTTTAGAGAGCCCAATGCAACGTACGGCCTAAAAAGTAGTAACAATTTGTTTCCATGAACGATGATGCTTACTTTGTTATTCAAATATGCATTGTGTTTTCAAATGATGGTATAACATCAAGTTATAAATAAATCTTTACATATTATATTTTAATTTAAACATCTAGTAATAAATATGTAAAAATATTTATATCTATTAATCAAGCGCTGGTTTTTATTATGCTTTTACTATGATGAATGTTACTTGAATGAATTTAAATTCTCAATAAAATATATTTGAAGTGAAAGAAAATAAAAAGTTGATAAAAATAAAAAAGATAAATCTAATATATATTTTCTTTTTACTATTCTACAAATTATGTTTGAATATGTTGGAAATTCTAGAGCCCTCTAGCAGTTTGTGTTATCCAATCGAAGACTGATAGTGCCCTTCATTCTCGACACGAAGAATGCTACGTGGGCAACTACGCAGCTGCATCACACGTGGCGCTCTCTCATTCCACTGCACTATACTACGTGGCACCTTCCCCTCTTTCCTTCCTTCCATAGACACAAAGACCGAACCTTTCTCCAAGGGTTTCCTCAAAACACCACAAATATTGAGAAAGAGATTCGAACTGGAAAAAGAAGAAGAATAGAAGAAAAAAAATGATGAACCTTGTTGCTCTGAGTCTGGTTGTGACTTCACTTGCAGCAGCAGGTGTGTTATCTCCTACCCCACAAACACATCACAAGCATGCTTCTGAATTAGAAAGCACCATAATCAAAGAAGGCCACAGAGTCGTTGTGGTTGAATACGACGAAGATGGCCACCAAAACACCAAGATCTCAATCTCCCCAGAGGCTGCATCTGTTCCCCCAAACGACGCGTCGTTTATTCAAGCTCCTAAGGATCTCATTTGCGACAATTATGGCAAATGCAAGCAGAAGATTGAAGGTGCAATAGGAAAACCGAAGGATAAGGTATCTGAGACAGCGCGAGAGGCAGCCCGCGAGGTTGGTGATCCTGTTGACAAAACAAGAAATGCTGCAAACGACGCGTCGTTTCTTCATGTTCCTAAAGAACTCATTTGCGATGCTTATGGAAAATGCAAGCGGAAGATCACAGGTGCGATGGTTGAAGCGAGGGATAAGATATCAGAGACCACAGCACGTGAGGTTGGTAATACTGTGGGTAAGGCAAAAGAGGCAGTGTCAAACAAAGCACGTGACATTCAGGAAAGTGCAAAAGAGTCTACAGAAAAAGCGAAGGACGTAGGAAAGAAGATTAGTGGCGATATGGCTAGAAATGTTTCCAGGGAAGAAGTGAAAGAAGCAGTGAAGGACATTGCAAGCTATATGGGAATGGCATCCATGGAGATGCTTCATTCTATAACGAACGTGCTTAATCTACTTGGTTTTGCTACGGCTTATGGATCATGTGTGTGGGTTACGTTCGTTTCAAGCTATGTGCTTTCTAGGGTCATTCCAAGACAACAATTAGGAGTGGTACAGAGTAAGATTTACCCCGTATATTTCAAGGTTATGGCTTATAGTATTGGATTGGCTTTATCGGGGCATATCTTAAGCAAGCAGGGTCAAACTTTACAAGCCTATAACCTTCTGGCCTCACTCATTGCCACTTTGATCAATTCTATCTACTTAGAACCTCGGGCCACTAAGGTAAATATATTGTATTAATTATATATATATATATATATATTATGTGTATGTGTGTATTGTAGTCCTGTTGCTTGATAATATGCCTATATTGAAATCCTACTCACAATGAAAGCCAAAAAGGTAGATCAACTCAGAAAATCATAGGATAGGTTTAAAATTTTGGTGAAGGTATATAATGAAATTTTTGGGGACACTTGTTGCTCTCGTCTCTTCTGATTGAGTGCTCTTTGCACTAATTTGATTTGCTATTCAAAATGAAACAGTAAAAATTCCCTGCATTCCATTTCTCATTTTTATGATTTTCACTGTGGTTATGATCTCCTTCGCTGGCAATAATTTTAAAAGAGAAATTTTTTCAAGCTATTAGAAATACTGCTTCCTAGGTGATATGACAAGAGTAAGATCTTGCCCTTGATATTAGAGTAAATTGCACCTTTTGTGCTTGGAAAATTATAAAATTCTCAATCTGGTCCTCAAAAAGTATAAGCCTCTCAGATCATCCTCCAACCGTTGTTTTGATCAATCTAATCCCTCCATGAAACTGACCTGAATTCAATTGAGTTAATCTTATCAAACAGAATGATTATGTGATCGTTATGTGATGAAGTGCTCCTCCAGAAAAGTAAAAAATGCAAAGTATAATTTATAAAAAAATTTATGAATTTGGTGATTCTAGTGTTTCATTTTTTGCATTTTGAGATATTAAACATGATCACTTTATCAAGGACTAAATTGATTTGGGGACACAAATGAAAAGCTTTCACTTTATTGGATCAAATTGAGAATAATGTAATCTTTCAAAGACGAAGAGTGTAATTAGATATTATTGTCATTTATGCAGAAATTTTTACGATACCAGCTGGTTGATTCTGTTTTTCTCTTTCTTGAATGAGCAGGCGATGTTCGAGAGGATGAAAGTAGAGAAAGAAGAAGGAAGGGGAAGAGAAGATATTGCTCAACCTAGCGGAAGAGAAGAGTATAATAACACTGCTGATCCTAAGGAATCTACAACTACAGAGCAGGACGCTATGAGATCTCGGATTATTAGGCTCAATGACAAGCTGAAGAGGCTAAATTCATATTCGTCCTTTCTGAATATCCTGAGTCTAATGTCTCTCACTTGGCATCTGATTTATCTGGCTCAACTTGTTCACCACTGTTCCTAAACCAGATGCTAATTAATTGGTGTTTTCTACGTAGAAACTAGTCTTTAGTTTGTATCTTTTCTAGTTTATGAATTTAAGCAGAGGGCTTCAATGTAGTAATGTCCAGATGAGAAAACCAAGCTATAAAAGTGGGATTTGGTTAGCTTCGTAATGCCTTCCATGGTGGTTGCAGTGTTTGTGAGTGCTTTTAGTGAAGCAATTAATTTGGTCCTCAATTGATTCAGGAAATAGGCAGAGCATTTGAGAGAGCTGAATTGGTTCTTTCAAAAGAAAATTTTCCCGAATCATGGTCTAATGAAGAAAAGGGGACGTGCGGTAAAATGTTACTTTTCTTTCTTTTTTAAACTACGGAGATGATACAATTTTAGCCACTTAGGAAACATGATTTGTACAGCATTTTAGCAGGTTAGCAAATTATTAAGATGAAATGATGTAACACACGTAGGGAAGGGAAGACAGGAGGGAGAGATATTAGAACAAGAAAGAAAATGAGGAGAAGATAGAAGAAAAGAGAGAGACAGCAAAAATAAATGGAGAAGAGAAAGAAGAGAAAGAAAGATGTAGCTATTCTGAAAATATTTTATTATTAATAAAAGGTTAGGTTTTTCAAATATAATTGCAAAAATTTATATTTATAGAATTTTAATTCTAATCCTAATAAAAAATAATTTTTAATAATGAAAGATAAATATATAAATCTTAATTTTATTTAAAGTCAAATATCTAATCTTAAAAATAATTAAAAATTAATAAAAAAGATAAAAAATATTTTAGCCGCTTTCTAGAATTAATAAATTAAAATATATTTAAACTAGAACTTTAGTGTTTTATTTATTTATTTAGTATTATTTCTCCTTTGCTTAAAAAGTCTCTCTTTCAGAGAGGAAGAAAGTTGATATGAGTCAAATAAGGTGAGATTAATGCTACAAAACTCATCCTCAATGATCCGAGTAGCATCTAAATAAGAACAACATTGCCAACGAACGAGGTAATGGCAAATGGGACCTTTAGGTGAAAAGATAACTTGATCGTCCATGATGGCATCAATAACTTTAGTAGTTAGAATAGTAGGTGACAATGGTGGAACATGAGCACGAGAAGGCTCGATACTTGCAAAATCATCAGAGAATAATAGAAGAGGTTCAAAAGTGCCTTAGTAAGGAACAAAATCTTGAACATTAAATATTAGACTAATGATTATTTTCGGATGTAATTCAAGCAAATAAGCATTAGGGCCAAGCTTTTTAACAATGTAGAAAGGGCCAAAAGCATGAGCATGTAGCTTTTTAAAGGAATTTTTCGAATAACGCTCTGGGCGAATCCTAGCCATGACATAATCACCTTCCTGAAAATTTTGAAAGCGACAATGAGTATTAGTAGATAACTTATATTGATAATTGCTTATTGTTAATTGACGCCTAATCTTAGCATGTAGATCATGAAGGCAGTGGATAAAGGCTTCTGCTAACTCAAAGGAAGGAGAGGTCAAGGGTAGTGGTATGAGGTCAATAGACTATCAGGGGTTATAACCTCTAACAATCTAAAAAGGACTTTTGCCAATGGACCGATTGACTGAGTTATTATACGCAAATTTAGCTACAGGCAACATCAAATCCCAATTTCCAAGCTTATCCCCAATTAAACTCTAAAGTAGATATTTTAAACTACAATTGATAACTTCAGTTTGTCCATCAGTCTGGGGATGGAAAGTAGAATAAAAATTTATTTGGGTACCAAACAACTTCTACAAGATCTTCTAAAAGTAACTCACAAACATTACATCATGATCAAACACTATGCTGACTGGTAACCCATGCAATTACACAGTCTCCCTAAAGAATAACTTAGTGAGGTAGGAAGCATCAATAGTCTTATTGCAAGGAATAAAGTGAGCCATCTTGGAAAACCTATCCACAACCACCAAGATAGAATCATGGTTGGCCACCCAAAAACAAAATCCATGCTAAGGACCTTCCATGGAGCCTCATGAATGGGCAAAGGAGTATACAAGCTAGTATTTTGCTTTTGGGCTTTTGACATCTGGCAAGTACAATATTGGGCCAAAATCCTAGTCACGTCATGTTTAAGGGATGGCCAATAAAATCTATCCTCCACTAAAGAAATGGTCTTATTAACACCAAAATGTCCTACTAACCCTCTAACATGCAATTCCCAAATGAGAAAATCTCTTAGAGATGTTCGTGGAATGCATAACTTGGTCCTACAAAAGAGATAACCATCATTCATGAGGAAGTCAACATATTCATGGTGGTTCCTATTGCTAACCTCTTGAAAAATGATCCCAAAATTAGTGCATGAAGTGTACTCATCCTTGAATCTCTTAAATCCCACAATGCTAACACTCATAGTGTGCAATAAAATAATTCTGTGACTTAAAGCATTTGCTACTTTATTCTATACTCCTGAGCAATATTTGACAACAAAAGTGAACTGTTGAATGAGTTCCACCCATTAGACTTGTCTTAAGTTCAAGTGCCATTGAGAGTTAAGAAACTTAAGAGCCTGATGGTTTGAATACAACACAAACTGTTGAGGAAGAAGATAATACTTCCAATGCTCAAGAGATCTAATAATGTCATAGAAATCTCTATCATATATGGAGTGCTTCTATTTAGCATAGTTGAGTTTCTCACTAAAGAATGCTATTGGATGACCTTTTTGACTAAGAACACCTCTAATCCCAATTCCAAAAGCATCACAAGCAACTTTAAAGCACTTAGCAAAATTTGGTAGGGGCCTTGATGAGCTTCTTTTTGATGGCTTGAAAAGCTTGGGAACCTATAGGAGTCCAGTTGAATATCTTTTTTCAAACAATTTGTGATAGGAGACATAATGGAGCTGAAATCCCGAACAAAGCGTCTGTAGAAGGATGCTAATCTATGAAAACTATACACTCCCTGAAGTGTCTTAGGTTCAGATCATTCTTGAATGGTGTGGACTTTCTCAGGATCAGTAGCTAAACCTTGCTTAGAGACTATAAATCCAAGGAAAATGACTTGCTTTTGAAGGAAGGAACACTTGGGGAGATTGTGTAACATCTAGTACTTTGATGATAAAGATTAAAGATGGCATACCATGAAATAAAAGTACTTTTAGAAAAGCCTAATAAGGATAAAAAGGACCAAGCCCAAATGAAAAATAGAAGAGAGGCCTAATAATTTAAAGTTTAAGCCCAAGTCTAATAAGAAGAAAAGACTACGCCAAATAGGTAAAAGAGGTTTAGGCCTATTGGGAAAGAAGTTCAAAAATAAAAGAAAGGATCAAGCCCAATAAGAAAGAAAGCCTAGAAGTCCCAAAAAAAAGTCTAAAGGTGGAAACTGGGCCAATAAAAATCAAGACCAAGCCTAATAATGAATTAAAAGAAATTAGGCCAATTAAATGGGCCTTTAGGCATGCAAATGGAGGGAAAAGTTAAAAAGAAAAACCCTAAGATCAATGGCCTATAATTAAAGAGATTTGATCCAATGGTAGACTTGAAACAATAATCAAATTTGCTTTAAACTTCTACCACCTCCCTCCACCTATAAATACCCCCTCCCACTCCCTCATTTCTTCACACAAAGCTTCATCCACTCAAGAGAGAGAAGGAGAGGCAACATAAAGAGAGAATGAGGGAAAATGTATGTAATTAAATTTAGGACAAGCATATAAAATGTTAAAGTTAGGCGCCTAAAAGTCAAAGTGAAAGAAAAGTAAAGGGGAGCTTGGGTTTTAAGCTAATTAAGCTACGATAAAACTTATGTTAATGATTATACATGACTATGAATATTTAAGATTTGATATTCATGTAGACACATTTGAAAGGGAATCACACCAAGAACTTGGAAGAATCCAAGGTAGTATTCTTACCTATTCTTGTTTAAGTATGGTTTGATGATTGATGAAATGTTGATGGTTTGCCATAATATTATGAATTTAAATGCTCACATGTCTTGATGCTTGATATATTTAATGGCCATGTATAGATATCTTTGCTTGAGCATGTGTGTTTAAGGTTATTATGGCTAAGCTATGATTTATAAATGATGTAAGCATGCTTAAATATGGATGGGTATTGTACTATTGAGATTTCCCCAAATCTCATCCCCAAAATTCCCACTTTTAGGTGCAAGCACATCTAAGGGCAAAGGCAAGGAGATAGCAAGTTTATTCATGAAGATTTATTCCTTGTTTTACGCTATGTTTTGTGAAAGCATGAATGTTCATGATTTTGTTGACCAAGTTGTAAAATTATGCGAAAAACCTCATAAGCATTTACTTGGTCCATGGGCAGTAATATAGACCCCTTATTATGTCTAATTATGATTGGAATGAACTCACGGATGTTTATGGCTTGGAAGTATGCTTAGTTATGCAAAAGTTTTCATGCTATGAATTTGTTTGGATTCTGAGTAACATTGTTGTTTCATTGAAAACGTCCTAGAAAATATTTGAATTAGGTCATGTGATTTTTAAGGTAAAAACTAGACATCTTAAGCTTTCCAACAAGCTAAAAATCAGGTCATTTGGATCTCTGTAGCCTTAGATATGATTCTTACAAGTTAGTCATGAAATGCTGGATAACTGTTGTTAAGTCATCTATACTGTAGCTCACAAGATTTCTTGCACTATCTGAGCATCCACATGTGCTTTTAGTATGTTTAAGAAGACATTCTAAGCTTTAAATGAAGTTATAATTTACCTCATTTGGATTTGTGTACAAAAAGTTATGATTTTTCAAAGTTAGGGGTCAGATTTTGGAACTCTACTATGTCAGTGAATTGAATAGCTTTTAAAAAGGAATAAACTGCATCTATTGACATGGAATATGAATCAAAACATATTTTTCACTTAAGTTATGAATTTTCAAAGTTCAGAAAGAATCTAAAAGTTAACCCGTTATTGTGTTCCGCGATATTATGGTTTAAGGATATAGATTTTAGAGATTGTAAAGGTTCAAATTGCATTTAGAAATGGTTTTAAATGACTATAAGGGTTTGAAATATAAGATGTGACAAATTGATATAGAATTTATCTTGCCTCAAGATAAGCAAAAATTTTCATAGGCGGTCAAAGTGCTCATCTGTAGATTTGTTGAAGACCAAGATGTCATCAAAATATACCACTAAAAACTTATTCAAGTAGGGTTAAAGTATGTGGGTCATGACCCTCATAAAGGTATTTGGAGCATTTGACAAACCAAAGGGCATGACTAACCACTTGTACAACCCATCCTGCATCTTAAATGCAGTTTTTCATTCATCTCCGGGTCTAATCCTTATTTGGTAGTAACCA
Source organism: Erythrophleum ivorense (assembly GCA_026724425.1). NCBI lineage: Eukaryota > Viridiplantae > Streptophyta > Magnoliopsida > Fabales > Fabaceae > Erythrophleum > Erythrophleum ivorense. Next base: position 7,925,508 of record JAIUCV010000010.1, read on the forward strand.
CTATGAAGGTCAATATTTGAAAACCAATGAGACCTGGAAACCAGATCAAGCATATCCTTAAGTTGAGGGATCAAAAACCTGTACTTGATAGTGATTAATGGCTCTACTATCTACACACATCTTTCAAGAGCTGTCTTTCTTCAAAGTTAACAATGCTAGCACTACACAAGAACTAAGGCTGTGTTGAATGTAACCTTTCTCCAATAAACCATTGACCTGTCTTTGAGCTTATCTCTATCCTTTGGGTTCATCCTATAATGTTATAAATTGGGAAGTTGCGAACCTAGGACAAAGTCAATTGCATTCTGAATATCTCTCATAGGTGGTAGCTCAGATGGAAGCTCATCTAGAGTGATATCTTGAAACTCCTCTAAAAGTTTAGACACTTCTTTTAGCATCTTAGATGTTATAGTTGAAACAAAAGCAATCTACTGTGCAATCTTGGCTACCACAATGAGTACAACTATAGCTTTCTTACTTTCCTACACAAATTTTTTTTCCGTCAAAAGATGCAAACTTTGACTTTTTGATCTTACACTCTTTGGCTTACTTGCACTATTATTCTTAATCTCAGGTTTAGCAGGGCATAACAAGATCGTCTTAGCCTCGTGTTTGAACACAAACGTGTTCTTTCAACCATGATTAGTGACATTCTAGTCATATAGCCACATACGTCCTAATAAGATGTGGGCGACGTCCATAGAGAGAACATCACAAAGGACTTCATCTTTGTAATCTCCTAGCTGAAGAGGAACTCAACATTGTTAAGTAACAGGTAGTGATGTTTTATCAACCCATGTAACTCAGAAAGGCTCACGATGGGGCTCTGATTTGAGACCAAGTTTGGCTATTCTATGGCTAGATATGACATTCCTTGAGCTACCTTTATCAATGACTAGTTTGCATGACTTGTCTCCACATTTCACAAAAGTATAAATGATGCCAATGTGACAACCCTATCTTCTTAACATGGTAATTATGATTAACTACATGATTAATAATTAATGATCAAGGTATGGAGTTGTTACAATTTATTACATTATGAAAATATAGGAAAATTTGAACCTTGATGTTAGGGTCATCACTAAACAATCACAAGTGTGAGAATGTATAAAAGAAATTATACTATCATGAGGGGTTTGTGATTCATCCATCCATCAGTTTCAACACACAAAAAACTCCCACAAGTGTCCCTATATTATTTCCTAGCATTTTCATTGAACAAAACAAGGGTTTCTAGGCTAAAGGTGGGAGTTTGGGGACCTACGCTGCGACTTGAAACCCTTCCACCGTGGCTAAGTTAGGTACTGAAGCTCAAAAACTACGTTTTTCATTTTGTGCCGTGGCCTTGACCTTTCGCGCATGGCTAAGTTACTCTCGGAGGCGAGTTGGACCATCGGCGGAAATGCCCCCTAGAGCTACCGTTTGAAGTCCCACAATTCTAGTCTCGGCGGAATACACTTGTGCCACGGCAAGGCTTACTACTGGACACTCCTTACCTAGTTTCCTCAATTAGCGCCGCGACAGGACCTGTTGTGCTACGACGAGGTTTCTCTTTGCCACCCTCTTGGGTGATTTTTTTCACATTGAGCCGCACATGAGATTCCTCAAGCCGCAGCGTTCCTTGCCACCGTCACTCTTCAAGCCGTAGTGAGGCCTTCCTAACCGTGGCGTGACTCCCTCCTATAACTATATCTCCCAAATTTCGTCCCATGCACTCTAATTCTCTTCTTAGGAACACCCTAGGACCACTTCCCCTCATTTTATATGATTCTAATGATATTTATCTACCTTATTTACCCAGATATTCTACCATTACTAATTCAAAACTTAAGTACTAATTCCTACTCGACCAACTACCACATGTCAACAAATTCATGGATTAATGACAGCAAGAATTCATGCACTATCAATAATTAACATTCTATATGCATTTTGTTAGAGATTTCATACATCAATGATTCATATTAAGATCTAATGCATCACATAATTATATTTTCAATAGTGCACCATACCATAACTTCAGTAAAATTCATACATCAAGTGGTATAGGTTCATACATCCAATACCAAGCTAAGATAAGGCCTAACTCCTCAATAGATACATCCTAAGTAATCAAAATATAAGAGCCTACACTTGGCAACATGATTACATCATGATGCTATACAAAAAGGAATACAAAATTTAGCATCTATTCTAAATAAACCAGTCTAAGTGTAGCCTTCTTCCCACATGGTTGGAGCTCATGGATTTTCATCTACTTACTTCCCTTTATCCTTATCCAAAGAGCCTTCACCTGAAAGTATGATCCCATGAAACGGGATAAGATGCTAATCTCAGTAACCAAGGAAATTTCCATTCATAATATCCAATTTAATTAACATATATGCATGAATCAAAATCAACATCAGAATCATATCAGTCATATCAGCAAAGGAAATGGTTAGGCTACTATGATTACCATCCCATACTAGCAATCATATTTCCACATGTTAAAGGCCAATAACACCGGGAGAGGCCCGTCCATGGCACCCACTCCCTAATGAACACAACCAGGGCTTAGTGCATTTGGGGTCTGATTATAACCCAATACCCGATCAAAGCACAGGCACAGGTGGCAGCCGCACCATAACTCCACCATAGACTCACAAGGTCCAAACATAATACAATAGATAGCCAACCAATTCATTTAACATTTCAAATCATTCATGTATATCAAATATGAAATTAAAGTAGATATATGCATGGAATTAATATAGTCCCGGTTACCTCACTTGTATACAAATTTGCAAAAGCTACTAGTAGTACAAAAATCTACCCAGCTACTACAAATTCCTAAAATTCGGAATATAGGTGTCTTCTACTAGAAACTTTAATATATCACCCTAAATCCTAAGCAAATTTGTGAAAAATTGATACCCATACTATAATCCAATCATTGGGGTCTCAAACTAGTAGAATTACCTCAAAAAGAAGAGTCTATACTTACCTAATGTCAGCCCTAGCCTCAGCCTACAAAATTTTACCATGGAAATATCAAATGGCAAGTTTCAGATTTTGGGTGTGGGTGAAAATGCCCTAATTGGAACATTAATTAGTTCAAATTAAAGAGAAAGATGAGAAGATTAAGTTGTATAATTTTTACCTTGGCTGAATCTTGCTCTAGAAGTGGGAAATGGTGGATTTCTCGCCCCAAACCTTAGCCTCCCTTCAAATCTCCGAAAATGAGTTGTGCGTTTTGTATTTCTGCATAAGGGAGGGGAAAGGCTGAATATGTTTTGGGTTTTGGATGGGTTTGGGCTGACCCAATGGTCCAATTGCAAGTGGGTTCTAATTTAAGCCTTATTAGGCCAGCTTTAATGTGTTGGGCTGCAGAATTTAATTGGGCCAGACTAAGTTTGAAGGACTCAATTGATTTGAGTCTGCATAAAGGTTATTGGGCCATTTGTAAGAGCTTGTGTAAGTTGGGTCTTGGGTCTCTAATTCATTAAATCAGATTGGGCCTTCCATTAGTTCCTAACCTTAGCCTACTTAATTTAATTTGGGCCTAGATGGGGTTTCTAACTCAATTAAATCTTAAACTCATATTAATAATTTATCTCTCTAAAGTTTTCATTCACTTAACTCACCCAATTATCCCATATTAATTATTCTTAATTAACCCAAATCTATGATTAACACCTTAATTAATTTTTAGGATGTTACAGTCAATCCTCTTCCATGAGTCCTTCGGCAAAAGGACAGATAAGATACACCTCATCACACCAAGGCATCTGAAATTTTGTCTATAGTCATCCACAATAAAATCTTCTTCCACATCCGAGGGACACTTAATAGGATCTACCACAACATCAATGTCATCTATTTAATCTACATCATCTAATTGGTGGTCAAGGATTAAAGCACGGTGCGGGCATTTTGATGCAATATGCCCATTAGAGTGACATCAGAAGTATTCGATAATGAAGCCACTAGGTCAAGACTTAGAACCTGTAGACTTAGTATGCTTAGAAATATTGCCTTTAAAAATAGAAGTCTAATTAGGAGCCTAAGTTCTTATCTTTAGAGATGCTCCAGTAGAGCGCTTAGGACGGAGAAATCTCCAGGTCTGTCAAAACTCCATACTTTAAGCAGCAGTACATCTAAAAGGTGGATACTATGATAAAGCTTTTGCCTCTAAAGCTTTATGGTGAGCTTCTTCTAGGGAGTCAAGGACATTTAACTTAAGTTTTTCCTGTATGTCCAACCATAAACCAGTAATGAACCTTGTAACTATTACCCATGGTTCTTCCTGTATGCCACACCTAATCAAGGGGTCATCAAATTGGCCCATATAATTAGATATAGTGGAAGTCTACCTCAAATTGAGTAATTGATTGAATATTTAGCGCTTATAGTGTGTTAGGACATATTTTTCTTTCAACTTTAACTTTATTTCAACCCAAGTCTATATTAGAGGTTGACTTAGATGCTCTAAGTTCACTTGAACATTCTACCAGTACTTCCTAGCAGACCTTACAAGCTTCATCTTTGTAAATCGAACATGTTGAATATCACCCATATTGTACCACTCAAAATAATCTTTCATGTTAGCTAGCCAATCTAGAAATATAGCTGGGTCTAACTTCCATCAAACTCAAGGGCTTCAACCATAACCTTTTGTGTGATGCTATCATGGTATTCTTTCTTGAAGCCTTCTCGAACTTATCCATGAGGTGACTCATACTGTCTACGATAATGTCCAACCATGTCTTAATCACCCCACTAGTTATCGACATACTCGGGTTGAGAATTAGACATTTCACAAGGATGTGGTCAAGTATTCCTTGAACTTTGGTCACCATTGAATGGAATTCTGTGCTCATCTCTTGCGCTTGATTCCACCTTATCTATGGGATTTCCAAGTATACCTGCTGCATTCTTACTCATGTTGTATCTATTCAATGCCTGAATTGCATTCATGACTTCTTCAAACTTGTGGTTGTTTTCCTCACGACTATAGTCCATTTAATCCATAAGTTCCTTTTGTGTCCTCTCCATTTGGTCAAGGCGGGCTTCAAGATTGTTGTGGCTCTCAATCATGGTAGTTTGTAGGTTGATAAGTTTGTGGTTAAACTAGTCTTGTTTATCAAGCAAGCTATGGATGGTCATGCAAACCCAAATTATTCTCATTAGGGATGAGTGTTGGTGGTTGGCCGTGTTGGGCACGACGAATGTAACATCCCAAAATTTATTAAGGTGTTAATCATAGATTTAGGTTAATTAAGAATAATTAATATGGAATAATTGAACAAGTTATGTGAATGAAAATTATAGAGAGATAAATTATTAATATGAGTTTAAAATTTAATTGGGTTACAAACCTCATCTAGACCCAAATTAAATTAAGTAGGCCATGGTTAGACTAATGGAGGCCTAATGATTTTATGTGCAAATCTAACCTTTTATTATGAGACTTGGCCCAAGAGAGAGCACTTAGTGATGGGCTAATCTGATTTAGTGAGATAGAGACCCAAGACCTAACTTACATAAGCTTTTATAATTGGCCTAACATCCTTTATGCAGACCCAAATCAAATGAGCTCTTAAAATTTGGCCTAACCTGACTACAATTCTGCAGCCCAACTCATGAAGCTTGGCCTAACAAAGTTTAAATTTGAAACCCATTTAGAATTGGACCTTTGGGTCAACCCATAACCTATTTAGGACCTAACTTAAACCCAACTAAAATTCTAAACATATGCAGCCCCCTCCATACTTTGTTGAAACACAAACATAAGGAGCAAATTCGGAGGTCCAAAGGTGAGGCTAGAGTTAGCAGCAAAATTCCATCATTTCCCACTCCTAGAGCAAGATTCAGCCAAGGTAATAGTTATATAACTTAATCCTCTTCTCTTTCTCTTCAATTTGACCTAATTGGCTTCTCATTCAGAGCACTTTCACCCACACCCAAAATCTAAAACTTGCTATTTGATGTTTCCATGGTGAAATTTCGTAGGTTGAAGCTAGAGGTGTTGTTAGGTAGGTAAACTCTTCATTTTGATATTATCTCTGCTAGTTTGGGACCCTTATAGCTGATTTATGATATGGGTATTGTTTTTATGCAAATTTACTCAGAATTTGTTTTGAGATTTTTGGGGTAGGCTCAACCAAATTCTAATTTGGTTCTTATGGTAATTGGGTAAGTGTTTTTGAGTAGTCCTTTGTAGTGTAACTCCTTGAGTGATGGGCTTGCTAACATAAATGATGATTAGGATTAGTAATGGCTTGATTTTGTATCCATAGGCTGAATTAGCATTCAGTTAGCTCTTACAGAATTGGCTACAAGTGAGGTAACCAAGGATTATATTAATTCCATGCATACATCTGCTTTAATTTCATATTTGCTACACATGAATGATTTGAAATGCTAAATGAATTAGATGACTATCTATTGTATTGTGTTTAGACCTTGTGAGTCTATAGTGGAGCTATGATGCGGCTACCACTCGTGCATGTGCTTCGATCGGGTACTAGGTTATGATCAGACCCTAGATGCATTGAGCCCTGGTGGTGCTCATTGGGGAGTAGGTGTTGTGGATGGGACTCTCTTAGTATTATTGGCCTTTAACATGTGGAAATGTGATTGTTAGTATGGATGGTAATCATAGTAGCCTAATCATTTTATTTGCTGATATGACTGATATGATTTCGAATGCTCATTTTGATTCATGCATATATGTTAATTAAATTGGATTATATGAATGAAAATTATCTTGGTTACTGAGATTTGTATCTCACCCTATTTCATGGGATTATACTTTCAGGTGAAGGCTCTTCGGGCAAGGATAAGGAAAAGTAAGTGGATGAAAATCCATGAGCTCCAACCATGTGTGGAGAAAGCTACACTTAGACTGATATGAATAGAGTAGATGCTAAATTTTGCATTCCTTTTTGTATAGCATCATCATGTAATCATGTTGTCAAGTGTATGTGTTTGTATTTTAATTTCTTAGAATGTATCTATTGAGGAGTTAGGCCTCATTTCAGTTTGGTATTAGACGTATGAACTTATATCATCTGTTATGAACTTTGCTGAACCTATGATATGGTTTACTATTTGGGAAATGTAATTATGTGACACATTGGATGTAGACCTGAATTAGTGATGCATGAAATCTCTAATGGAATTTGTATTTGAATGATAATTGTTGGTAGCTTATGAAATTCTTGCTGTCATTAATCTATGAACTTGTTGATATATGGTGGTTGGATGGGTAGAAATTAACACTTAAGTCTTGAATTGGTAACAATAGATAAGCTAGGTAAATTAGGTAGAGGAAATCCATTAGAGCCCTACAAATTAAGGTAGAGTGACTCTAGGGTGTCACTAGAGGGAGAGTTGGAGTGTATGAGACAAAATTTTAGAAGTTGTAGAACCAGAAGGTGTTTCACCGTGGCCAATAGAGGCAAAGTTGCCCAGGGAGAGTCTAGAGAGTAATTTGCCATGGTGAGAAGTGGAATTAGCTGGGTGAAATGTGGGAGACCAAACTGGAAGTCATCCAGAGAGTAATTCACTACGGTGCGAAATAGAGTTTGCCACAGCTAAAATCGAGGGGTGAGTTTGGTCGTGTTCCATAGAGGAATTGTCACATTTCGAACTTCCTGTAACTGATAGCATAACCCATATCAGTCCACTCAGTTAAATTGTATGGAAAGAAGGGATTTTAATTATTTTAATTACACCCATTTGACACCATCACCACACAAGAGCATAAGCATTCACTTGGTCACTTGGCATTATGTTTAGTTATGGGGATTAGGCGTCATACACAATTTGTGTATTAGATGGAAGTGATGTAAATATACATATATATATACTAATTGACCATGGCTTACTTCTTTAGATGTGGGAATTCACCAGTGCCACCTCGTGCTTCCATGTGTAAGGTGTGTGAGTATATGTGGTAGATGATGTTTGATTGCATTAAGGAAATATATTCAGCCGTGGTGGAGCTAGAAAGGAAGGTTGCATGAAATGAATGGCTTAAGTAATCTAGGATAAGGACACCTCATGCTTGCTCCACCTACCTTCATATATATATATATATATATATTAAATTGTGATTTGCTAATGCCATATTTGGTTTGACAGCAGGAGCTAAGTAGTGCTTTTAATATATATAGATTAAATGAGAGTAAGACACATCTGCTGCCACCTAGCACATGCACCGATTCATGGAATGATGATTTGCCTTCATGCCACCTAATTAAATTGTGATTTGCTGGTGCCGTCTGTGCTGTGATAGTGGGAGTTAAATATTGCTTTAATATATATAGATTACATGAGAGTAAGATACACAGCTGCTGCCACCTAGCCACTTGCACTGATTCATGAAATTGTAATCTGCCTTCATGCCACCTAATAGCGGTGGAAAGCAGGAGCTGTCCATTGCATTAATTACCCTTCACTTTAACTCATTTTAGGCGGAGGGAAATAAGGGAAGGAAGGAAGAAATTTCGGACAGCCATAGGAGAGGAGAGAAGAGAAGGAAAAACCGAAGTACAAGGACTCCAAGAAAAAGAGGTAAGCTCCAAGTTGCTCCCTTGTTCTGGACTAGGATGTTTTGGCCTTGTAGAATTAGTTAGAAAAGGATTTTGAAGCCAAAATTTTTATAACAGGTTGTCCATCCCTCATACTTGAAATCTGGAAAATTATAAAATTTTTGGAACAAGGTAAATTAAAGAAAACAACCCACTAATTCAATTTAGCTTCTGTACGGAACAGCCTGGGGCTGATTTCATAAAGAATTTTGTTAAATGGGTAAACAAAGGAATTAGTGCATGAAAATTGGTGGGGAGGTAGCTAAGACGTATCACGTCAGGCTTACAAAGTCTTAGAATTTTCTGGGCTCATTTGGTAGGATAACAAAGCCAGGAACAGCAAGGGGCAGTGTACAGCGAGCTCAACTGAGGTAGTGACCAAAACAGTAGGAGTTCAGGGGCTATCCCTGGGAATTCTTGAAAACTGTTTCTGTGGCTTATAATTAACATAATGAGGGGTCACTCTGCCAATTTTTACGATTTTTGGAGGTCATTTAGTGGAGGAAAGAAATTTCACAAAAACAGGTCAGAAAATGTAGTTAAATTGAGACTGTGGTAGTTTTCATTCTTTCGATGTTGTAGTGTTACTTTGCATGGGAAATTTGAGAATCCAGCTTGGAAATATGGGCTAAGGACTTAGCTTTATAGAACTGGAACACACATGAATAACTTAGATAGTAACTAATGAATGAGAAGGAAAGGAAAGCAAAGATGTGATTGTTTATAATTGGGAATTCCAATAGTTAACTAGCGAAAGGGGTTTAGGAATTTTGTATGGGGGGATTAGTAATTTAATTGCAATGTAAATATTAACCATGACTCATTCTTAATTAGTACAATGCATGATTGAAATTTAGGAAGGTCATTGGAACAACCCGAGCTAAGAAATAACGTGACAAAACGACAGTGACGAAACAGGTAGTTAACACTGTACGCACTTTGTTATTTATGTTAATGCACTGGATGAAATCCCGAAGTCCCTATGCTGTGTTTGGTTGCATGTATATCTACTAAGATGACTCTTTATGAGTACTATATTACTGTTATTGGCCAATAACCGAAGCAAGGTAGCCTAATGAATGAAAATATGCTGCTACGTAGCCTAACGAATAAAAATATGCTGCTACGTAGCCTAACGATTGAGAATACGCTGCTATGGTAGCCTAACGAATGAGAATGTGCTGCTACCTAGCCTAATGAATGAGAACATGCTGCTACCTAGATATTACATGCTTCGACACCAAAGTATGCATCGAATGTATCCTGGATAGTAATCCGTGCTATATTTATATATGTGTTTCTTGAGTACATTGTTAGCTACTGAGATTTTATCTCACTATAAATTGACTATTTTACAGGTATTAACTATGCTATGAATGGAGCCAGACAAATAGAGAATGAACAAACTGACCCATAAATTACATATTGTCTGTAATTGGTCTTGTGAATCCTTTGAACAAGGGTTGAATGTAAAGTTTGACTCTAGTGAGGATGTAACATTGTAGTATTAATCTCTCTTTTGATTTGTATAAATATCATACATGAGATATCTACTGTAAGTTAACTGTGATGTTTATTAGGGCTACTGAACTCCCGGTACAAGTAAACTCCTATGTTTGCATTACATGAATTGATTATGATAACCATGGAAGTAGTTCTAGCACATTAGCATCATTAACTTATGGTTTTCTTATGAAAATGATGAAGGTTGTCTAGGTATGACAATTATCTTTTTAGGTCTAGTATCTTGTTGACAGGATTTTGGACTCCACACTAAGGAAATTAAAGACCTTGTCGATAGGATCTTGGATTTCGCCTTGTAAAACGTAAAACCTTGTCAACAGGGTCTTTTGTTAGTAGTACAAGATCCTTCATATGGTAAGCTATAGTGTATGTAAAGTGTAGGTGTGACAGGAATTCACTATGATGAAAAGGGGAATTGGTCACGGCCAATATGGAGGGCGAGTGAGGTATGCTCTAGGAGGTCCTCTCACAACGACGCCATATAGGCTCGCTGTAGCGAACTTCCAACTCGCCGTGGCTGTGAAGTTGTAAGGAGTGAACCTGAGAGCAATTGGCCATAGCGAATGCTCTCAAAGTCTTATACTAACCTAGAAACCTTGGTTTTTCCTATGGCAACATCAAAGGATGACTTAGAAGCACTTGTAAGGGGTGCTTGAGAGTTGAAAATGAATGGGTAATAGATTTAAAGGCTTTTAATTGGTGATTGGTTTCACTTATGTACATGAATGCTTGTAAATGTTTGGTTAATGATTCTAAAACATTAAGGTTCAAATTTCCTCACTTTTTCTTAAATTAATTAATTAAATTAGTGTTAGACCTTGATTTATGACTATCAATCACTTGTTTAAGCTTAATTACCACAATTAGAAGTTAAGATTGTGACGGCGAACTTGATGGTGGTGGTGGCACGAAGATCTGACATCGAGAAGGGTGATTTTTGTTATAAGCAGCATTTGTTTTGTCTTTTTGATGAACTTTTGGATGTTTTCTGGCAACAGGAGAAATTCTAGACACTTACCAGACTGGTTCTGATACCAAATTGATGTAACACGCATGAGAAAGATAGTTGTGATGACCCTAACCTTTAATCATTGTAATTAAGGTAAAATATGTGATTAATAACCTCAAATTCTAGGGTTACAAGACATTACAACTAATTACATTTGGAAAATGCAAGGAAATTTGAACTGTAACGTTATTAGAGTCATCAACCAAATAATTACAAGTATTCATGTACACAAGGGAAACAAACACTCATTTATAAGCCTTTGACTCTATTACTTATTAATTCCAACTCACAAGAATCTTTTATCAATGTTTCTAAGTCATCCCTTGAGGTTACCATATGAAACACCAAGATTTCTAGGTTAGAATGAGAGTTTGGGACCGTTAGCCACGGCCAATTATTATCGGCTTCACCGCTACGTCGAGTTGGAGCTTCGCCATGGCTAACCTACATGGCACCGCGGTGAGAAAATCTCCTAGAGCCTACCTTGCTTATCTCACGCTATTGGCAGCGGCCAATTCCCCCTTTCACAGTGGCTAATTCCTCTCTGGAACGCCTGACTCATTTTCAAAAAAGTTCACCACGGCCAATTCCCATTTAGCCGAGGTGAATTACCCTATGGATGACTCCCAGTTTGGCCTCTCACATTTCACTGTGGCTAATTCCACTTTTCGCCACGGTGAATTGCTCTCTGGTACTCTCCTTGGGCAACTTCACCTCTATTGGCTGCGACTAATAATATTTTGGCCACGGTGAAATGCCTTCTGATCTTATAGCTTCTAAAGTCTTGTCTCATACTCTCCACTCTCCCTCCAATGACACCCTAGGGCCACTCTACCTTAATTTATAGGGTTCCAATAGCTTTCACTAGCCTAATTTATCCAGCTTATCTATCATTACTAGTTCAAGACTTAAATGTTAATTTTTACTCTTCCAACTACCCTATATCAGCAAGTCTATAGAGTAATAATAGTAAGAGCTCATGAACTATCAACCATTATCATTTAATACATATTCCATTAGAGATTCCATACATCACTGATTCCAATCAACAATCTAATATATCCCATGATGACATTTTCAATAGTAGACCATATCATGAATTCAACAAAGTTCGTACATAAGATACTATAAGTTTATATATCCAATACCAAGGTATAATGAGACTTAACTCCTTAATAGATACATTCCAACTAATCAAAGTATAAACGCCTACACTTGGCAACATGATTACATGATGATGCTATATAAACGAATAACAAAATTACATCTATTCTACTCAGATCAGCCCAAGTGTAGCCTCCCCCACACATGCTGGAGCTCATGGATTTTCATCCACTTACTTCCCCTTATCCTTACCCAAAGGGCCTTTACCTGAAAGTATAATCCCATGAAATAGGGTGAGATTCATATATTCCAGTTTAGTTCACATGTATGCATGATTTCATATAAGCATCAGAAAACATACCAGCCATACTAGTAAATGAAACAATTAGGCTATCTATGATTACTATCCCATACTAGCAATCACAATTCCATATGTTAAAGGCCAATAACATTGAGAGAGGCCCGTCCACGACACCTACTCCCTATTGAGCACACCCAGGGCTCAGTGCATCTGGGGCTGATTATAACCCGGTACTCGATCAAAGTACATGCACGGGTGGCAGCTGCACCACAGCTCCACCATGGACTCATAAGATCCAATCACACATAATAGATAGCCAACGAATTCATTTAGCATCAAAATCATAATCATTTAGCAAATACAAAATTAAAATAGAACATATGCATAGAATTATCATAAACCCCGGTTACCTCACTTGTAGCCAATCCTCTAAGAGTCAATTGAATGCTACTTCAGCCTATAGACATAAAATCAAGCCATTACTATCCCTAATTACAATTTATATCTACAAACCCATTACTCAAGGAGTTAAGCTATATAAAACTACTCAGAAACACTTACCCAATCACCAAGAGTCTCTAATTTTGGGTTTTGCCTTCCCTATACCAGAAACATCAAAATATCACTTTAAACCATAGGAAAATTCGCATGAAATTATGGCTCATACTATAAGTCTACTAAAGGGGTCTTAAACCAGTAGAAAATGCATCAAAATGAAGAGTTTATACTTACCTAATAACACTTTCAGCCCTAACCTACGAAATTTCACCAAGAAAATTCCAAACAACCACATTTCAGATTTTGGGTAAGGTGAAAATGCTCTAAATTAAAAACTAATTAGGCCAAAATGAAGAGAAAGAGAAGGAGATTAAGTTATATAACAAGCACCTTAGCTGATTTTGAGCTTAGAAGTGAGAAATGGTGGATTTCTTGTCTAGAACCTTAGCCTCCCTCTCAAGGTGCGAAAATCCTTTTGTGGTTGTGTTTCAGCAAAGTGTGGAGGGGCTGATGTATATAGGGTTTTAGTTGGGTTTAAATTGGGTATAATTGGGTTATAAGCTGACCCAAAGGTCCAATACCAAGTGGGTTTCAGATTTAAGCCTTGGTGGGCCAACTTTCATGTATTGGGCTACAGAAATTTAATTGAGTTAGACCAAGTTTAATGAACTCAATTGATTTAAGTATGTACAAGGGTTATTGGGCCATTTATAAGAGTTTATGCAAGTTGGATCTTAGGTCTCTAATTCATTAAATTGGATTGGGCCATCACTAGGTGCTTTCTCTTAGGACAAATCTCACAATAAAAGGTTGGGTTTGCACCTAAAATCCTTAGGCCCCCAATAGTCTCTAATCATGGCCCATTTAATTTAATTTGGGCCTAAATGGGGTTTCTAACTCAATTAAATCTCAAACTCATATTAATAATTTATCTCTCTAAAATTTTCATTCACTTAACTTACCCAATTATTTTATATTAATTATTCTTAATTAACCAAAATCTATGATTGACACCTTAATTAATTTTAGGGTGTTACATTCTCCCCTCCTTTTAGAAATTTTGGTCCTCAAAATTAGGCATACCTTATTCAAATAATATAAAATAATCCTTCCTCATTGCTTCCTCTGTCTCTCAAGTTGCTTCATTCGGAGTAAGTCCCTTCCATACTACCTTTACTAAAAGGATGTCCTTATTACGCAACTGTTTGACTTTTGAGTCCATAATCCTTTCCGGCTCAACCATGTAGGACAAATCATCTTGTAGATGCACATTCTCATACTCAATGACATGCAAAGGGTTTGGGTGGTACTTTTCTAGTTAGGACACATGGAACACATCATGCAATCTGGCCAGGTTTGGAGGTAAAGCAACTCTATAGGCCATATGTCCTATCCTTTCAAGGATTTGGAAAGGACCAAGATAATGAGGACTAACCTTTCTTGTCCTGATAGATTGTCCTACACTCGTCACTGGAATAACCTTAAGGAACACATGATCTTCTACATCAAATTCTAAGGGTCTCCTTCTCTTATCCGTATAATTATTTTGCGTATTTTGGGCAGCCAATAACTTCTTTTTGATGAGTTCTATCTGGTGGGTGGTTTGGTCCACTATGTTTGGACCTAAGAGATTTTTCTCACCAAGTTCTACCCAACATAAAGATGACCGACACTTCCTCCTATAAACTGCCTCAAATGGTGCCATCTGGATATTGGAATGGTAACTATTATTGTAGGCAAACTCAAATAAGGGCAATTATACATCCCAACCCCCTTTTAACTCCAGCACACTAGCCCTAAGCATGTCCTTAAGGGTTTGGATGGTTCTCTCAGTCTATCCATCAGATTGAGGATGATAAGCAGTGCTAAAATTAAGACTAGTACCTAAAGCTTCTTGTAGAGATCGCCAAAATTTTGATGTGAACCTTGGGTCTCTATCTGACACAATGCTATTAGGAAAACCATGTAATTTTACAATTTCATGAACATATAGTTGAGCTAGTCTATCTAGAGGATAAGTGGCTCTAATAGGTAGAAAGTGGGCAGACTTCGTTAATCTATCCACAATCACCCAAATAGCATCATAACCCAAGGATGTTCTAAGCAAACTCATCACAAAATCTATAGATATACTATCCCATTTCCATTGCAGAATTTCTAAAGGGTATAGCAAACCTGTGGGTCTTTGGTGCTTAATCTTAACCCTCTGACAAACTAGACATCTAGCAACAAACTCCGCTATGTCCGACTTCATCCCAGGCCACCAAAAGCTCTTTGTTAGATCCTTATATATCTTAGTGGTGCCCGGATGAATGGTGTACCTACTCTTATGAGCTTCCGACAACACTATATTCCTCAACTCGTCATCTTGGGTATGCACACTCTACCCTGGTACCTCGCCAAGCCATCTTCTGATAGGTCAAAATCTTTGACCTCACCACTCCCTAGTTGCTCTCTAATTCCTCCCCAATAGGCATCTAGCTCTTGGGCCTTTTTAATCCTCTTCCTAAAGTCATTTTCTATCCTCTATTTTCCCAAAAGAAGGCTACTAGGATTCATTGAAATTGATAGATTCAAGTCTCTTAACTCTTCAATCAACCTTTGCTCCCTAAGCATCATCATTGCTATGTGAATGGATTTCCTAATCAAGGCATCGACCACTACATTCACCTTCCCTGGATGATACTTTAAGCAAAAATCATAGTCCTTAAGGAATTCCATCCACCTCCTTTGCCTCATGTTCAATTCTTTCTGGTCAAACAAGTACTTCAAACTCTTGTGATCACTATACACCTCAAATTGGGCACCATAGAGATAGTGCCTCCAAATCTTAAAGGCAAAAACTACAGCCGCTAGCTCTAGGTCATGGGTGGGGTAATTCTCTTCATGGGGTATAAGTTGTCTAAAAGCATAGGTTATCACCCTACCTTGTTGCATTAAGACACACCCTAATCCCTTCTTAGAAACATCATTATAGACTGTGAATGTCTCTTTAGGGTCAGGTATCACTAACACAAGTGTAATGGTAAGCCTATCCTTAAGCTCCTAAAAGGCATTCTCACACTTGGCATCCCACACAAATGGTTGGCCCTTAGTTAATTTTGACAAAGGCATGGCTAACTGAGAAAATCTCTTAATAAATCTTCTATAAGAGCTGGCTAGACCTAAGAAGTTACGAATTTCGATCACCATTTTGGGTCTCTCCTAATTCAGTACCGCTTCTACCTTGCTAGGATCTACCGCTATCCCTTGTTCTGATATCACATGACCTAGGAATTTAACCTCCCATAACCAAAACTCGCACTTGCTCGACTTAGCATACAACTGATACTCTCTCAATGTTTGAAGAGCTATCCTAAGATGCTTTTCATGCTCTTCACTACTTTTAGAGTAGATAAGAATGTCATCAATGAATACTACCATAAACCAGTCAAGATAGGGCCTAAAGATCTAATTCATGTAATCTATGAAAATGGTAGGGGCATTGGTTAACCTAAAAGGCATAACTAGGAACTCATAATGACCATACTGAGTCCTAAAGGTAGTTTTAGGCACATTCTCAATCCTAACTCTAAGTTAGTAGTATCCCAATCTAAGGTTAATCTTTAAAAAGACTGACGCTCCAGCTAATTGGTCAAGTAAGTCATTAATTTTAGGCAAAGGGTATTTATTCTTGATGGTTGCTTAGTTCAACTATCTATAGTCAATACAAAGCCTAAGACTACCATCCTTCTTTTTGACAAATAACACCAGTGCTCCCCATGGAGACACACTTGGTCTAATAAACTCTTTCTCAAGTAGCTCCTCTAATTAACTCTTCAACTCAACTAACTCAGCAGACGCTATTCTATACGGGGCCTTAGAAATTAGACCTATACCGAGTACCAAATCAATGGAAAATTTTAGCTCTCTCTCCGGAGGTAGTCCACTAAACTCCTTAGGGAAAACCTCAGGGAATTCTCTAATCATAGGTATATATTCCAACCCATCATCAACCTCAACATGTAATAAAAAGAATACTAGAAACCCTTGGCAACCACGCCTAAGGCACCTCTTGGCTTGGGCGGCAGACACATAAATAAGCTTAGTCACAGGACAGGTTTCAGGTATATTTGTAGGTAAGGAAACAGTCTTATGACTACAATCAAGTATCACATTATTAGTCGACAGCTAGTCCATACCAATGATTACATCAAAATCACACAAAGGGATGCAAATCAAATCAAGGGTAGTACAACGACTATCCAATTGTATAGTACAATTTAAGCATAATCAGATGTAATCATAGAATATCTAGTAGGGGTGGACACAAATAATTCAAATGACAACAGGCTAATTTTGAGACCCAGATGCTTAACACAGTCATATGAGATGAATGAGTGGGCCGCACCTAAATTAAACTCTTATTCTAACCTAGAAATCTTGGTGTTTCATACGGTAACCTCAAGGGATGACTTAGAAACATTGATAAAAGATTCTTGTGAGTAGGAATTAATAGGTAATAGAGTCAAAGGCATATAAATGAGTGTTTGTTGCCATTGTGTAAATGAATGCTTATAATTATTTGGTTGATGACTCTAATAACATTACGGTTCAAATTTCCTTGCATTTTTCAAATGTAATTAGTTATAATGTCTTGTAACTCTAGAATTTGATGTTATTAATCACGTATTTTACCTTAATTATAATAATTAGAGGTTAGGGTCATCACATTTAGTATCAGAGCAATGGTTCAAGCAAATGTGTTTGATTTATAACTTTATGGTTAGAAAACTTAGCAATCATGATGCATGCATGATAGGAATAGGAGCATTGTGACTTGGTGATAACCCTCATACATACATATACCTGCTATGGGTGGAGTTGTGTTTTGTTTGCCTTGGGCTGTAGCTTAATGGGGATGCTTGTGGTTATGCTTGTAGCATTGTAGAGTTAGATGGCTACATGTAGAGAAACAACTAAGATGCTAAGAGAGATGCAAGAGGCCATGGCTGCAATGACCAACTGAATAAGAGAACAAGCTAAGGCCCATGATACTACAGTTAAGGCAATGACTGATCGGCTTCAAGAGCAAGCTGAGGCTCATGCAGCGATTGTGCAAGTGCTGTAGCAGCTACATGAAAATATGAATAAGCAGAATCAGGAGGTGCCAGTGGAGAACTGTGTTGGTGCTGGTCATAACCCTGGTGTGGGACACCAAGGGGAGGATGGCTATCTCTTTATTGTGTTGTCTAAATTTATAAAAGTTGATCCTCTATGGTTTTTGGGGGAGTTAGACACTGAGAAAGTTGAGAGGTGGCTGATGCAACTAGAGAAGATCTTTGAGGTTATGACCTGCACCACAGAACAAAAGGCAAAGTTGGCCATCTACAAGTTGGAGGGTGAGGCTGAGCATTGGTGGAGGAATGCCTCCAAATTATTGATTGCAAGGGGGATACCCTTAACTTGGGAAACTTTTTAAACTACTTTTGAGGGCAAATATTTTCCACCATCAGTGAGGGCTAACAAGGAAGCCGAGTTTAACTTCCTTAAACAAGGAGACATGAATGTAGATCAATATGTGGCCAAATTCATTCAATTGTCTTGCTTCTCCTCCTACTTGAAAAGATTTGATGATGAGCCATGGAAGGCTAAAAAATTTGAAAGAGGCTTGAGACCAGAGATTAAGGACAAGATTGTATCTCTACAGATCCGGTTTATGCTAATTCCATGTTCTGTTTTAATTTTGTATTTGTTGTATAATTATGATTTTGATGTTAAATGAATTGGTTATCCATCTGTTATGTGTAATTGGATCTTGTGAGTTCATGGTGGAGCTGTGGTGCGGCTGCCACTAGTGTATGTGCTTCGATCAGGCACCGGGTTATGATTAGATCCCAGATGCACTGAGCCCTGGTTGTACTCAATGGGGAGTAGGTGCCGTGAACGGGCCTTCCCGGTGTTATTGGCCTTTAACATGTGGAATTGTGATTGTTAGTATGGGATAGTAATCATAGATAGCCTAATTATTTCATTTACTGGTATGGCTGGTATGCTTTCTGATGCCTATATGAAATCATGCATACATGTGAACTAAATTGGAATCTATGAATGGAATTTACTTTAGTTACTGAGATTTGCATCTCACCCTGTTTCATGGGATTATATCAACAAATCCATTACTCAAGGAGTTAAGTTATATAGAACTACTCAGAAACACTTACCTAATCACCTAGAGCCTCTAATTTTGGGTTTTGCCTTCCTTATACCAGAAACATCAAAATATCACTTTAAACCATAGGAAAATTCGCATAAAATTATGACCCATACTATAAGTCTATTATGGGGGTCTTAAACCAGTAGAAAATGCATCAAAATGAAGATTTTATACTTACCTAATAACACCCTCATCCCCAACCTACGAAATTTCACCAAGAAAATCCTAAACAACCACATTTCAGATTTTGGATATGGTGAAAATACTCTAAATGAAAAACTAATTGGGCCAAAATGAAAAGAAAGAGAAGGGGATTAAGTTATATAATAAGTACCTTGGCTGATTTTGAGTTTAGAAGTGAGAAATAGTGGATTTCTTGCCTAGAACCTTAGCCTCCCTCTCAAGGTGCGAAAATCCTCTTGTGGTTGTGTTTCAGGAAAGTGTGGAGGGGCTGATGTGTTTAGGGTTTTAGTTGGGTCTAATGTCGATCTTGAGCTAACCCAAAGGTCCAATAACAAGTGGGTTTCAGATTTAAGTCTTGTTGGGCCAGCTTTCTTATATTGGGTTGTAGAAATTTAATTGGGTTAGACCAAGTTTAAAGAACTCAATTGATTTGGGTCTGTACAAGGGTTATTGGGCCATTTATAAGAGCTTATGCAAGTTGGATCTTGGGTCTCTAATTCATTAAATTGAATTGGGCCATCACTAAGTGCTCTTTCCTGGGCCAAGTCTCACAATAAAAGGTTGAGTTTGCACCTAAAATCCTTGGGGCCCTAATAGTCTCTAATCATGGCCTATTTAATTTAATTTGGGCCTAAATGGGGTTTTTAACTCAATTAAATCTCAAACTCATTAATAATTTATCTCTCTAAAATTTTCATTCACTTAACTTGCCTAATTATTCTATATTAATTATTCTTAATTAACCCAAATATATGATTAGCACCTTAATTAATTTTGGGGTGTTACAATAGTAGGGAGAGATATTAGAACAAGAAAGAAGAGGGGAAGAAGATAGAAGAAAAGAAGGAGATGTAGAAGAAATAAAGGGGGAAGAGGAAGAAGAGAGGGGAAGATGTAGATATTCTGAAAATACTTTATTATCAATTAAAGGTCAGGTTCTCCAAACACAATTACAAAAACTTATGTTTATAGAACTTTAATCCTAATCCTAATAAAAGATAACTCTAATAATAAAATATAAATATATAAAATCCTAATCCTATTTAAAGTCTAATGCCTAATCTTAAAAATAATTAAAAACTAACAAAAAGATAAAAAGAGATATTTTAGCCGTTTTCTAAAACTAATAAGATAAAATATATCTAAACTAGGATTTTAGTATTTTATTTTATTTATTTGGCATCATGAAATCTGAAGTCATTTTTCGTTCAAATACTTTGCAAAATTTTAACTTCATTTGGAAATTACCAACCATTATCCTCTCATCGCAGTAGTTATGGGAACATATACCTATCTTTCGATGGAACTATTTGAGGAAGCTCAATATTCCTTGAAAACTGTGTGTGTTTGTGGAGATTGAGGAATGGCCTTCAAATCTCTGTACATGTGGGTAGCATCATTTTATGTGCCTATGTCATATTGTTTTCGTAATATGTTTGATGAAAATATTGACCCTGGCTTTTTGACATCAATACTTAAAAGAAAAAAAATTTATAACTTAAATGCGCAGCAGCCAAAACTATTTTCTAAAATGCTTAATTTTTTTTAAGGCCGTGGCATCATTAGTGCTGCCACCCTATTAATTTTTTTTAAAGGTTTGATGTTGCAACATTGAATTATTTATTTATTTTTAAGGTAGTGGATATATATTTTTTAAAGGGTCATGGGTTTGTTATTGCAGCCATTAAAGCTACATGTTATTGTAGCCATTAAAGATGTAGTCTGTAGCCTTAATGGCTACATGGTTTGAAATGTGGATCTATGACTCGTGTTTGCAATTCCTTCATTTTCCTTTGTCATATATTTGCAATTCTTTTAGCCACTTCCTTCAAATTTTCTTCACTTCATTTGCTTGCTGCTTCCTTCATCTATTATTTTCTTTCGTTCGTTTGTTTATATCTTTTATTTGCCACTTCAAACCATCTGAGTTTTAAAATTTCTTCATTTTCCTAGTGCAAAACTCTCATCATTAATTTTGACAAGAGCAAGAGCATATTTCACTTCTGTAAAATTCTTTCAATCTGTTCCAGAGTTTTAACAAGAGGAACATATTTTTATTATGCTAATTACTCTTTAAAGTTGGAAGTTTCATTGTGTACACCATATATAAAATTGGTGTGAAGTTGAAGCATAATAAGAAACCTAGAAGAAGTTAGGGTTATTTTTAATACTTTTTTTTAATATTTGATATGGGACAAAAAAACAAGAAGTTTATTTTTGTTTAATGTTTATTATTTTTCAATATTTCTGAATATGTTTAGTACTCTCATAAATATGTTTACATTTAAAGATGTTTGATACTTTTTGTATATTCAAGAAAAAAATCATTTTATGGTCCAATAGAAGGAAAAACAAAGATATAATAAATTGCAAATAAACATTGTTTGTTGATCAACAATTTTTTATAGGTAACAAACAAAATTTGGAATAATGTATTATTTTCAAATTTATAAAGCTCATGTGTTGTGGAATTTAGTTGAAAAAAAATAATTTGAATATATTGTTGCAGTTATATGAAATTTGTTTTGTGACATATTATTTGTGTTGGATATTTTATCTATATTTCTATATGTTAGTAATAAAAATTTTTGTAAATTTTTTTACCAACAAAATTAATAAAAAAACACATAAACTTCAATAGATATATTTTTATAGATATATATAATGTATAATATATACTTAAATAAATGTGTCATGGGAAAACATGAAAAAATAATTAAATGTAATTTGAAAAATATAAAAAAAGATTTATTTGTGAATAAAATAATGGAATAACTAGCTACTTATTTGAAAGAAATAAATAAAGATGTAGTAGAAAAATATAGATGTATATATATAAATGTATATAATATATAACTTATATATAAGTAAATATATTGTAATACATATATAAAACAAATGAATGAAAAGTTAGTGAGGTATATATTTTTATTTAGGCACTATGTAATATATTTATTCATAATATATATTTATAGAGACATTTATAAAATATGTATTATATAAAAAATATATATTATACAAAATAAATATATATATTTATATGCATATTTGTAATAAATGAATAAGGATATAGTATTATATATATTATGTGAAAGTATATAAAAGTAAATATAGTGGAGGCAAAAGTATATTTTAAAAAATATATATAGTTGAAATTTTAATAAAGAAAGATATATGTAATGTACAAAAGAAAAATATAATTATATAAATGAAATAATTGTGTAATGTAGACATGTATAAATTAAACAAAATTTGGAATAATGTTTCGATTAGATGTATAAATACATATATATACTTATTGACATATGCCTATATATATATACATACATACTGCACTCAAATTATGTTTAGCAAATTATGTTGAATTATATAATTATATTAGTTATTTGTACATAGAAAATAAATGTTGTTGAAGGATTTTTTTCATGTGTCATTACACCAATTGTATGATAAGAATTATAACGACTTCAAGAAAGGAAATCATATGCATCTATGCAAATAGCAAGATTTATTATAATGAGAAAGGTGCAACATTTGCATGTGATAGACTTAAAATATTAATAGTTCATATAGATATTACTCTTAATGGGTTGAAGAAGGTGGTGGGCGAAAAGTTATGATTGGCCTCAAACTAATTTGTGTTTGAGTTAGTATATAGGTACCCTCATTCCTGTAATCTCACGTGGTACTTAGTGTGTACTTTGGAGGATGATTCTGATATCCAAATGATATGGGAAGCCAACGAGAAATTTTTAAACCAATTGGGCGCACAGAATATATATGTGCATATATCAACTACTAATGTAGATTTGAATGTTGGCCAAGCTAAGGTCTATGCACCATTATCCCTCCTATCCACCAGCCAATTCTAAAGTATGAATGACCATGCCTTACAATTTAACTCCTATCTGGCAGATGTAGACCATTTTGCTTCTCAGCCTGCCATCAACTTCACGTCCTAACCAAGTTTATCACAATAGCCTATTTTTAGTTCCAATCCTCCATCACCCCCAGTTGAGGTGGAGGATATAATAGATGACTTTGAAGAAGAGGATGAATATGATATTCCACCAAATGTCAATGAACATAGAGAAGATGATTCTAATGGAGACAAAACTGATGAGGTGGAAGTCATTCCATTGGTGCAATATGTGGATCAAGCATATGCATTACTTTCTACAATTAATCCTGATGATGGGAACTGTATTAAGATCCCTAAGATGGCCGAGGACATTAATTTAAATAGTAGTCACGAGTTGTATGTTGGCATGAAATTTCAAGATAAACAATCCATGCATTGCGCAATAAAAATATACTTTGTTCACAAACACCACATCTTCAGAGTGCATTACTTATCAGAGAAGTATGAAGAATATTGTTGTCTAGAGTATGGTCGTCAGTGTAATTGGAAAGTTAGAGCAAGTTGCGATGACAAAGATAATAATTGAAACTTGACTCTAATGTGATCTCCTCACACATTATGTTAATGGTGGCTAAGAATCCATCAGTCTCTATCAGGCAAATTATTGAAAGGGTCCATATCATATTTGGTTATATAATGTCATACAAAAAAGTATGGATAGCAAGGTTTCGAGTAATCGGTATTGCATTTGAAAACTGGGAATGCTCGTATGCTTTCTTGCCAAAATGGTTGGCCGCAATTGACCACTTTATGACAAGGTCGTATTATAAGTTTGTTTACAAAGAGTGCCCACAGAACAACTCAGTTGTATAACCTTCCATGACGTTCCATCAGGTTTTTTGGACCTTTAAGCTATGTATTGATGCGCTTGATTACCTGAAACCAATGGTCCAAGTTAATGGAATCTTTTTGTATAGAAAGTACAAGGGCACTGTGCTAGTCACAAGATGGAGCCAACAAAGTTGTCCCCTTGATGTTTGTAATTGTTAAGGGTTAAATGCTCAAGTCATAGGCATGGTTTTTATCCTTACTCTAAAATAAAGTTGTGCTGAATAAAATAGGAATTTTCTTGATCTCTGACAGACATCTAGGAATTTTAGCCATTGTCTCTAATCCAAAACTTGGGTGGTAGCCACCACATGCATACCATGTATTTTGTTTGAGACATATTATAAGTAATCTAAACACAACGTTTAGGAATAAGTAGCTAAAAAAGAGGTTTATCAATATTAGTATGTTTTGCTAATTGTATAGAATAACTTCAGTTAATGTTGTGTCAAAATGTTTACATATAGATAACTATTCATATAGTTTACCTCCATAAACATCATTAAGTGGATGAACAATAGGCCAAATTACGTTAACTCCATGCGGAGGTTACAAATTGGATTGAAGATATTCTAAAGAGCAAATGGTCTAGTGCATACGATGTTGAAGTTTGATGTTAGGGCCATATGACTACAAACTTGGTTGAATGTATCAACAATGTATTAAAATGGGTCAGATTCTTTACCTATTAGTGGATCTATAATGGTGAATATGTTTAGGCTTGATAGATATTGGGTGGAGCATGCACAGGTAATAACCGCATAGCTTGAGGCTGGGGCAATTTTGCTAGAGGATATGATGAAAAAGCTATCATCCTTAATACAATGAGCATCTACTTTAACTATACACAAGTTTGATAGGTAAGCATCAAAATTCAAGGTTGAAGAGCTATACGATCCAAAAAATAAGTAATATGGTCAATGTTATAAGTGTTAGAAATTATGCCCTAGGCCTATCAATTTACTGTGAACATTGTCATGATTTAATAAAGATTATTATTATTATTATTATTATTATTATATTATTTGCATGTTTGCCATATAATAAGATCCTTGGGTAATTAAAGTCATCCTAAATGTTCTTAGTCGATCATCATTGTGGAAATAATAATTAATTAAGGTTAGTATGATTTTGATTGATGATCATGATATGATTATGTATGTAGATACAAATCAAAGTCATAGGCACTTGTTAGGGACCAAGGTGTTAGACTGCCCTTTCGTGAGATAGCTACATGGACTAGGTCATAAGTGTAACTCATCTATAGCCATATCACTGAACCCTTAGACCTGAGACCGTCATAAATTCCTACACGAGGAATGTTGTACTTTGACATAATCAAAAGTTGCCTTTAATCAGGTGATTATAAAGGTTGGGATCAGATACAATGGGATACATGCAAAGGAAGATAGGTGGTCAAGATGGAATTTGTTCCTTTAGCTAAGAAAGATATCTTTGGGCCCCTCGATAAGCAAGACTGAAAACTACATGGCTATACTCAAATGAAAGGAGTTTTATTTGTTTTAACAGTTTATTTAGAGATCAAGATAGCATGGTCAAGCGATACAAGGATGACGTCTCCATGCCTTGTGCTTGACCTAGATATCGTGTGACAAAAGGGATTTGACATGGGCTATAGGATAAGTTGCATTAGATCATTAATCCTCATATAATTTGGATAGTCATAATGTCTTGTTAGAAGCCACTCATGACTTATAGGCTAAAAGGAGTTTTGGGCCTACTGCCAGTATTATATAGGCCTACAAGGTCACACACAAGAATAAGTTAACATGAGCTAGAATGTCTAGATTCATTGAACATAGAAGGTGTTTAGATTCAATGAATGTAGTGTCCACATTCAATGTATTTGGTGTCTAGATAGTTTTCTATTTTAAACAGGAGATTATCCTATTTATGATAGGATAATGCATTCTCTCTTGATAAGATGGTGGACGAAACTATTATACATATATATATATTTCAAAATTTTTAATGCTTCCTTATAAAAGGGGATATAGGGTTTCCTAAGTGCGACCTTTTTTAAAAAAGGGGCCATAACACCACCTAAACAAGAAAGAGGCAAGAGAGTGAAACTGATTCATCTTTTTCATACAAGAAAGAGAGAGAGACAAGATCTACTACACACTTGAGAAGTCATGTGGTTCTTGTGGATGAGTTTAGAGAGGTACATTCACATAATATGGTGCTAGCACACTATTTGTGGTGGGGATCCTATGCATGTGGATACCGGTAGAAGATGTTGGTTCGTGAAGAGCAGCACCGTGAGATCCAAACATGATTAATCAGAAGGAGAGACAAAATTTTATGCACTAGAGGTATATCTCTTTTACCTTACTTTAGCTTAAGCAAAGATGACAGATCTATGGGAGGGATTTTGCTTGTTTCATTTCTTTTTTCACTGCGTGTGTCTACAAATCCCAACAATAAGGTGAGCCTGTCCTGTCGCACCTATGATTGCATTGAGTTTCAAATTCAAAAACATTTGTGTTAACATGTATTTACTGCATGTGATATGGTCTCCATTGATCTGCTACAATATGCAGATTGAATTTTTTGACTGGACACCATAATAAATGCATACAAGGTAGAGTTTCAACTAATGGGAAGGGAATTATATTGGCCACAAATAGGAGGTCTAGAATTAATGCCTGACCCTACTATGATTTGCCAAAGAGGTAGGCTAAAGTCCTCCAAAATTTGAAATAAGATGGATTGGAGTGAGGGGCTAAGAGAACAACAATGATATGGCTTATGCAGACAAACTGAGCATAATTGAGCAACCTATCCATCTCGGTAACCGAAAGGATATTGATGTATTTGATTTTATCATGTGTTTCATTTCATTAACATAATTTCACTGTGTCTTTGTGGTTGATATCTTGGCTGAATTTTTTTTGCTTTTTGTAACATGGAAGGTTTCTTTTCTTATTAATAGTGTATTGTTAGTTTCTTTGCTTATAAACTCTTTAATAAAAGTTGTGATTTTTTCAATCTGCATTCATGGTTTTCTTATATAAAAATTGCTTTCAATACATATAAATTTGAATGTGATAGTTTTAAATCTAACACTAAGACTGTAACAGCATTATGGTTGGTTGTTCAAGCATTGTGAATCTAGGCCTTAAAAATGACTCACTTTTATACTTATAGACTCGTTATGTGTCACAAGCTATGTGGTAAGGATGGGTGAGCTAACACAACCAATGTTATTTTATTTGATTGATTATAAACTACTGTGTGTACTAATATTCTAAATGCATTTTGCAAGTTGATTGCAGTCTATGTAAACATCAGGTAGCATAGGAGGGTCATATCTTGGAGTCCCCACTTGCCATGGTTCCTTATTTGATCAAGGCAGGATTCTATGGGATATCATGACTTGGCCACTTTGACTTTAATATAGCCCTAGTGTTGGCCCTTGTGGAGATATGATGACTAGAGACATACACTTTCCACTTGATTGAGGGGAGGCAACTATCACCTTCCAAGATGTTACCATTTAACTTGGGCTACCTTACAAGGGACAAGTTGTACTCGGACGGACAGATTGCAACTGGAAGACTATGTGCTACTAGTTATTTGGTGTGAATCTACCTCCATAGATAATGGATAAATGGAGGATCAGTGTTCCATGGATCGCCCTGACATTTGCAGTCTTATAGGATGATGCTAACGATGAGATATACAGCAATTTATTGGGGCATATATTATGAGATTGATTAGGGGATACCTGATGTCAGATTGAATTGGGCACAGGGTCATGTTGATGTTTTTGCCATTACTTGCTGATTTTGATGAGGCTAGCCATTATAGTTAGGGATTAGCAATTTTGGCATACTTGTACAAAGAAATATGTAGTGCAACAAACTACTACGAGGTTAATATCAGTGGATGTTTAACATTATTACATTTATGGGTATGGGATCGCTTTCCATGACTCGTGTAACAACCTTAACTACTAATCAAGTTAATTAAGCATAATTTTGTTCTTAATTAAGTGCATTTAAGGTCTAATTTGGTTAATGAGTTAGCAACGATGACAATACAAGGAAATTTGAACATTTAAATAATCAATATTCACCATCAAGTTGTACAACAGGATTATTGTTCCTAGGAATTCAAAATTCTTATTAACAATTTTTGTCTTAACCAAAATATCTCCAAGAAGCCTAAAGCTCATATTTGTTGGACTAAAAATCATTACTCATCACTATCATGGTGAAAATTAGGAATTAACTAGATTGGGGGTTTCAAGACTTAGGTCGTGGCTTAGATTGGTTCCACTATGGCTAACTTGGCCTTTAGAACCTCTAAAAGCTAAATTATATGCTTACACCATGACTTGAAAGACTTACGCCATAGCTAAACTCAAGTTTGGACCAATTTTCCACATAGACATGATTTATGTTATGGCCAAAAATATTTACGCTACGACCAAAATACTTGGGCCATGGCCAAAATATTTTGTGCTGTGATGATGTGTTTATGTCGTGGCCAAAATTGGTTCTAGAACACTATTAGCTTATTTTGGCTATGACTTGAAACTTTGCTACACCTAACTCTTAAATGAGCAAACCAACAAATTACTACCACCTCAAAATCATTCATAGAATCTTTTTATGGCTAAAAGGAAAGGGTTTTAAAGGGTTTACATCCTTATAATCTCCATCCAAATACTTTACATAGCCCAAGGATTTAAAAGCTAATCACACCAACCAAAATACATATCATATCAGCACAAGATACATTTATGATAGTAAAAAGATGGAATGTAAGCTTAAATAGCATCTCGAATCACTCAATACACCACTTAATGTCCTCAAACCACTTGGGGCAAGATTCTATGGTTTAATTGAACATGCTCTTACGCACAGCTCTCCAAGGGAGCCTTAAATGTAAAATATGGCTATGGCACTTCCTAATGTCACACATAAGGGCCTATGATAGCAAATGGTATGTTATGGCTTCTAATGACAACAAAAAATCCTCTTAACTCTACCTAACATCATCAAACCATCTTGAGCAAGTTTCAGTTAACAAATTAAGCCTGTCTATGTCCCTCAACACTTGGTACAATTCTTGGTTCAAAATATGGCTATGTCACTTGTAACACCATAATTATCTAGCCTTTCTTGCTCATTATGTCTAATGACACTCCATGAAAAGGGGAAGTTGGCAAAGAAATTTAATTAAAATATTCCATTATTTTTGCATTACGTCAGACTTAAAATTTTCATTTCATGTCTTGTGGACTCTTTGGACTTTCCCATGTCATTCTCCAATTTAATTACATGCATACAACTCAAAACCATCTTAAAATGTTGCCAAAAACTCGAGCTTATAGCATATATACACAAAATAATGCAAGTCAGTATCGGGTGCAACTTGACAGATTTCTATTGAACTCTGGAAAATCATAACTAAATATAAAAAATTCAAAATCAAGAAACCCATAGCTTTATAGAAATCTCTAGATGTTAAAATTATTCTAAAAATATTTCAAGCCATGATAACACTATTTGGACCATGTTTGACAACAAAAAAGTGACATAGGTTGGACTGCCCAATGTTGCTGATATAGTTTACGGATATGAATTTTAAAAATTTATAACTAATTATAAAAAAATCAAAACCCAGCAAAACATACTATTCTAGAAAGCTACAGATGTTAAATTAAGGCTACAAATAAGTTCAGACCATAACAAACACATTTAGCTACCAAAAATTGATGGAATAGTACACGAGCTCGGCTGGCACTATTGGTACTGACACAGAACTTTAGAAAATCATTTCTCCCTTTTCAAACCTCTAATTAAGGTGCTTCTAGTTGGTATAAGTCACTGTGAGTGTATAATTTCTCCCTGTAAAATTTCATAGCCATTGGACATCATTTGCCTAACAAATGATAGAGATGAAATTTTTGACCATATGCATAGTGCCACTATCAAAATTGTAAATTTTTGTCAACTTTGAAAATTTACCAAATATTCTATAGCGCTCCAAATAATATGCACTTTACCTTTTTCAAAAAGCTCTAGACAAGACCTATATGCTTGCCAAATTTCATGGGCAAATTTGTTCATTTGAGCAGATCTTGACGTAAGGTTGCATATTGGCCATTTTAAGCCTCTAAAGGGGTCACATTGGGTCCATTTTTGCTTCTATCTTTTCTAGGGCCACTTGAGCATGTGGGAAAGCATGAGAATAAACTAAAAAACATGTCCCAAGGGTTTAAAAACCCAGATTTTACAAACTCACTCTCCCACTTAATGCTACACATAAGAGACATACATATGCACTCTTGCCATACAAGGTTAAAACCATGCAATATTATACATTTGCCTCCAATTCTCATATATACATCACATATTCATATAGTTACACATGTTCAAGAGCTTATACATCATATACCTCATGGAGATACATCATTTGCCAACCACATGGCCATAATACAAACATTTTATAACTCCATTGCCAATCTTCATGTCTTCAAGTGTGGTGGTTCCAATTTCTTTGCTCTCTTGATCTACCTTGACATGTTGGGTAATGGGGAGGGAAGAGTGAGATTCTAGGAATCCCAATAGCTCTTTTCTCTTTCAAGCACACATAATGGATGCAAATTCAAGTCTAAAAATACATGTATGGCTATCTTGAAATTCATAAACATGCATGAAATAGTTTTTGCATTCAAGAAACCACATAAATCATACATATGCTTGCCAAGACAATGGTTTAGCGTCACCCATTCTCTTTGGGACTTCTGGACTTGCCTCATCCATTTTCTTAAGAGATTTTTGATTAAGCCTCACTCTTTTAGAGACTTTTGGCTTTGTCTCACCCATTCTTAGGGACTTTTGGCTTCACCACACTCAAGCAAGCTATTCATGTTCATAAAAATACCCTTCAAGTGAACAAGCAAAGCATCATAGTACCATGGTATATAAATAAATGCTAGAAACATCTTTCATGGCTTAAACATACTCATATATATTCAAAGATAAGAAAACATCCAAAGATGCATGAGAGACAGGAGATAGAGTTACCTTGCATACAAGAACACACTTTAACCTCTTGAAATTCCTTCCTCCTCCTCGGCCAAACACCTACAAGGAGGTGGAGCTTGATTCCTTTGGCCTAAACACATAAAATGGGATCCAATTACATTCTTGGAACATTCACTAAAGCCACACACACATTAAAATGACTTAGGCACTCATATGGTTCAATTATGGTTCCATAAGGTACCTAATGAAGCAACCTTAGGAAATCATGATCTTGGCTCCATTCTCTCCCTTAATCTATGACTCTTGACTCTATTTAAACTCCATGGAGCCATCACACAATTATTTTAAAGAGTCTAGCTATGTGTTGCTTCATTATGTTACAATATGGAACCCATACCTCTATCTCACTTTCTAGGTTTCCTAAAATTTTTCCAAAGCTTCCTCTCATACTCCTTTATCATATATGATACAAAGCTAAGCTTGGAAGAAATTAAAACATTCCCTTAGTGCTTCTTCGCTCTTTGGCCAAGCCTATATTCTTCTTGGCACCAAAGGAAGTTTTCTTGCTTTCCTTGATGGGAGGTGCATATAGGAAGCTCTCTAGGGGTCTTAGGAACTCATACAAACATTCACATAGGCTTGGGAACCCTTGGATAAAATCAGATTTTAGCCTATGTTCACAAATCCCTAACTTTCCTGTCTTGCAATTTTAATGGCTAATTCACGATTCTCTTTGCATATACATGTTTCCCACACTCTATTTCCTAAGATTCACCCTTGGATCTGCTAAAAACAACTCCCTCATGGCTATCCATATCATGGCCAAAACATACAAGAAGAGAGGCAAAGAATAGTAAGCATGGAATTAGCAAAACTACCTTAGTTTTCTAGCTATCTTTGGATACTCTTTCTTCTTTTTTGGCTCTCCTCCTGCAATTTGAATTCCTCCCCTTGGTCTGGGCTCAAAATAGAACCAAATGCTTCAATAAAACCATAGAAAGAAAGGTGGGAAGGAGAGGAATCAAGTTGCTAAAGGAAGAGCCATGAAATTCTATCAATTTCTATACCTTTTTCCTTGTTTTCTCCTTCTTTTTCTCTTTCCATGGTGCACCCTTTCTTGCAAAAATAAGGTCGGTTAAGTGTGGAGAAGAATAGGGTGTCCTATATAAAGAAGGAGGATTAGATTTTGTTCCTTAAAAATTTCCATTATGTCTCGTTTCCTTGGCATTTTCATTTTAAATTTGTTTTAGCTCCTTTTTTAGAATCGTCTTTTCCATCATAAAATTTAGATTCTCAATCTTATAAAATCTTTTGGAATCACTTAATTCGGAGCTAAAACCTTCTTGAATAAACTAGTCAAAGTTTGAGTCAATAGTTGTTAGAAAATATCCACCGGAGGGGTTTTAATTGTCCTAGGTCTTCCTATAGTTTTTAGGGCCTCTAAGAACACTGGAGAGCTCAAAATTTTTATTTAAAAAGCCATCCTATGAGTTTTTCAAAGTGCCCAAAATTACAAAATACCATTACGTTTCGTTACGTTTCGTTAAATTTTGTTTGACTATTTTAACTCCTATTTCAGGGCACCTTTAGCTCTGTAAATTTATTATTTGACATTTAGAATATTGTTTTGATTTTTGTGGACCTCAAATAACTTTATTCGGGGACTTTCTTTTGTATTCGGTGAATTTTGTATATTTATGGAGAAATAATATGTTACATTTCTCATGTTTTCTCATATTTTCGAAGAATCGAATGTTACATCACTTCCCAAAATCACCACATAATCACTTATGACAATAAAATATACTATAGCAACACAGGAGGGGTGACCCATTTCACCTTTCACAAGATTAAGACAATAAAAGTACATTCTAAACCTTCTATGCCAACAACTCAAACATTAATACTACAACACTAACTATTCAAGAGTTGTATAATTCTAAGGTACTCATTAATAATCATGCAAATATAATTACAAGTACCAATTCCATTATGTTCCGGATTACAAAATCAGTCCTTATACTTGACAATACATGATGGGATGTGGCAATTATATAACATAATAAGCAATGCTAACATACCTATTATACAAACCTAATTTAAATAGGGCATTCAAGTCCATACATTACTAAACTACCACGGTAGATTTCCATTAGCTTCTTCTTGCTACTAAGAGGTTCGGTCCCTAAAAATGTTAGCCCATAATTGGGGTGAAATATACAATCTCAGTAATAAAAGGCAAATTCCATATTTATATGTATAGATTAATTAGCGTAATGCATTTATATAAAAAAATATACCGAAGACATCAATATCATCATCAAATGAATTAGTTGGACTATCAGTAACTACTATCTCACACTAGCAATCACATACAACATGATAATGGCCAATAATACAGGGAAAGACCCATCCATGGTACCAACTCCCTATTAAGCACACTTAAGGCTTAATGCATTTATGAGTTTGATCACAACTCAGTGCCAAATTGAAGCACAATGTACGGGTGTCAGTCACACCACAACTCCACCAAGGACATGCTTGCCGTCCACAACAATAACAATTCAAGTAGCCAACCAATCATTTAGCATTTCAAAATTATAAAATGTGCAATAAATATCACATTAAAATAAGCATATATATGGAATTAGAAAATTAACTTCGGTTACCTCAATGAAGCCTAAGTACTTTTCCTCTAGTTACCAACATAATCCAGAAGCCACCAAACCTATGACAAGTATAATTATCATTATTTAACCATTATTAACAAAAGAGTTTCCTATCCATTGATCCATTTCATCAAGAATCCATTAAAAATTACTTACCCAAGTTTTTAAAGAGTCTATTGCACCAATTTAAGGTCACAACACAAAGAACTCACAATGGATCACTCATAATATCTCCATTTTCGCACATGTAAAAGCCATGCATCAAAAGTCAATCTAAATGATGAAAATTCATCATATACACTTCACAAAAGAAGGAAAAAGACTTACATATACATCTAAGAGTTTAAATGGACTTACTTGAGCCTTAATTACCAAGAACACAGTATGAGCCATCCTACAACTTAGATTTTTGCACATACCATTATTCATATGCCAAAGTCAGCCTATATCATGAAATTTGAGCAAGGTTACAAATGTCTAAATTAAAAGGATTAATATATATGAAAATAGCCTTTATCAAATTCCCCCACACTTAAACCTTTGCACTCTTGGGAAAAACTTAAGACCAAAGAATAAAAGAGGAAAGGTAAAGATTCCAAGAAAACAAGAAAGAGAACAAGGTACAAGCTACAAACATGAAGGACCAACAATCACATCAACACATAGGTTATCCAATTCATATCACCCACTTTGATTCAACTAGCACCATGGTAAAGAGATTGGCAAACTTATAATGCAACAATGAATTCCCTTACAAGTCCTACCATTTACTCTCTACTCTCGGTGTTTGAGGTTAAGTGTCTACACTCAACATCCAACTTACCAAACTCCCATTCCATAATCTTGACAATGATCTAGGCTCTCCACCACTCAAAAGTCAAGTGTAAACATAGATCACAAGGGCTTTTATTAGGTTGTGGTGTGGGTCTAAGGTATAAACAAAGGTTAATGAAAAGGAATGAGGAATCAAAATTCAAAATGAACATCTTGAGAAAACTAGGAGCCATAAAGATAGAAGATAGAATAAAAAACCATGCATAATTCACTAAAAAGGGTCTTATAACTACAATGAAACAAAAACAACTCTTTCTATCTTTGTATATTTCTTTCTTTTCTTTTTTTTTAATAACTTTTCTTTATATATATTTTCCTTATCTATTTTCTTTTTAAAAATTTGATTAATTTTTTTTAACAAAACAAAGAGAAGATTAAATGGAATGGCTCTCCATCATTTTTCATTCATTCATATTTTTTTCTTGCTTTTCTATATATTATTATTATTATTATTATTATTTCTTCTTTTTTTTGAAACCTTTTTCTCAACTTTTAGTGACAATGGCCTAATTGATGCAAAGTGCACATTCACCTATCCTAATTAGATGCAATGCTTGTTGAAATCCTTAAGGCATCTCTAAACAAGGTGGGATTTTTTTTAATGGCTATGATTTCAACAAGAAAATAAACAAGGTTCAAAGTGGCTAAATAATGGATAAAATGCATATAAGGGTTGGCTATTTGGCTATCTAGTTATAAAAGAAAGAAATGCCTTATCATTTTCATGCATGCAAATGCAATTGTAGTCTCAACAAAGAATTAAGACAAGTTCTAGAGTGAGAACAATGATAAGTGAATACACACTAGAAATGAACAAATAAGGCTCAATTCATCATCGGCTAATGGCTATCAGAATAATTCATTGAAATCAAATTCATTGCCACTTCACTTGAATTGAAACACAAGATCTATCACTTATCATGTCAAAATGTATCCAAGCTACAATCATGTCGACTTGCAACTTCCAAAAACAATTAAAAAAATCATACTATTTTTCAAATTTCTTTTAAAAAATTTTTAATTTTTTTTAACAAAACAAAGAGAAGATGAAATGGAATGGCTCTCCCTTCCACACTTAAATATTGCATTGTCCGTAATGCCAGTATAAAATCTAATTCACAAATAGATAGCACAATATAAAGAGTAGAAAGAAAAGTATACAACTGGATGAAATGGCATGAAGATCCTAAGGATTGTTTAGATTTCTATGTAGCTGGTTAGCAACCATTTATTCCTACAAAATAGAATAAAACAAACTATAATGTAGAAAAGAAATGATAATTACATCCTAAACTAAACTAAAAAGGACTTTATCAAAGACCAACTAATCATAAGTATCAAAAACTAAAATTAAAATAACTTCATTCTCTTCAGTTTGATAACTTTAAGTTTAACTACTTTGAAACATTTTGATTGATCATTCTGGGATAATGCATGGATTTCCTCAACCATAAGTAGTTTCTGAAAGTCAAATTTAACATTTCTAAAACCAATGAAAGAAGAAAAGTCAGATTTAGCATGATCAAAGCTAAAGAAAGAGAATCTGAGATCAAATTTATGAGTATTAAACATTAAATCCTCTAAATATCTATCCAAACCAATAAAATTAATTGGACTCTTATGAGTAAGAGTCACTGCATCAATAAAAAAATTTAATTACAACTTCTCATAGTCTTTCAAGTGAAAATCTTTCAAGGCATCTAGTAGTTGCTTCATCTCAACTGGAAGATTTTGTTGCTTGTTGAGAACTAGCTTACCAACTTCATAAACCTATTCAGAACTCTTAACAAGAGAAATAATATCCTTCCTGACTGAAGAGACATTAGTAGAATTATAAGATTCTATACAATGATCAACAACAAAATTCAGTCTCTTACTAGTGTCAACAACAGCACAAGCATTAACAAAACTCTAAATATCAACATCAGTATGATCATCTCTATGCATGCTTTCATTAATACTAGTATGATTAGTAGAATCAATCTCATCAACAATTTCAGTGCAAACATAGGACTTCATGGATTCAACAGAATTATTAGACCTCAAAAACTCATCTATTTCCACACATACAAGACATGCACGCAAATCATCACATAAGCATTGGAGAGTGGAGTATGAATTATTAATAACAAGTTGTTCAACAATTGTACCATTCCTATCCTCATCATATGCTACATCTATTATTTGACCAATCATGTCATCACATGTTAAGTCACCCTCACACTTATCTACTACCCTAAACTTAATAGAATCATCATTAATTGGTTTAGAAATGAAATCATCACTATGGTCATAGCTAGAGGTAGAGAAACCAAGTGTATCTGTACATAAGGACTCATTAACATCTACAAATATATCATTTTTGCTCAATGTATTACCACAATCAATCATATTAGGGGATTCAACAATAATTTCTTCATCTATATCATCATCCTCAAGTAATTCAAGATTAACAATATCATGTGTATTATGTAACACCATAATTATCTAGTCTTTCTTGCTCATTTCTTAGTGACACTCCATGAAAAGGGGAAGTTGGCAAATAAATTCAATTAAAATATTCCATTATTTTTGCATTACGTTATATTTAAAATTTTTATTTCATGTCTCATGGAACCTTTGGACTTCCCCATGTCATTCTCCAATTTAATTACATGCATATAACTCAAAACCATCCCAAAATGTTGCCAAAAACTCGAGCTTATAGCATATATACTCAAAATAATATAAGTTAGTCTTGGGTTCAACTTGATAAATTTCTTGTGCAATTTTGGGAAATCATAACTAAATCTAAAAAAAATTAAAATCAAGAAAATCATAGCTTTTTGGAAAGCTCTAGATGTTACCTTTATACTAAAAATAACTTAAAGCCATGAAAACATCATTTGGACCACGTTTGATAATAAAAAGTTGACATAGGTTAGACTACCTAGTGCTTTTGATATAGTTTACTGATATAAATTTCAAAAATGCATAACTAATTCCAAAAAAATAAAATTCAAGCAAAATATACCAATTTGGAAAGATAAATATGTTAAATTTAAGGAAAAAATACTTTTAGACCAATACAAACACGTTTAGCTATTGAAAACTGATGGAATAGTACATGGACTTGGTTGGTGCTACTATTACTGACATAGAACTTCAAAAATTCATAACTCTTTTCTCAGACATCCAAATGTAGTGTTTCCAATTGCTACAAGTCATTGGTAGTGTCTAGTTTATTCCTATATAATTTCACATTTATTGGACCATGATTGGTCCACGGATGACATAGAAATCTAAACCAACCATATGAACTGTGATTATATTAGAATAACAAAAAATTGGTAACTTTAAAAATTCATAATTAATTCCAAAGAGTTTCAAATAATCTGATCTTTAGCTTCCTAAAAATTTCTAGATGAGCTCTACATGAATGATAAATTTCATGAGGAAATTCATCCATTTAGTCAGTTTGTGACATAGGGTTGTATTTTAGTCCTTTTTGGGTCATCTAAGGGGTCAATTATGGTCCAATTTTGCTTCTACTATCTCCAAGACCACTTGAGCATGTGGGGAAGCATAAAAATGGCCTACTAAACATGTTCCAAAGATCCAATTACCTAGATCTTGGAAAATCACTCTCCCACTCCAAGGTATACACAAAAGACATATAAGCACAATCTTGCCATTCATTGCCAAAAACTTGCTACATTATTCAAGTGATACCAAGTCTCATATATACATCAAGTATCCATATAATTACACATGTTCAAGAGGTATTACATTGCATACATCATAAGGGTACATCATATGCCATAAAATGGTTACAAAGTGAACAAATAACACATTTCCATGTCACACTTCTTCCTTTAAGCTTAGTGGCCTCCATTTATTTGCTTACTTAGTCCACCTAGACATGTTAGGTAATGAGGAGGAAAGAATGAGATTCTAGAAATCCCAATTGCCCTTCTCCCTTTCAACCACACATAAATGGTACAATTTCAAGTCTAAAATGCATGTATGGCTTTCATGAAATTCTCAAACATACATAGAACATTTCCTTCATTCAAGAAGTCATATATAACATACATAGGCTTGCCAAGGCCATTTTAGCCTCACCCATTCTCTTTGGGATTTTTGAACTTGCCTCACTCATTTTCTTAAGAGGCTTTTGACTAAGCCTAACTTTTTAGAGACTTTTTGCTTTGTCTCACCCATTCTTGGGAGCTTTTGGCTCATCTTCACCCTAACTAAGGGGCTTTTGGCTTCACTAAGCTCAAGCAAGCCAAACATATTCATAAAAACATCTTTCAAGCATATCTACATAGCAATATGGTATCATGGCATGTGATCCTTTTGTAGAAAATGTGACACCTTGACCTCTAGCTCATACCCAACGTGCCCTCTGGCCCATATGGCAATGCGGAACTCATAAGGGAGACACTTTCTCTACCTCTATGCTTACTCTCTCTATGGCACTATGTGTGGGTAGAGCTCCACTTAGAAGTAATATGGACCGATTGAGCTCTCTCTATGCTCCCTCATGCTCAATTACACTATTGAGACTTATTTCAATCCCAACTATATGCTTCAAACTCATGGAAAGCAAAAAGGGATTGGAGACATGCATTTTCGTATGGGCAGATTGTGCTTCATTTCTGGGCTAACTTTGAAAATACATAACTAAATGAAGAAAAATCGTATCTGCATGATCTGGGTCATTATAGAAAGCTTGAGACATCTACTTCATGCTAAAAATAAGTAGAAGTCTCAATCTCTCACTCATTCTGCGTTTGACATCGAAATAGTTCACTGGTCAGAGGGGGCTTCTTTACTGTCACCGTTTACTGATATGGACTTTGAAAATGTCTAACTAATTCCAAAAAAATCCAATGCTCATAAAATCTATCTCTATGGAAAGATGTGGATGTTAGCTAGAGGAAAAAAATATCTCCAGATCATTCCACCTAGCCAATTTCCCGAAAACCGATAAAACAGTACCTCAGGTCTGGTTGGGGGTCTGATTCTGGGCAGGAACTTCGAAATTGCATAACTCGCTCTCTGGACTCTAAATGAGGTTCTTCCAGTTCCTACAAGTCACTGTGATCATCTAGTTTCTGTGTATAAAATTTCGTAGCCATTGGACTACGTTTGCCCCTCGGATGACATGATTTCAAAACTGACCAAATGAACAGTGATTTTCAAAATCCGAATTTCTGATGTCAACTTTGGATGCTCATAGAAAATGCTATAGACCTCTAAATGACATGAACTCTAGCTTCCCAGAAAGCTCTAAACATAATCTAGCTACATGTCAAATATCATAGCAAGAAGAGGTTATATGGCTATTCTATGACATCATGTGCAAAAGGCCCTTTCTTGGCCAAAAGTGTGGCTAATGGGGTCCAATCTTAAGTTTTCTACTTCTATGACCCTTTGAGCACATGAGAAAGCATCTTTAGGAGCTATCAATCATGCCTCAAGTATCTAATAACTTAGATTGGGGAAACTCACTACCCCATGCCCACTTATGCACCCATATATACTAGGCTACTATTGCTCATTTCTCATTCAAGTATAGCTTTTCATTCATCATCAATCTCATTCTCATACATTCATCATTAATACATGCATTATCTTACACCTTTGTACATGCTACATCATATACATCATTTACATTTCACATCTCATGTACAATTCTCATATACAATGTATTACAAAAGGTCTCTACATTCGTCTTCATCTCTATCCCTAGCCTCATGCTTGGTGGTGGTTGCTCCCATCCCTTATCTCACTTGGGCCACCTGGCATGGTTGGATGATGGAGAGGGAGGGTGAGATTCGAAGAATCTCAGTAGTTCAACTCTCATTCAAACATACATATATTGCATGCAACAAGTCTCATTATGCATGTATGGCATATTAGCATATAAAGCATGATGGAAAACATTTAAAACATGTGAAATGGCCATGGGTAACATTCAAGAGTTCGTTGAGTACTTGGATCGGCCTCACCCCTTCCCTTATGGCTTTTAGATTTGCCTTCCCATACTTTAGAGGTACTTAGACTCACCCTTACTCTTTGGGAGTCAACCTCACCTTTGGGAGACATGGCTCAACCAACTTAGGGCTTCGGCTCATCCTCACCTTGGCTATAGGGTTATTGGCTTTTCCATTTCCTCAAGCAAACCAATCAAGCATTTAAAACATCATCTCAATCATATCACATAATCATGCTAACACACTTCTCATAGCTCATATCATTCATACACACAAACAAGACAATGTAAACACACAATCATGCATGAGAGAAAGTGGAGAGAACTACCTTTGTTGGCTATTTACTACTTGCTCTGTCAATGGTCTCCTCCCTTGTTGGTTTCACAACAACTTCTAGATGGGAGAGTTCCTCTTGAGCCTAACCACACAGAAGCATGGAATCAATACTTCAATACTCAATTCTTAAGCTAGGGATCACTTCTAATCAGCTCTACTGAGCTTCTCACTCTAGGTTTCTTCCTCACTCTAGGGTCCATTAGCTATCCTCTCTCTTTTCTCACCTCTCACGCTCTTAAGAAAGGGAAAAGCAAGATAGAGAAGACTATATACTTCTAATCTCTCTCAAGAATGGTTTCCCACTCTCTCTCCTCTGAACCAGACTCAAGACCTAGCCATTTTCGACCATTGAAACCGTAGGAAAGAGGGGAAAGGGGAGAAGGGCAAAATACTAAGAGGAAGTCATGAGAATCCTTACCTTTCTTGTGCTTTCCTCTTCTCTTCAGCTTCTCTCTCTCTCCTCCGCCCTTTTCTCTCTCCTAAGACGAGTTTGAGTTGGTTAGAAGAAGAAAGAAGAGATTTGGAAGTCTTTAAAAAGTCAAATTCTCTTTTTCTCGCTTTTCTGGACCGCTCTCGCTATAGCGAGTTAGTAACCTCGCTACGGCGAGCTCGTGTCTGTTCCAGACTTCTGCCTTCGCTATGGCGTCGCTACAGCGAGCAACTCCCTGGTCTCTATATGGAATGCCATACTCGCTATAGCTAGGAACAACTTCGCTACGGCGAGCAACTTACTGGTTTCTGTATGGAATGCCGCACTCGCTATAGCTAGGAACATACTCGCTACGGCGAAGAGGCATTCTCGCT
Organism: Erythrophleum ivorense; assembly: GCA_026724425.1. Classification (NCBI taxonomy): domain Eukaryota; kingdom Viridiplantae; phylum Streptophyta; class Magnoliopsida; order Fabales; family Fabaceae; genus Erythrophleum; species Erythrophleum ivorense. The sequence goes on from JAIUCV010000010.1 coordinate 7,967,307, forward strand.
ATGGCGATTCCATATCTCGCTATGGCGAGAAGACTTAGAAAATTCTCAGCTGTTCAAAAATTTTCCAGCTTCTCTTTCCCTTTCCTTTTCTCATTTTCTTTTCTATTTTCTTTTTCTGGGTTGTTACAGAAACATATTTCATGGCTTAAGCATGCACACACACATTCAAAGACAAGAAAACACTCAAGCATGTATGAAAGAGAGGAAATGGGGCTACCTTGCTTACAAGAACACACTTTAACTCTTGGAAATCCTTCCTCTCCCTCGACCAAATGCTCACAAGAAGGAGGAGCCAGATTCCTTTAGCCTAAACACATCATATGGAAGTCAATTATACTCTTAGAGCAATTCCTAAAGCTACACATGCATTTGGAAAACTAAATTGCTTCTAAGGTTCAATTATGGTTCCATAAGGCACCTAATAAAGTAACACCAATAATTAATAATCTTGGTTCCATTCTTTTCTTCCATCTATGGTCGTTGACTCCATTTAAGCCTCTTGGAGTCATCATTAATTTAAGGAGCCAAACTACATGTTACTTCTTTAAGTCACAAGATGGAACCTATGCTACCATTTCACTTCCTAGGCTTCCTAATTTTTTTCCAAGGCTTCCTCTCATACTCTCCCATCATATATGATGCAAAACTAAGCTTGGAAGAAATTAAAACATCCTCTAAGCATTGGTTCTATCCTAGGCCGAGACATACTCTTCCTTAGATACCAATGAAGTTGTCTTGCTTCCTTTGATGGGAAGTGCATGTGAGAAGGTCTCTAGGGGTCTTAGGAGCTCATACAAACATTTACATTAGCCTAGCGACTCTTGGATAAAATTAGAATTGTAGGTATGTTCACAATCCCTAGCTTTTCCTATCTTACATTTTTATGGTTCTTTCTTGAATTTCTTTATATATTCTTGTTTCTCTTGCTTGAATACCCTTGTCTATACCTTGTTTTGGCTTGAATTCCTTCCCCTCTCTAGTTTCTCTCCCTAGACCTAATATGGAAGCCATTGGAATTCAAAGAAAACTAAGCTTTTCTATTGCATAACATACCTCATTTGAAAGCTTACTAAATGGTGATTGTTTTGCTCTATTTGGTTGCTCCAAACCTCAGCTTTTTCTCATGAGGTCAGCCACCAAAATCATCCTTTCATGAAGGTGAAACCACTATTAGAAAGAGCATGAAGGGTAGAGTAAGATTACTAATTACCATAACATGAGATTTTGCATATATGCTTACCTATTTAGCTTTTTTTGCTTTCTCTCTCCTCCCTCCCTTCATCATGCCATAGCTACTTGTCTTAGGAAGGAAACAAGTCAGCAAAACCAAATGGAGAAGGTGTGGATGACATAAAGAAAAGGTGGGGGATATTTTAACTTTTTCTATAATTACCATTCTTGCCACTACACTTTAACCATGCCGTTTGAGCTCATTTTAGATCCTTTTTTAGAACCATCTTCTCTATCATAAAATTTAAATTCTCCAATTTATAAAATGCCCTTGGAGTCACTTAATTTGGATTTAAAACTTTACCAAATTGTTCGGTCAAAGTTTTGATCAACTAACAGCCAAAATCACTCATCAAAAGGGTTTAACTGTTCTAGGGGATCCTATAGTTTTTAGGGCCTCTGAGAACCCCAAAAAACACATTTTTCCCATTTAAAAATTCCTCCTTTAAGTTTTCTAAAAGGTGCCTAAAATTACGAAAATATCATTATACTTTCAGTAATTTTATTAAACAACTATGGCTCTAGTTTCTGGGTACCTTGGGCCTTGGATCCTCATTTTCTATTATTTAAAATTTATTCTAATTTTATTTGGCCTTAAATCCTTCATTTCAAGGGACTTAATTTTATATTCAGTACATTTCGCTCGTTTACGAAGAAATTGAATATTACGTTTCTCACTATTATGGATAAGTCAGATGTTGCATATTGGTATTCACTGTGCTATTAAGTATACTAAAGTCAGTCCCAATGAATTGCAAAATATTGCAAGATGGAAGAATATTACCCAATGAATAAGACTCTTCCTCTTCTATACATTCTCTTTTAATTTGCTCTTCCTTCAATTCAGTAATACTTGAGGTAGGTTGATTTACTTGAACTCCCAAATCCTTTATGAGGTTATCAATCATCTATTTTAAAGATGCAACTGTTCATTCTCTCGTTGGTGTTGAAGATTAAAGGCGTCTAGTTGTCTCATCCTCTCTTCCCAACTTGGTTCCTTTTAAGGCTTTTGTCACATATATCCCTCTTAATAGTTGTAGGCATAATACTTTGGCTCTTGCACAAGATAATTGTGGTATGGCTCAATGTAACTGGGGTGAACCTCATTGGAGTGGTGGTAAGGTTGGTAGCATGGCTATTGAACTTGTTGTATTTGTCTTTGTTGCTCAAGTATACCATGAAGCATTGATATAGCTTCATCCATCTTTCAGGGAATCCTATCATTTGCACAAGAATCATAGACACCTTGATTAGAGATATAATAAGGATCCATTTAAAGCAAAGAATATGAGAAGCACAATTACCTTAAGCACAAAAGAAATTACTAACAAATTATACTATTATTAACTCTAATTCAAGAAAATTTAAATCAAATGAAGGTAACAATTATATAACACTTAAAAACACTCCAAAACAGAGGACAATCATACAAAATGAACTCACAAAAAATAAAGAAATTAAATATAGAAAAATTGAAAAAATCCTAAAAAATTCAAAAAAATATTAAAAAATTAGAAAAAGTGCTTTAAACGTAAAACTTTAGCCTAAAAATGGTGCACCAAATAGCTTTGCTATTATTTTTGTTCAAAACACCTAAAATCCTTGGAAAACAAAGTTTGAGAATATTTTGGGCAAGTTAAACAAAAATTCCATCAAGCTAAGCAATTGTTACGCAACATTGAAATGTCCAAAAATCAAGTACAAAACAAAACAAAAACCAAACAAAAATAGAGCTAAAGCATGTAGAAAACCTTCTCAAATAATTGAGAATCTAATTCTCCTAATAATGGTGCCAAATTTGACGGTTGTGTCGAGCAACCTCAAATAAACTAGGTTGATTAAGATTTGCAATATAGGGTGCAACTTAGATCGTTTCCCTTGGAAATAAATTTCAATATTCAATTGAGTTTTCTAAGTATAAAAGAAACTTTAAAAGCTACCTAATTAAAAGGGGTTTTGATTTAATTAAACTAACTAAAATTATATTGAAATAAGGTTCCTAACTACTAACTAAGCACATGAACTAAAAGACAACTAATGGACAAGTGACTAGCTTTAGATGATTCTCTTGGTATTCACTATTCTTATCCTAATTTAATTATCAATGGTTCTGGTCTAAGAGTTTCTATTTGTGTTCATGGCAATGCATCTTGAGTTACTACATAAAATTCAAGAGATTAACAATTTAATATTGAATTGGAACCTCAACTCCACATTGAATCATTAATTCTTGTCCTTAAGATCAATGAATACTAAATTTGAATGATTAATCCATCAATTTAGCCTATGAATTATCATTTTAGGATGTTCAATTAACCAATTAAACTCTAAAGAGACCTCAAATTACACATTTAAGTACACAATTTCTCACATGCATTTTATCAAATACCTTGACTGAATATATGGATAATTGAAGGTCAATGAAAAATCTAGCACTTAAATCAATCTATTAATCATCAATTGCTCTCCTAATTGATATTTAACTATCAATTATAAACCACACTAATCTTAGTCAATTGCAAACTCAACCAAGCAAGTTCAAGAATAAAAACAAATGTAGAAAGAGAGGAAAAATGAAATAAATTTTTTTAGCTCAATCCCTTGGCAATCTCCATGGATTTGAACTTCAATCCAAGGTCTTCCTCCTAATTGGCCACAAGAATGGATTAATGCTTCATGGAGTGAAGAATAATGGAGGAAGATGGAGATGGAAAAGCCACAGCTTGAATGGGATGGATTGTGAATGTATGATGGAATGGATGCGTGAATTGAATGGTTTTGGATGCTCCCCTGCTCGAGTCCTTTGATTCATTTTAATGATCATGTGCTTCCTTCATTTACATTCATGTGCTTAGCCCTCATTTCTCTCATGTGCTTCCCACGTTAGCTTTGTATGTGTGAGAATGGGTGTTTGATGTGGGTGAATGGAGAGTGCTTTCACATTCTACCCGAGCTTTCATTAAAACTCACATGCTGTGCCTCCTTGCTCTTTCACGTGCTCTCTTGCTATACTACCTGAGCCTATTCTATTATTTTTTTTCTTCATATGCTTTTTGTAACACCATAATTATATAGCTCATCTCATTCCTTGTCCAAGCTCATTTCCAAGAATTCCACAAGTTTCCAAAGAAAGAGTATTAAAAATAATGAATAAATTTGTGTTGCGTAAGGGATATATTTTTCATTTGGTGTCCCGTGGACTATATGAACTCATTCAACTCATTCTCATATTTTATTACACTAATACAACCCAAAACCATCCAAGGAAGTGGCCTAAAACTCATGCAAGTGGATGGAATACATGAAATTCAAGAGTTCAGCCTCGGCCAAAAATTTTAGTTTACTGTCATAAACTTTGAAAAATTACAACTAATTCTAGAAAAATTGAAATCATGCATTCTTTATCATTTTGGAAAGCTATAGATGTCTAATTTATACTAAAAATATGTCTAGACCTAGGCTGATAGTCACAGAAAATTGATGGAACAGTACCAGAGGTTGACTATCATCCTTAATATTGACCTCCAACTTTAAAAATTTATATCTCTCTGCTTGGAGGTCCAATTGGGGTGATCTCAGTGGCTATAGAAAGATTATCATGTCTAGTTTATGGTTTTAAATTTTCATGAGCATTGAACATCATTTGTCCCTCAAATGACACTGCCCAATTTTATAATCATATAAACAATACCTATATTAGTTCAGCAGAAAAATGCCAATTTTGGAAATTCATAATTAATTCAACAGAGCTCCAAATAATCTGTTCTTTAGCTTTACAAAAAGATCTAGATAAGACCTATATGTGTGCCAAAATTCATGGGCAAATTCGTTCATTTGATTAGATCTTGACATTGGGTTGCAAATTGGCTCATTTTGTGTCTTACAAAGGGTCTAAATGGTCCATTTTGAGCTCCAAGGAAACCATGACCACTTGTGCACGTGAGAATATACCAAAATGACATTCTAAACTTGTCTCAAAGGTGCATAAACCCAAAATTTGAAAACTCACTCTCTCACCCTATGCCATCCACAAGAACATACAAGGCTAGTCTTGCCATTCTATACCCAAAATGCATTACACCATTCATATAACATTAAATCTCATTTGTACATGATACATTTGCATAATTACGCATGTTCATAATGTCATAGGACATATACAATAATGGATTATAACATTTGCCACTCATATGGCTATAAAAAAGCAAAATCAAGGCACTTTGTTGTCATACTCTCATCTTCCAACTTGTTGGCTTCCATTGCCTTGTTCACTTGGTCCACCTAGCATGTTAAGACATTAGAGAGGAGAGAATGAGATTCAAAGAATCCCAATAGCTCATCTCCCTTTCAATCATACATAAAATATGCAAAACAAATCTTAAAAATGCATGTATGAGCATCATCAAGTGCATGATCATTCAAAAAGCATTCTTGGCATTTGAACAAGTCAAACATAGCATACATAGGCTTGCTAAGTAAATGGGTTAGCCTCACCCATGCTCTTATGGATTTTGGATTTGCCTCACCCATTTTCTCTAGGAGGTTTTGGCTCAACCTCACTCTTGGGAGACACTTTGCTTTGTCTTAACCATTTCTAAGGGTTCTTGGCTCATCCTCATCATGGCTAAGAGTTCTTGGCTTCTCCACACTCAAGCAAACCCAAGCAAACATGTTAAACATCATTTAAAAACATAATGCCTCATTATGTTACTATGGAATAAGAGCTCCTGCTAGAATACTTCTCATAACTTAAAACACATATACACACATTCAAAGACAAGTCAAGCATATATTAATGCATGAGAGAAGGAGGAGTGAGCTACCTTGATTGCAACCACACACTTTTCCTCTTGAAAATGTTCTCCCTTCCAAGCCTCATACACACAAATGTGTGGGATAGGTTTCTCTTGGCTTAAACACAATATATGGAAGCCAATTAGATTCTTGGAATCATTTCTAAGGCTAGACATTTACTTAGAACTCTAGTTTTGTCTTATGGTTCATTTATGGTTCTTAAATACACCTAATGAAGCAACACCTATCAAATGAGTTCTAGGCTCCATTCTTTCATTTCATTTATGATTCTTGACTCCTTTTAAGTCTCTTGGAGTCATCACATAATTAAAACAAAGAGCCTAACTACCCGTTGCTTTCTTAAGTCATATTATGGAACATATAAGGCATCTCAATTTTTATGATTTCTAATTTTTTTCCAAGGCTTTCCCTCATCTTCACTCATCATATATGACTCAAAAATAGGCTTGAAATAAATTAAAACTGTCCCTAGGTACTCCAACTATGCTAGGCTATGGCTATGGAGCAATAGGATACCAAGGGAGTTTGCTTTGTTTTCTTGATGGAAGATGTATATGGGGAGCCTTCTAGGGATCTTAGGAGTTCATTTAAACATTCATTTAGGCTTAGGAATCATTGTATAAAATTAGATTTTGCAAGGAACACTTAGAACTCTAACTTTCCTATCTTGATTTTTTATGGTTCTTTTGTTATTCTCTTTGCATATTCTTATTCTTTACACTCCATTTCCTAAGACTCACCCTTGGTTTTGCCTAAAATCCAAGCCCTCTTGAACTCCATGAGTGGGATGAACCAAGGAAAAAAGGGGAGAAGAAGTATCTACCATGGGATGGAAATTTTACCTTATTTTTTCTTGATTTCTTGCTTGTTTCTTCTTTTCCTTGGTTTCCTCTCTTCAAATTCGAATTTTTCCCTATATTCTTCCCTCAAAACAAGTCCATAAACTTCAATAAAACTATAGGAAAGAAGGAAAAATGGAGGAGAAGAGGTTTGCTGAAGAGAAAATGTAACATCTGATTTTCTGAAAATGAGAGAAAACGTGAGAAACGTAATGTACAGTTTCTCCATAAACGAATGAAATTTACTAGATACAAAAGGAAGTCCCCCAAAATGATGTAGTTAAGGTCCCAAAAAAATTTGGAAGCATTCTAGATTCCTAAAAATGAGAATCCCAGGCTCAGACGGAAAGAAAAATGGAGCTAGAATGAAGAAACAATTTCTTACGAAAAGCTTACGAAACATAATGGCATTTTCGTAATTTTGAGCAAATTTTGGAATTCACACAAGAGGGCTTTTTAAATGAAATTTTTGAGTTTCCCAGGGTTCTCAGAGGCCTTAAAAACCATGGAAAGCCCCAGGACAACTAAAGCCCCTCCGGTGGACTTTTTCCAATGTCGATGTATCCAAACTTTGATGGATTCATTCGGGAAGGTTTTAGCTCCAATTTGAGTGATTCCAAAGGCATTTTACTAAATTGGGAACCTAAATTTCATAATGGAAAAGATGGTTCTCAAAAAGGAGCTAAAACAAAGGAGAAACAAAAATGCTAAGAATGAAGGGCAAAATGGGAATTTTTGAAAAGTATAACTTCCTCCCACCTATATATATGATGCACCCTTCTTCTCCCTTCATGTTGCAAGACCAAGGTCTGCCCAAAATTAGAGGAAACCCCTAGGGAGAGTGGCACACAAGAGGAAGGCAAAGAGGAGGAGAAATCAAAGGCTTAAGGTATGAAAATTTAGTAGTTTTTCATGGTCTTTCTCTTCCAAACCTCTTCTCCTTCATTCTCCTTTATTTCTTATAATTATAATGAAGTATATGGATCTATTTTAAAGGAGAAATTGAGGAAAAAATTCGGATTTGAAGAGAGGAGCTCAAAGAACACAAGATTCAAGTGAGAAAAGCCAAGAAAATAAGGTATTTTCTTCTTCCATGGTTGCTACCCTTTGCTTCCCTTCTCCACCATTTCCCCCCACTTGAGAAGACTTAAGAGGAGTTGATTTTTAGGCAGAACCAAGGGTGATTCTAAGGAAAAAGGGTGTGGAGATTAAGAATATGCAAAGAAAATGAACAAAAAACTATTAGATTTCAATATGCAAATTCTAGGGTTTCAAGTGCACCTTGTAAAATATGATTTTTTATGATGATTCCTAGGTCTAATTAAGAGTTTAAATGAATTCCCAAGATCCCTAAGAGGCTCCTCACATGTATCTTCCTTTGAGAAAACAAAGAAAACTCCAAGAAGGCTAAAATTGCCCTATGTCTCGGCCAAAAGGGGTTCTCCTAGCTAGGGAGAGTTTTAAATTTTTCTAAACCCATTCTTGAGTCATATATGATGAATGAAAATAAGGGGAGGCCTTGGGAAAAATTTAGAACTCATAGAAAGTGAGTTAGTGCTGTAGGTTCCATATTATGACCTAAAGAAGTAACATGTAGTTAGGCTCTTTGTTTTAATTGTGTGATGACTCCAAAAGGCTTAAAAGGAGTCAAGAATCATATTTGAAAGGAAAGAATGGAGCCTAGAAATTAATTGAGGGGCTTTGCTTCATTAGGTGCGTTTATGGACAATAATGGGATTTATAGAACAACCTAGTGTCTAAGCAAGTTGTGTGGCCTTAGAATTTATTTCATGAACCTAATTGGCTTCCATAAATTATGTCTAAGCCAAGAGAAAGCATCTCCACAAGTTTGTGTGTGTGTGGCCGAAAAGAGGAGCTTGAATCCAAAGAGAAAAGTGTGTGATTGTGTATAAGGTAGCTCTCTCCACCTTCTCTCATGCATGGATGTATGCTTAGCTTGTCTTGAATGTATGTATGTGTATTTTTAAGCCATGAAAAGTGTTCTAGCATGAATTTAATTCCATCGTGCCATGATGTTACAATATGCTCTTATATGATGTTTTTGATGTGTGCTTGGGTTTGCTTGAGTATGGTGAGACCAAGAACCCTTAGCCATGGTGAGGATGAGCCAAGAACCCTTAAGATTGGTTAAGACAAAGCAAAGAGTCTTCCAAAAGCAAGATGGGCTCCTAATAGTATGGTTAAGTCTAAGAATCTCTTAAAGAATGGGTGAGGCAAGTCCAATATCCACAAGAAATTAGGTGAGGGCAATCCACTTGCTTGGCAAGCCTTTGTATGCTATGTATGACATTCTCAAATGATGAAAGTGCTTCTTGAATGTTTGCATATGTCAACATGATCATACATGCAATTATGAAACTTATTTGCATCCATTATGTATGATTAAATGGGAGATGAGCTATTGAGATTCTTTGAATCTCATTCCCTCCTCTTCGATGATCTAACATGCTAAGTGGACCAAGTGGATAAGGTAATGAAAGCCAACCACCTTGAGGATGAGAGGATGACAACATAATGCAAAGTTTTAGTTCTTTAAAGCCATACTCATGTTCAATTATGTAACTTATGCTTGTATATGGTCCAGGACCTTTGGAACATATGTAATTATGATAATATATGATGTAGAAATGAAAGAATGTGTTGTGTGAATGATAGAATATAAATTGAATATGTATGGACAATATAGCTTCATGAATGGTATTATGGAATTATGCATATGTGTGGATGAAATGGCCAAAATGAGATGCATAGAGTTTGGGACCATTTGGGCAGCCTACAAAAGTCATAATTATGCTTTTAGACTTGCCCAAGAGGTGCCAAACCCCAAGAAAAGCTATTTGGACAATTTGGTATCCTATATGGAGCTAAATTTGACCACAATAGAACTCTATGTCACTTTTTGGCCAAATGACCTCTTCTTGATCTAAGATTTGGCATGTATTTAGAGCTTGTTGAGAGCTTTTTAGGAAGCTAAAGAAATAATTTTTGGAGGTCTACAGAATATTTGATGAATTTACAAAGTTGACAATTTTTCTGATTTTGGTCTGCTGCATTATTCTTTTGATTTAAAAATGAAATCTATCACAGAGAGCTCAAATGATGTCCAATTGCCATGAAATTTTATACAGAGAAACTAGATATTTACGGTGACTTGTGTCAACTAGAAGCATCTCATTTAGAGGTCTAGAGAGGGAGATATAAAGTTTTAAAATTCTATCCAGTATCAGGAGCTTCACCCAACCTTAGTTATTGTTCTATTGAATTTTGAGGTTTGGGCATGCTTGAACTGGTCTGGAGTTTTTTTCCCTTCTAGTTAACATCCACATCTTTCTAGATTGGTATCATTTGAATGGATTGAATTTTTTTAGAATTAATTGGACATTTTCAAAATTTGCTGTAAAAATCTGTGACAGCACCAGTGAGCAGTTTGACCTCTAGACCATTTCAGATGTCAAACATCCTCTGTGATGGATGTTATGGTTTGGAAATTTTAAGTATGAATTACACATTCGTAGTTTTCTAGAATAGCTAAGAATGTATGATTTTGATTTTTCTAGAATTAGCTATAAATTTCCAAAATTTAGTTAGAAAAGAGCCAAATTCTGACCGAAAATATGCATGAATATTTTGAGCTTTCCTTTGAGTTCAATGAGTTGTAGGCCACATTTTATGGTGCAAATGAGTTGTATTCATGCAATTAAATATGAGAATGTGATGTATGAGCTCACATGGCCTGCGTGATGTAACACCATAACTTCTAACTCATCTTATAACATTCTTATGCATCACATCCTCAAATCTACGAAGGAAGTAGAAAAAGTTTATTAAAATAATGCATTTAATTGTGCTGCATCATGTATAAAAATTTCATTCAGTGTCATGTGGACCATGTGAGATCATGGCCATACCTTTCCATACTTAATTACATGAATACAACTCATTTGCATCATAAAATGTGGCTCATAACTCAAGAAAACCGAAATGAAGCATAAAACATGGAGGTTTATTTTCAGACAGATTTTTGCTCTTTTCTGTCCAAACTTTAAAAAATCATAACTAATTCTAGAAAAATTGAAAACATACATTCTTGATCATTTTGAGAAGCTACAGATTACTTTATACTAAAAATATGTCTAGACCATAACATCTATCGCAGAGGATGTTTGACATCTAAAAATGTCCAGAGGTCAAATTGCCTTTTGATACTGTCATAGACTTTTGTAGAAAACTTTGAAAATGTCCAATTAATTCTAAAAAAATTTAATATATGTAAATGATACCAATATGGAAAGCTATGAATGTTAACTAGAGGGAAAAAATATTTCCAAACTAGCTCAGGTAGTCCAGACCTCAGAATTCAATGGAACAATAACTGAGGTCGGACAAAACTTTTGATATTAGACAGAATGTTCAAAAATTCATATCTCCCTTTCTAGAACTCTAAATGAGGTGCTTCTAGTTGGCATAAGTCTCCGTAAATATCTAGTTTCTATGTATAACATTTCATGGCAATTGGACATCATTTGAGCCCTCTATGACAGATTTTATTTTCGGACTAAATGAATAGTGAGCAGACCTAAATCAAAAAAATTGCTAACTTTGTAAATTCATCAAATATTCTGTAGACCTTCAAAAATCATAATCTTTAGCTTCCAAAAATCTTTCAACAAGCTCTAAATGCATGCCAAATCTTAGATCAAGAAGAGGTCATTTGGCCAAAAAGTGACATAGGGTTCCATTATGGTCAATTTTGGCTCCATATGAGGTATCAAAGTAACCAAATAGCTTTTCTTAGGGTTTGACACCTTTTGGGCAAGTCTAAAAGTATATTTAGGACTTATGTAAGCTGCCCAAATGGTCCCAAACCTCATGCATCTCATTTTGGCCTTTTCATCCACATTTATGCATATTTCCATAAAACCATTCATGAAGCTATAATGCCATAACATACTTAATCCACATTCCATCATTCACATAACATATTCTTTCATTCCTACATCATATAATATCATAATTATACATGTATCAAGGGTCATAGACCATTTACAACAATAATATACATCATAAAGCATCGTTATAGTTCCAAAAAGACAAAAACTAGACATATGGTTGTCAATCTTCTTTCTTCAATGTTGTTGGCTCCCATGACCACATCCACTTGGTCCACCTAGCATATTAGATCATTGGAGAGGAGGGGATGAGATTCAAAAAATTCCAATAGCTCATCTCCCATTCAATCATACATAATGGATGGAAATAAGTCTCATAAATGCATGTATGGTCATGTTGACATATGCAAACATTCAAGAAGCATTTTCATCACTTGAGAATATCATACATAGCATACAAAGGCTTGCCAAGCAAGTGGATTGGCCTCATCCAATTTCTTGTGGATATTAGACTTGCCTCACCTATTCTTTAATGCATTCTTAGACTCAACCATGTCCTTGGGAGCCCACTTTGCTTTTGGGAGACTCTTTGCTTTGTCTCAACCAATCTTAAGGGTTCTTGGCTCATCCTCACCACGGCTATGGGTTCTTGGCTTCCCACACTCAAGCAAACCCAAGAACACATCAAAACATCATATGAAACATAATATGTCATCATAAAACTATGGCATATGAAATCATGCTATCATACTTTTCATGGCTTAAAAAAATACACATACACACATTCTAAGACAAGCTAAGCATACATCCATACATGAGAGAAGGTGGAGAGAGCTACCTTGTATACACTCACACACTTTTTCCTTAGATTTCAAGCCTCCTCTTTCGGCCACACACCCATAAATTGGTGGAGATGGTTTCTCTTAGCCTAGATACAATTTATGGAAGCCAATTAGGTCCATGAAACAAACTCTAAGGCCACACAACTTGCTTAGATACTAGGTGGCTCTATAAACTCCATTATGATCCATAAATACACCTAATGAAGCAACACCCCTCAAATAAATTCTAGGCTCCATTCTTTTCTTTTAAATATGATTCTTGACTCCTTTTAAACCTCATGGAGTCATTACACAATTAAAACAAAGAGCCTAATTACATGTTGCTTCTTTAGGTCATAATATGGAACCTAAGGCACCAATTCACTTTCCATGGGTTCTAAATTTTTTTCAAGGCCTCCCCTCATATTCATTCATCATATATGACACAAAAATGAGCTTGAAAAAATTTAAAACTTTCCCTAGATACTTTATCAATGCTTGGCCGAGACATAACCCCTTTTTGGCCTCCTTGAAATTCTCTTTGTTTTCTTGAAGGAGGAAGCATGTGGGGAGCATCTTCGGGATCTTAGAAGCTCATTTAAACTCTTAATTAGACCTAGGAATCATCACACAAGGTCAGATTTTACAAGGTACACACAAAACCCTAAAATTTACATATTGAAATCTAATGGTTATTTTGTTGTTTTCTTTGCATATTCTTGTTCTTCTCCATCAAATACCTCAGATTCATGCTTGGATGGGCTTAAAAATCAGATCCCCCTATGGCTCCTAGGGTTAAGTGAAATGGAGAAGAAGGGTGGGTGAAGGTATCAACCATAGGATGAAATTTTACCTAGTTTCCTTGCTTATTTTGGCTTGAATCTTGCTTTCTCCAAGCTCCTCTCTTCAAATCCGAGCTTTCCCTTGAATTTCTCCCTTGAATCAGATTTACAAACTTCATTTCAATCAAAGGAGACAAAGGAGAAGGGAGGAGAGGAGGTGTGGATGAAGAAAAGCATGAAAAACTACTATGGAAACATACCTTAAGCTTGGATTTTCTCTCCCTTTTGTTCTTCCCTTGGTGCTCCACTCTCCTAGGGTTCTTCTTCTGATTTGGGGCAGAATAATCTGAAGCTAAGTGAGGGAGAGTGTGAGGCGCCACCTATTTATAAGGGAGGAAGAAGCACTTTTTCAAAAATTCTCATTTTGCCCTTCATTCTTGGCATTTTTATTTCTCCTTCGTTTTAGCTCCATTTTGAGAACCGTCTTTTCCATTATAAAATTTAAGTTCCCAATTAAATAAAATACCTTTGGAATCACTCAAATCAAAGCTAAAACCTTTACGAACAAATCTGTCAAAATTTAGGTGCATCGACGTTGGAAAACATCCACTGGAGGCAATTTATCTGTCTCGGGGCTTCCCATAGTTTTTAGGGCCTCTGAGAATCCTAGAGAACTCCAAAATTTTATTTAAAAAGCCCTCCTATGTGAATTCCAAAATTTACTCAAAATTACAAAAATGCCATTATGTTTCGTAAACTTTTTGTAAGAAATTGTTTCTTCATTCTAGCTTCATTTTTCTTTCCGTTTGAGCCTGGGATTCTCATTTTTTGGAGTTTAGAATGCTTCCCAAATTTTTTAGGACCTTAACTACATCATTTTAGGGGACTTCCTTTTGTATCCGATGAGTTTCATTCATTGATGGAAAAACTATACGTTACGTTTCTCACATTTTCTCTCGTTTTCAGAAAACTGGATGTTACATGTGACACCGAATGAAATTTTTATACACAACACAACACAAAAAAATGTGTTATTTTAATGGATTTTTTACTTCCTTCATGGAATTGATGATGTAAAGCATGGGAATATGTTAGAAATAAGCTAAAAATATAAGGTGTTCCAGAAAACATGAAAAAAAAACTAAGAAATTCATACCTTTCACCTTGTTTTTCTCCTTCTCTTCTTCTCCTCTTGGTGCACCTCACTCTTAAGGTCTTTTCTTTGGTTTAAGGCAGAAACTAAATGAGCTAAATGAGTGAAGAGGTGGGGCACCCTATATATATAGGTGGGTTTAAGAAAGACTTTTCAAAATCTAAATTTTACCCTTTTGTTTTGACATTTTTGTTTTTGATTCGTTTTAACTCCTTTTTTAGACTCGTCTTTTTCATTATGAAATTTAGGTTCCTAATTTAGTAAAATTCCTTTAGAATCACTCAAATCAGAGCTAAAACCTTCTTCAATGAATCCATCAAAGTTTGGGTCTACCGATGTTCAAAAATGTCCATCTGAGGGGTTTTAACTGTCTCGGGGCTTCTCATAGTTTTCAAGGCCTCTGAGAACCTCAAAGAACTCAAAAATTTTATTTAAAAATCTCTCCTGTGTGAATTCTAAAATTTGTTCAAAATTACGAAAATGCATTACATTTTGTCAACCTTTCGTTCAATTCTGTTTCTTCATTCTAGCTCCATTTTCCTTTTTGTCTGAGCTTGGGATTCTCATTTTTAGGGGTCTAGAATGTTACTTAAATTTTTTAGTGCCTTAATTAAATCATTTCAGGGGACTTGCTTTGAAAACATACCTGTTTTCGTCGTTTAACAGAAATCGAATATTACATTTTCTTCATTTCCCACGTCAGCTTCCTTCAATTAAACCTAAGCTTCATTTATATTCATCCCCATGTGCTTCTTCTTCTTTTGCTTCACGTCCTGGACCCTCCAACCTAAGCCAAACTCACATGTTCCCTCTCTCTATTTGCTCAAGTGTGCTGCCTCCTTAATAGAGTCCCTAAACTCATAGCTTCACAATGCACCTTTTGCCCTTCCCATGTCAGACCTGCCTTCTCATCCGTGCTTCTTCATCCTTCACAAACTTGAGAGTCCTCTCTTGTGGTTTCATGCATCATTCCTACGTAGAGATGAATCCTTACTCATGCTTCATGTTCATGTTTTTGCCTGTGACGTGTAAGTGGATGGATTTGCTATGTGGATGTCCTTGTAAGTTGCTGTATATGTCTATACCACACATGAACGTGTTATCATGAAGCTCATGCACATGATTTGGACTCGTGGTGCCTCGTGTTAATTACTATATGAATGAGGGACGTGTGTGTCAAGTGAGGGAGAAGGGAGTGTGCTAATGAATGCTAAAATGCATGGACATGCTATGTGTAAGTGTGTTTAATTATGAGTAGAGAGGAGCCCATGAGAAAATGCCTTGTGTAAATGGATGTCCATGTGTTTCCCTCTCTCATTCCACATTCCAAGCTTCCTTACATGTGTGTATATTTCCCACATGGATGAGTGCAGCTACATGTAGATGCAAGGGGGTGTTACATGTCCATGATTGGTGTGTAAATGTTAACGTGTAATCCCCAGCATGAAATTATGTGTTTATGTGCAAGTAGTGTTGCATTCATATGGATTAATGCATGGATGGAGTATGTGACATTTTAAGTGTGTGATTAATGGACTGAAAGTGAGTTAGTGGAATTTGGTGTATTGTGTGTGTGAAAAAACTTGTGTATGATGTGTATGTGCATGGAAAGACCGTAGGAAGAGAGGATGATTCTGCACCTTAATTGCTTCAAGTGTCTGTGCCATTCATCTCATTTTTTTCATTATTATTTTCCAAAATTTCATTAAAAATGTGAACCATTCATTCCTTCATTCAAGTTGCACACATGTAGCCTTAATCTTTTCTCCAATTTAATTTCCCATTTAAATTCCATTTGCTCATCAAAATTTGCAAAAATAATAAACCAAATTTAGTAGGACAAATTTTACAAAATTATTTAAACAAATTTATGCATTAAAACTCCAAAATTTTGCAAATTAATTTCTAAAGTACAAATATGGCTAATAAAATCAAATATCCTCTAATTAAATCCATTAAGCCTTATTTAATTATCAAAATGTTTAAATTAAGAGGATTAATATATATGAAAATAGCCTTTATCAGTTACACTACATAATGAAGGCAAACATTTACCTTATGATTCCACCAACTCCAAACTCTGAAAATATTATAAGGAATCATCCAAACACCAAATTTTAGATTTGAGAATGAGATGAAAATCCACCAAACCGAATACTAATTAGACCAAAATGAAGAGGAGAATGAGAGTAATAAGTTTTATATAGATTACCTTGGCTAAATCTTCCCTTAGAAGTGAGAAATGGTGGAAGAATGCAAAAAAACCTTGGCCCTCTTCTTAAATGCGAATTTCTTCTTCTTGTTCTATAGAACATGTAAGTTTCAGTATCCAAATAAATGGGCAAAAGGCTTCTTAGGATTTTAGAGGGAATGGACTAGTCCAATGGGCCCATTATTTAAGTGGGTTGATTTTTGGCTAAATGTGGGCCAATAACTAAATAAGTTTAATGGTATTGGGCCAAGGTTCATTGGATTTAATTAAGTTGGGTCATATTAAGATGAAGATGAGCCTTAATAGGAATAAAATTGGGCTTTTAATAATGTTCTTAGCACACATAAATTAATCATGGGTCCAAACTATACTTAAATCCACAAATATTATTTTATTTTCCTCAAAATGATTTAATTAATAATTATTATTATGTTAAGATACTCAAATTTTCCATTTTTCTTAAAATTCTTATTTCCTCAAAATTTTCCTTCAATCCATTTTGATAATTTCATAATCCCCAAACAATTACTATTAATCAACTTTGGGGCTTTACAACTTGTTTCACCTCTATCCCCTCAGCCAAACCCTTAGTTGGACATATATCCCTTGAGGCCATTGCTAGGTTTCAGATGGAGGTATGTTCCCTAGCATATTCATCTAACCACAGAGGCCTTACGAACGTATAGGATATTGTTGGATTAAGTGAAGGATGACTAGTTTATTTAGCAACCATATGACCCTGCAAGTGTTTGACAATTAATTTCTAACTTTGCTTAGTGTCCCCAAATATATAGTGCACATCTATTCTTATCATTTGCTTTTAGATTATAGTGTTCCACCATGTAGACTATGTCTTCTGCTAGTTTGGTTGACAGCAACTTATCCCCCAGATACCGTTCAATGTGAGATCTCTTCATACCCTTCAATTAAAAGGAAAAATGCAAAAAGATTGGTGTCGTGAGAATGGTATATTTGTATTGCATGGAATGCATGGTAACAAGTTATTGCCCAGACAGAAATAAAGATGTCTCCCTTAGATCATTTCTTTGATTACATGCATTGGTATTAGAAATATACATGATAATGGATCCACCACGAGAATGGCTCTTAGGGTTTCGTGGTAAGGTCTTTCATACCTACATTTATTTTAATTCTATTTATTTCATACTTTTATACTTCATCTATATACATAATTGTTATTTTCTTTTGTCACAGGCCAATGTATTAGAGGACTCATATAGGCTTGTTATTACTAATGTAACACCATGTCTAACTAGCTTTCCTCATCTCATTTATAATGATATTCCCTTAGATGAAATAACTTCCCAAGAAAATACCATTAAAATAATAGAATATTTTTACGTTGTGTAACGGATAAAATTTTCATTTTATGTCTCGTGGACTATACGATCTTATTCATCTCATTCTACTATTTAAATATATAAATACAACTCAAAACCATTTCAAAAAGTTGCCAAAAACTCAAGCTTATAACATACATACACAAAATAATACAAGGCTATCTTAGGTTCTGCTGCCAGATTTCTGGTGTCAATTTTGAAAAATTATAACTAAATCTAGAAAAATTGAAATCATAGAAAATATACTATTCTAAAAAGCTACAGATGTCTAATTTATGGTAAAAATAAGTCCCAATAGAGCAGGAATGTCTAGCAATTGGAAATCGATAGAACAATACCAAAGGTACTGTTGCATTACTAGTACTGACTTTGAACTTCAAAAATTTATATCTCTTTGCTCATATATCCAATTGGGGTGATCTTAGTGGGCATAGAAATCTTATCATGTCTTGTTTATGTCTATAAAATTTCATAAGTATTGGACACCATTTGACTCTCGAATGACACAAGAGAAGAAACTAACCATATGAATAGTAACCATATTAGAACAACAAAAATTTGGCAACTTTGAAAATTCATAATAAATTCTATAGAGCTCCAAATAATCTGTTCTTTAACTCTCCAAAAAGCTCTAGATGAGATCTATATGGATACCAAATTTCATGAGGAAATTCATTCATTCGGTTAGATCTTGACATAGGGTTGCAATTTAGTCATTTTTGTGCTTCTTAAGTATCACAAAGGGTCCATTTTAGCTTCCAAGACTTGCAAGGCCACTTGAGCACGTGAGAAAGCATCAAAATAACCTATTAAACATGTCTCAAAGGTCCACAGACCCAGATATCACAAATTCACTCTTCCACTCCAAGGTATACACAAAGCATACATAAGCCATTCTTACCATACATTGTCAAAAATTTTTTATATCATGCGATTGGGGCCAATTCTCATATATACATCAAGTACCCATATAATTATACATGTTCAAAGGGTTATACATCATATAAATCATTGAATTATATCTTCTGACAATAAAGTAGTTACAAAAGAGCAAAATAACACATTTCCTTGTCATTCTCTCATCTTCCAACTTGGTGGCTCCCATTTCCTTATTCGCTTGGTCCACCTAGACATGTTGGGTAATATAGAGGAAAGAATAAGATTTTAGGAATCCCAATAGATCTTTTCCCTTTCAACCATACATAAAGGATATAAATTCAAGTTTAAAAATGCATGCATGGCTATCTTGAATTTCATAATCATACATAGAACATGTTCTTCATTCAAGAAATGACATATATCATTCATAGGCTTGCCAAGACAATGGATTAGCCTCACCCATTCTCTTTGGGCTTTGGGACTTGCCTCACCCACTTTCTTAAGGGGTTTTTGACTAAGTCTCACTCTTTAAATACTTTTGGTTTTGTCTCATCCATTCTTAGGGACTTTTGGCTCATCCTCACCCTAGCTAAGAGACTTTTGGCTTCACTACACTCAAGCAAGCCATTTATGTTCATAAAGCATCATTTAAATACATAAGCAAAGCATCATGGTACCATGACATATAAGTATATGCTAGAAATATCTTTCATGGCTTAAACATACATACACACATTCAAAGACAAGAAAAACACCCAATCATGCATGAGAGAAAGAAGAGAGAACTACCTTTTATGCAAGAACACACTTTCTTCCTTGGAAATGTTTCCTCTCCCTCGACCAAACACCCATAAGGAGGTGAAGCTTGATTTTTTGGCCTAGACATATCACATGGAAGCCAATTACACTCATGGAACAATTTCTAAAGCTACACATGCACTCGAAAAACTAGATTGCTTCTAAGGTTCAATTATGGTTCCATAATGCACCCAATGAAGCAACACCAATAATACAAGATCTTGGCTCCATTCTTTCCTACCATCTATGGTTCTTGACTCCATGTAGACCTCTTAGAGCCATCACACAATCAATTTGAGGAGCCTAACTACATGTTACTTCTTTAAGTCACAATATGGAACCTATAGCTACATCTCCTTATCCATGACTTCTAAAATTTTTTCAAGGCTTCCTCTCACACTCTCCCATCATATATGATGCAAAACCAAGCTTGGAAGAAATTGAAACACTCTCTAAGTATCCCATCTCTTCTTGGCCGAGGCTATGCCTCCTCTGGACACCAATGGAGTTATTTTGTTTTATTTGATGGGAGATACATGTGGGAGGCTCTCTTGATGTCTTAGAAACTCATATGAGCTCTTAAACATTTTAATTTATGGCTAGGACTTATCTTACAAACCAAGGTGTAACTAAAACCCTAGGTTATACATCTTAGAAAATTATGATTTTTTCTTTGTTTCTTTTGTATATTCTTATTCCTTACACTCTAATTCCTAAGATTCATCATTGGTTTGATTCAAAATTTAATCCCTCTTGGTTGTCCATACATGGGGCGAAACACACAAGAAGAAGAACAAGGAAGAGCAATAATGAAAGTAGCAAAACTACCTTGGTTTCCTAGCCTTTCTTGGATGCTCTTTCTTTTGCTTGGATTCTACTCTCCAAATTCAAAATTCTTCCCTTTGGTTTGACCTCAAAACAGCACCAAAAACTTCAATAAAACTATAGGAAGAAGGAGGAGAAGAAGGAGAGCAAGTTTACTAAAGAGAAGACTAGGAAATTCCATGAAAATCATACCTTTCTTGCCTTATTTTTCCTCTTCCTCTTCCCTTCTCTTCTGTGCCTCTCTCCTTTGGTCTCACTTCTATTTTAGGGTAGAAAGAAAGTTGGCTAAGTGAGGCAGAGAAAGGGGGCGTATCATATATAAGGAGGTGGATTAAAATTATTCTAAAGAAATTCCATTTATATCTCATAAACTTGGCATTTTCGTTTCTGGTCCATTTTAGCTCCTTTTTTAGAATTGTCTTTTTTATCATAAAATTTAGGTTTTCAATCTTATAAAATGCCTTTGGAATCACTTAATTTGGAGTTAAAACCTTCCTAAATGAAAAGGTCAGAATTTGAGTCCACTGTTATTAGAAAACATACACCAGAGGGGTTTTAACTGTCCTGGGGCTTCCCTTGGTTTCTAAGGCCTCTGAAAACCCTGAAGAGCTCAATTTTTTCATTTAAAAAGCCCTCCTATGAGTATTCTAAAAATTGCCTAAAATTACAAAAATGTCATTACATTATATAACTATTTTGGAAATTTTCGTATGGTTATTTAGCTTCTGTTTTAGGGCACCTCTAGCCTCTTATTTTTATTACTTAATGCCTAGATCATTATTCTAATTTTTTTAGATGTTAACCAATTCATTTTAGAGGACTTACTTTTAAAACATATTCATTTCCATCGTTTTTATGAAAACTGGACATTACAACTAACTCTTCAATGCTTGATTATGTAGGGTTCAGGGAGAGGGCAAGTAGAAACATTAGGATAATGCTGGACTCTCTTGGTGAACATCAAGAGATGATGGTCTCCCAATCTAGTCCACCCGCATCTCATCTACAGAGACTACCAGAGCCAGAGGCTTGCTCAAAAAAGTATGGTCACGATTTTATATTCACTAGAGAGCCATTAGTAGATATTATACGTAGTAGTGGATGTTAGATAGATGCCCCATTGTCATATTACACACTAGTGCCACTCCGTGGAGACACTAAGGGTCCAAGTCCTTTTTTTGCATCATTCATTGACTTTGCGGGCGCTAGTTCTTCTTTTGCACTATTTATGCCATTTACACATTTTGATGGTCTTTGTCCTTCTTGTGCATCGAGTGGACCTTTTCTAGATATTGAGGGTGATGGTCATTCTTCTTTTGCTCTTTCTACATCATTAACACTATCAGCTCCTCAGTCATACTTTTTCACTCATTTACTTCAAACCATGCAAGTCGGTGCTGTGCCTTTCACTACACTATTCTCAGACCCATTTACATTTTGTATAGAGTATGCTAGTACATCTTCAGAAGAGTAGGGATCATCTTTCCAACAGGGATTTTTCACTCCTAATTAACCAATTTCACCTATTCAATTCCCTCAGCCTACTCATAACATTAACAATGGATCTCTTAATGAAGATGAAGCAGAAGAAGATGAAGACGAAGACGAAGAAGAAGAATAGCCACAATAGCATTGTCCACAACCATTAAGAAGAAGGCCCCTATAACACCATATTTATTTAGCCTATTTCATCTCATTTCTACTCATACCTTCTTGAATAACACAAGTTCTTAAGAAAAGTCCATTAAAATAATAGATTATTTTGCATTACGTCACGGATAAAAATTTTATTTCATGTCCCGTGAACCATATGAACTTGTCCATCTTATTCTCCTATTTAAATACATATATACAACTTAAAACTATCTCAAAATGTGGCCAACAACTCGAGCTCATAGTATATATATACAAAATATTACATAGTTGTCTCAGGTTTGCTGCTAACTTCTGAGTGCCAAATTTGAAAAATCATAACTAAATCTAAAAAAATTAGAATAATTCATACTATGCCATTATAGAAAGATACAGATGTATAATTTATGCTAAAAATAAGTATAGACCAAAACAGGAAATTCTAGCTAATAACAATTGATGGAATGTTACATAAACTCAGCTGGCACTATTGGTACTGACATAGAACTTCAAAAATTCATATCTCTTTACTTAGATATCCAATTGGGGTGATCTTGGTTACCATAGAAATTTTATCATGTCTTGTTTATGCTTGTAAAATTCCATGAGCATTTATTGCCATTTGATCATTGAATGATACAGGAAGAGAAACTAACCATATGAACAGTAATTATTCCAGAATAGTAGAAACTTGACAACTTTGAAAATTCATAATTAATTTCATAGAGTTCCAAATAATATTTTCTTTAGCTTTCCAAAAATCTCTAGATGAGATCTATATGCATGCCAACTTTCATGAGAAAATTCGTTCATTTGGTCAGATTGTGCTATAAGGTTCCAAAATAGCTATTTTTGTGCTTCTTAAGGGTTATAAAGGGTCCAAATTTGCTTCTAAGGCTTCCAAGGCCACTTGAGTAAGTGGAAAAGTATCAAAATAGTCTATTAAACATGTCTCAAAGGTCTATAAATCCAGATTTCCCAAATTCACTCTCCCACTCCAAGGTATACAAAAGAACATATAAGCTTTTCCTTACCATTCAATGTCAAAATTTTGCTATATCTTTCAAGTGACATCAATTCTAACATATACATCAAGTATCCATATATTTATACATAATCAAGGGATTACATGTCATATACAACATTAGATTACATCATATGCCATCAGAATGGTTACAAAGTGAACAAAATAACACATTTCTTTGTCAATCTTTCTCCTTCAAGCTTGGTGGCTTCCAATCCTTTGGTCATTTGATCCACCTAGATATGTTAGACAATAGGGAGGAAGGAATGAGATTCTAGGAATCCTAATAGCTCTTCTCCCTTTCAACTATACATAAAGGATGCAAATTCATATCTAAAAATGCATGCATGGATATCATGGAATGCATAATCATACTTGAAACATTTCTCGCATTCAAGAAGTCACATAAAACATACATGGGCTTACCAAGAAAATGGTTTAGCCTCACCCATTCTCTTTGAGATTTTGGACTTGCCTCAGCCATTTTCTTAAGGGACTTTTGACTAATCCTCACTCTTTAAAGACCCTTGGCTTTGTCTTACCCATTCTTAGGGGCTTTTAGCTTATCCTTACCCTAACTAAAGGGCTTTTGGCTTCACCAAGCTCAAGCAAACCAAGACATGTTCATAAAACATCATTCAAGTGCATAACAAAATATCATAGTACCATGGCATATAAATACATGCTAAAACATATTTCATGGCTTAAAACATACACACATACATTCAAAAACAAGATAAACACCCACTCATGTATGAGAGAAAGAAAAGAGAGCTACCTTGATGCACAATAACACTTTTCCCTTTGAAAATGCTTCCTCTCCTTCGGCTACACACTCACAAGGGTGTGAGACTTGATTTATTTAGCCTAAACACATTACATGGAAGCTAATTAAATTCCTGGAACAATTTTTAAAGCTACATATGCACTAGAAAAGCTAGATGGCTCATATGGTTCCATAAGATACCTAATGAAGCAACACTAATAATTCATAATCTTGGCTCTATTTTTTCCATCCATATATGGTTTTTAACTCCATTTAAGCCTCTTGGAGCTATCACACAATTAATCTATAGAGCCTAACTACATGTTGCTTCTTTAAGTCACAATATGGAACCTATGCTACCATCTCACTCCTTAGGCTTCCTAAATTTTTTTCAAGGCTTCTTCTTAAACTCTCCCATCATATATGATACAAAACTAAGCTTGGAAGAAATTAAAACTATCCCTTGGTGCCTCTTCCACCCTAGGCCGAGGTTATGCTTCTTTAAGGGGACTAAGAAGTTGTTTTGATTTCTTTGATGGGAGAAGCATGTGGGAGGCTCTCTTAATATCTTAGAAACTTATATGAACTCTTAAACATCTTAATTTATAGCTAGAACTCATCTTACAAACCAAGGTGCAACTAAAAATCTAGCTTTTCTATCTTACAAATTCATGGTCCTTTTTTTGTTTCCTTTGTATATTCTTATTCTCCTCACTCGTTTTATTAAGATTGACCCTTAGTTTGGTTCAAAACTTAACCCCTCTTGGCTATCCCTAGGTTGGCCGAACCACACACATCCAAGAACAAAGAAGAAGAAGCATGGAACTAGCATTTACCTTAGTGTTTCTAGGTTTCTTCAAGAGCTTTTCTCTTGGCTTGTGTTCCTTTCTTGAAACTCAAACTCTTTCCCTCTGGTCTGAGCTCAAAACAGACCCAAAAGCTTCAATAAATCCATGGGGAGGAAGAGAAGAAGGAGGAGAAGGAATTTACTAAAGAGAAATTAAGAAAATTCATGAATTTCCATACCCTTTCACTTAGTTTTTCTTCTCCTTTTTCCTTCTCCCTTGTGCGCCTCACTCTCTAGGTCTCCTCTATATTTTAGGGCAGAAATGAAGTTGGTTTAGGGAAGAGAAAGGTGGGGCATGACTTATATGTATGGGGAAAGTTAAAATTGTTCTAAAGAAATTCCATTTACATCCTATAAACTTGGCATTTTCATTTCTGGTTCGTTTTAGCTCCTTTTTGAGAACCTTCTTCTCCATCATAAAATTTATGTTCTCAATCTTATAAAATACTTTTGGAATTACTCAATTTGGAACTAAAACCTTCTCAAACCAAAGGGTTAAAGTTCAGGTCAACTGACATTAGAAAACGTACATAAGAGGCTTCCCATAGTTTTTAGGGTCTTTAAGAACCCCAGAGAGCTCAAATTTTTCATTTGAAAAGCCCTCCTATAAGTATTCTAAAAAAGGCCTGAAATTACAAAAATACCATTACATTATGTAGCTATTTCATTAAATTCCATCTGGTTATTTTAGCTTCTGTTTCAAAGTACCTCTGGCCTCCTATTTTTATTACCTAATGTCTAGATTATTATCCTAATTTTTTAGACCTTAAAAAATTCATTTCAAAAGACTTACTTTTAAAATGTATCCGTTTATGTTGTTTTTATGAAATCGGACATTACAGCCCTAGTGCGGAACTGGAGGACATGTTAGTTGAAATGGTATTTTTTATTTCCACATTTACACTTTCCACTTATTTTTCTATAATTTTAAATGCATTTTTATATATTTCTTACATTTTATAATTATTTATAATATTATTATTCTTTTATTAATTTTTTGACAAAAAGATTAATATTACCCAAATTAATATTTCTTTGACAAATAAATAAACATTACAAAAAAAGTATTATCAAACTTCATTACAAACAAATTATTTCATATTATACAAATTAATTAAAATCTCAAAATAAATAAAAGATAATATATAATATATGAGTTAACACAAATAGAGCATAAAATTATTAAAAAATATATATTTTATATATTGAGAGTTGTGTCGCGCAACCTCAAAATAAATTATGTTGGATAATATTTTGCAATATAGGATGCAACCTAAATCGTCTTCCTTGGAAATTGATTTCAATGTTTAATTGAGTATTTTAAGTGCAAGAAGATCCTAAAACTACCTAATTTAAGGGGGATTTGATCTAATTAAACTAACTAAAATTAAATTGAAATAAAGCTTCTAGTTACTACCAAAATGCATGAGTTAAAAGGTAACTAATGGACTTGTTACTAGCTTTGGATTCATCTCTTGGTATCCACTATCCTTATCCTAATTCAATTGTTAATGTTCTAGTCTAAGAGTTCCTAATTGTGTTCATGTCAAGTGATCTTAAGTTACTACTCAAGATTCAAGAGATTAACAAATTAATATTGAATTGAAACTTCAACTCTGCATTTAATTATTAACTCTTGTCATTAGGATCAATGAACACTTAAATTTGAGTAATTAATCAATTAATTAGTCTTTAAATTAACACCCTAGGATGTTTAATTAACCAATTAAACTCTATGGAATTCTTTAATCAACTAATTAAGCACACAATTTCACGCATGCATTTCATCAAACACCTTGATTGCATACATGGAAAATTAAAGGAAGGTGAAAAATCTAGCACTAATATCAATCAATTAATCATCAAATAGTTTTCTAATTAGTGTCTATCTAGCCACTAATTATAAACAACACGAATTCTCAATCCAATATAATCTTAACCAAGATAATACAAGAAATAGAAAAGTGCTAGAAAAAGAGGAAATCTTAGCCAAAAATCCCTTGTTATCTCCATGGATTCAAGCTTCTCCAAGATTGTTTTCTAAGCTAGCCACAAAAGGAGATTAATGCTTCATGGAATGGATGGATGGGGGGGGGGATGTAACACCCTAAAAATTAATTAAGGTGTTAATCATAGATTTAGATTAATTAAGAATAATTAATATGGAATAATCGAGTAAGTTAAGTAAATGAAAATTTTGGAGAGATAAATTATTAATATGGGTTTGAGATTTAATTAGGATAGAAATTTCATCTAGGCCCAAATTAATGTAGGAGATCATGATAAGAGGCTAATGGAGGCCCAATAAGCTAGGTGCAAACCCAATTTGATTCAATGTGATAAAGGCCCAAGATCCACCTTGTATAGACTCATGTAATTAGCCCAATAAACTTTGTGCAGACCCAAAACAATGGAGTTCTTAAAACTAGGTCTTGCCCAATAAAATTCTGCAGCCCAACACCTTAAAACTGGCTCAACCAAGCTAAAATCTAAAGCCCATTTAGAGTTGGATCTTGGAGCAGCCCATGACCCACTTAGACCTAACTTAAACTCAACTAAAACCCTAAACACTTCAGCCTCTTCCCCATATTTGTTGAAACACAAGAGAGAAATTCGGAGGTTTGAAGGGAGGCTAGGGTTTAGGGCAAGAAATCCATCATTTCTCACATTTAGAGCAAGATTCAGCTAAGGTAATAGTTATATAACTTAATCCCCTTATCTTTCTCTTTAATTTGGCCTGATTAGTTTTTCATTTAGAGTATTTTCACTCACACCCAAAATCTGAAACTTGCCATTTGATGTTTCCATGGAGAAAATTCGTAGGTTGAGGCTAAGGCTGACATTAGGTAAGTATAAACTCTTCTTTTTAAGGTATTTCTGTAGGTTTGAGACCCCAATGATTGAATTATAGTATGGGTATTGATTTTGTACGAATTTGCTTAGGATTTTGGGTGAAATATTGAAGTTTATAGTAGAGAATATTTCAATTCGAATTTGAGGACTTGTAGTGGCTGGGTAAGTGTTCCCTAGGTAGTCATTAGCATTTTAAATTCTTTGGGTACTTGTTACTACGATAGATGATGAATTAAAGTAGTAATTTTCTGATGTTATGGTTATAGGGGGATTTTTGTACCATTGGTGGCTGTAACAAATTGTCTACAAGTGAGGTAACCGGGACTATATTAATTCAATGCATATATCTGTTTTAATTTTATATTTGCTATACATGAATTATTTGAAATGCTGAATGAATTGGTTGGCTATCTATTGTATTGTGATTAGACCTTGTGAGTCCATGGTAGAGCTGTGGTGCGGCTGCCACCTGTGCATGTGCTTCGATTGAGCACCAGGTTATGATCAAACCCTAGATGCACTGAGCCCTAGTTGTGCTCAATGGGAAGTAGGTGCCGTGGACTGGCCTCGCCTGGTGTTATTGGCCTTTAACATGTGGAAATATGATTACTAGTATGAGATAGTAATCATGATAGCCTAATTGTTTCATTTACTGATATAACTGGTATTTTTCTGATGCTTATGTGAAACTATGCATGTATGCTAATTAAATTGGAATATATGATGGAATTGCCTTAGTTACTGAGATTTGTATCTCACCCCGTTTCATGGGTTAAACATTTCAGGTGAATGTTCTTCAGGTAAGGATAAGGGTAAGCAAGTGGATGAACATCCATGAGCTGAGGCCTGGTGTGGGGGAGCTACACTTGGTCTGAGTAGAATAAAGTAGATGCTAATTTTGTTAACCCTTGTATAACATCATCATGTATCTGTATTGCCAAGTGTAGAAGATTGTATTTTGATAACATGGAATGTAACCAATGAGAAATAGGCTTCATACTAGTTGTTAGTGGATGTATGAGTTTATGACACTTATTATGCCTTATAAACCTATGTTTTAATTGACTATTTGAGTAATGAAATCTCGTGATATATGGATTATGGATTTGATCTAGCAATGTATGAATTATCTGATGAAAATATGATTGAATGAACATTGTAAGAAGTTTATAAATCTGTTGATATAAGACCAATGAATGAATAGGAAAATCTGTCTTTAATTGTGGGATGGGTAATGATTTAATGGCTAGGGCAATTCAGCTAGATAGATGCTATTAGAAGTTCATAATAAGTGGGAGAGTGACCCTAGATAGAGAGTGGAGAGTATGAGAAAATATTTTCAGAGTTGTAGGATCAGAAGGAATTTCGCCACGGCCAAATTGGGGTTAGCCACGGCTAATAGAGGCAAAATTGCCCAGGGGGAGTCCAGAGAGCAATTCGTCGCGGCGAAATGTGAGAGGCTAAACTGGGAGTCGTCCATAGGGAAATTCGCTAGGCAAAATGGGTAACTGGTCTCGGCAAACTTTTGTGAAAATGAGCCCAGTATTCCAGAGAGGAATTGGTTGCAGCAAAGGGAGGTATTGGCCATGGCCAATAGTGAAAGGTGAGCGAGGTAGGTTCCAAGAGGCTTCCTCACTGCAGCACTATGTAGGTTGGCCGTAGTGAAATTAGTAACGACGAGAGGGATGAAGCCGAGAGGAATTGGCTGCGGCTAAGGGAAAATTGGCCGTGGTGAATGTCCCGAAACCTTTATATTGACTAGGAAATCTTGGTTTTTTATATGGTAACCTCAAGGGATGACTTATAAATAATGATAGAAGATTCTTGTGAGTTGAAATTGATAGGTAATAAAATCAAGGCTTATTAATGAATGTTTGTTTTCCCTAATGTACGTAAGTGTTTGTAGTTATATGGTTAATGACTCTGATAACATTAAGGTTCAAATTTCCCCACAAATTCCAAAATGTAATTGTTCTTAATATCATGTAACCCTATTTTATGGTTATTAATAATGTATTTTACCTTAATTACAATGATTAGAAGTTAGGGTCGTCACAGGGGATGGAGAAGAAGAAGCTATGGCATGAAGGTGAAAAATGGATGATGAATGTGTGTTGAAATGTAGATTGATGCCTCCTGTATGTTGCCTTGACCAAGCTTATTATTCTTTCTTCCCCTATATGCTTTATGTTATTCCTCATGTGTTCTGGATGGATGGTGATGCCTGGATGAATAAATGAGATTGATCCATGGATGGATAGTGCCCAAGTGTGTTTTATATTGCCCTCACGTGTTCCTTTTATTCTTTACGTGTCTTTCTTTGTTTTATCCCACATGGCTGCTCCTCCTTCTTTAAACCTCCCAACTCGTAGCTTCTTCTTCTCAATGCTACCTCTTTTACATGTTACTTCTTCTCTAACCTAACTCTTTTCTTATTGCTGTCACCATGCATGAGTGAGTGCTATATGGAAGTGTATGGAGGTTGGACTCGTGCCATGCATGTGTATGATGGTGTAAGTGAAAAGCAATGTGAGTCTAGCTCATAGCTTCATTTGTTCTTTTCATCTCATTTTAGCTATTGTGTGTGTTGCTATGTGATCTCTTCCTCCTTTAATCACACACGTATGCCCTCCTTTCTAGCCTATCTCCCTCATGTTTTGTTCCTTCTCTACTCGTGTGTGAGTTCACGTGTTTCCTTATGTTTGATAGTGTGTGGACTGGTGCTATGTGGAAGAACCCATGTCTCCTATGCATGAATGAGTGAATGACGTGGGTGTGTGCATATGACAGCCTGTGAGTTTATAGGTGTGGAGCTACATGGAATGGATGAATAAGATGGAAGGAGTCAACATGGAGATGCTACCTACGTGTTTGTATGTGTGTATATACAAGTTAACTGGAAGTGTGGCAATGTGGATAACTTGTGAACTGTTCTATCTATGTGGAGCTATGCATTGTGCTTGTGTACTACTACTGTGCAAGTGTGTTACGTGGAAGTGAGCTAATGATGTGGAGAGCCCATGGCATTATGCTTGTGTGTTTGCAACGTGGAGTAATGTGATCAAGTGAAGCTCATGTATGTGGTTGAAGTGAGGGAGAGGGGAGTGTGCTACGTGGAGTGAATGTAAAAGTGAGTGTCACGTGGATGTAGAGCTGCTGTGTGAAGTGGATGAGAATGGATGTGTGTAAATGATGTATGCGGGCTAGTCAACAAGAGAATGAAGCATGTGCAAGACTCATGTTGGTGTTGCTCCTTCGTTCTCTTATTCCTACATTGATTTAAACCTTCCATTCTCTAATTTTTAGCTCTATTTAAACTCTAATTGCCCATTGAAAAGTCTGCACAAAAACAATGGAGACAATTAAGTAGGAACAATTTACAAAATTATTTAAAAAGGAATTTATGCATTAAAATCAATCATTTTGCAATTTAATTCCTAAAGTGTAGAAAATGGCCATTAAAATCAATTATCATCTAATAAAATGCAATGAGCCATATTCAATCATTAAAATGCCAAAGTTTAGGGGAGTTAGTATATATAAAATTAGCAATTATCATATACATTTGGAAGGGATGATCCATATTAAAAAATAAAAAAAATACATTCATAGTTATTGTATTAAAAAAATAAAAAAAATATAAATCATGATCTGTAGTAAAAAAATTATTGATCTATATTAAAAAAAAATCTTTCAATAGATCATGGCCTTCCATGTTAAGAAAAAAAAACATTGATGGGTTAAAAAAATTTCAATGAGTCACAACCTTTCCATGTTAAACATAAATAAAAAAAATTCAATCGGTTGTAGAAAATATATTAAAAAAAATTAAATACATGGGGAAAACATTTTGGCAGCTAGGTATATTAGTTATAAGTTTTTTTTTGAGTATTCATGTTAAAAAGCCAAAGCACGGGCTATATGGTTTGGTTTTCATCCTAACTCTCCTTTTGGCTAGCTAGTTAGACATTTGGTTCTCAAACTACAAACTAATTGAGATTCTCTTCATAAGTGTACCCTGGTAATCATATCAATTCTTAACAATAGCTTATATGCTAGAAATTATGATTACTATTAAAGGGTAAGTATTTGTCACTAATAAATGTGTTCCTAAGAAATAAAATCAAAGCTCAAATGAAAGATTACAACAATGCTTCGTTTGATGGAGCAGAAGAGCATTCATTGATATCTCTATGCCTTTGATTTGTGATTTTCTTTTGATAATCACAACGGTTATAATATTTTTATTTTCCAAAGACAAGTTTGCAACATACATATTGTTCTGGAGGTGTTCATTAAGCATGTTCATTAGATCAAGTTGAAATCTTGGTTTGAAATTCGAATGGTATAAAAAGGAATTTGTTGTGCTATGCGATATGCTCTTTTACTTTGACAAATGAATTTTCTTTACCTCTTACTATTTGATCAACAATTATCTGGTGAGGCAGCTGCTCATATTAATTTGGATGCTCATATTGACAACTCATTTGACAATTAATATTTTTTAATTTAACCAAATTTACTCTTTAATATCAAGTGTTTCAATTCTAGCTTAGCTCATTGCTCTTATTACAATACCCATATTTCAAGCTTAACCTATATTGCTTCTTAAATCTGTGATTGAGCTTAGAATTTAAAATTCAAAGATTGAGATAGTAGGAAGTGGGTATCATTCATAATGTACCTAATCCAAACTTTAGGAGACTGCTAAGAAAATGGAAAAACAAGTGATGATTCTTTATCATAGTCACCCAAAACGAGTTTATGGGACTGGCCCAAGGTGGAGGGTAGTGGAGTGAGAGAAAAAGGGAGAAACAAAGGAGAGGGGTTGGGAGAGGATGAAGCCTTGGGAAAGAAGGAGAAATGTGGAGTTGATTTTAAAGAAAATTGCAAAAATTACAATTTGCCCTAAAAATCCAAAAATGTTTCAATTACATTCTTTAGTCTCTTCTTGTTTTTTGTTTTGAAAATAAGTTTATAAAATTGAATCAAATTTTAATATTAGTGGGAGTAACATTGCAAAACAATATTTACATCACTAAAACATATTTTCTCTCACAAAAGAGCTTTACAAAAATATTTAACCCTTTTAAAAGTATATAATTCTATTGAACTATAAACTTAGCATATGACAACATATATAATACAGACCTATATATGCATTTTAACTTAAGGAAATAAAAATATGTCAAGGTTCATAACCAACATTTAAGATAGGGATTTAGATTCAATAGCTCATTAAGTTAATTTAAAGTCTTTAACAAACCTTAAAGAACTTAGCCCTATTCTAATCATCATTTTTTCCAATTTCTAATAAAATTTAGGATCATTACAATGAGTAGCTATGGCTAATAAGTCAAAGTGGAGGTTACTAATCATTAAGGTTGTCTGTAGCCGGAAGTCCTTTAAGTTGTTGGTCTAACAGGCTGATGAGTAAATCAGACTTAGGGGTTAAGTTGATCGGTTGGGCTTGTCCAAATTGCAATTTATCTGTAGTCAAAGCCTTCGAGTATGAAATGGCAGAGGACTTTAGTAACAATGCCTCTAGCTAATCGATCAAGCCCTGTAATTGTTATTTAGTTACGGATCATTTGATTGTCTTGTATGCTTTCACCTTTCATAGTTGATTTGATTGGAATATTTGTGTTGATTGAATGGTTGTGTGTTAAATTTTGCTAAGTTGTGTCATTTGGCAATATTCATGGGGAGTACGATCCATTTGTTAAAGTGGTTGAAGAGCTAGTACAGTGCATGATCAAGTTACACAGTTAAAGAGCTAATGAATTTTACTACAAAGTGTATGAGTCTTACTCCATTTATCTTCTTGCATATCTTTAAAATGCTTATGAAGAATTTATCGATAAAATTTCAAATCATTCATATAAAGAAATGAAGTACAATGGAAATAATTTCTTGTATGCTCAAAGTAAATATGAAATGCTTAAGAGAATGCATACTCAATGTAAGCCAAAAGTGAGTGCTAGAGAAGTAAGGAAATTTCCCTTATGGAGTTGTTATAGCATCTTATATGTTTGGGCTTTGTTTCTCTCTTTCTTGTATGCTTATATAGAGTATATTTCAGAACTAGAAACTTTAAGCTATGCATTGACAAAGTAAGCATATTGAATCAATAGCTATTAATGTGAAGCTAATTTAGATTAAAGAGAGGTTAAAAACTCTCTTTTTATCAAGTTTCTTAAGAGTTGAAAAGCCTTAACATTTTTTGGAGCCAATTGGTTTTAAGAGAGAAGCATTCACTCTTCTCCTTTTTAGCATTCATTTGGACTTTGGTTTAATTTGAATGGTTACTTAAAAAGACATGGGTGTTGTAACTAGAGAGGATTAAGCCTCTTATAATCTCTCTAAGCTTCACCTCATACTCTTCTCCTAATGTTCACTGCCTACACTGGTGTTAGTGTAGGCAGTAAATATTAGGAGAGGTTGACCTTTAGAGTTACTACAATAGAGTTAAGTGATCCTACAGCTAAAGCTCTATGAGTTATGGTAGCTTGCTGAGATCAGTGGTAAGCCGTGCATATAAGTAGCGAGAGATTTCTATGTAGCTACTAGAGAGGCTTGCTTAGAGAGAGATTATGAGAGGCTTAATCGTTCCTAGTTACCATACCCATGGCATTCCGAGGTGCACCAAACTCTTAGCTTTACCTCGTACTGTGCTGCACCAAAATCTGACTTTACATTAGGCAAAATACCTCAGAATGGCATGGGTGTGGTAACTAGGGAGGATTAAGGCTCTCATAATCTCTCTAAGCAAGCTTCTCTAGTAGCTACATAGAAATCTCTCGCTACTCATACGTACGGCTTACCACTGATCCTGGTGAGCTACCATAAATCATAGAGCTTTAGCCGTAGGATCAATCAACTTTATTTTAGTAACTCTAGAGGCTAACCTCTCCTAATGTTCACTGCCTACACTAACACCACTCCACAACTCACTTAGCATAACTATAGACATACGCCACTTTTAAACACCCAAAAATGTCTTATACCAGGCCTTTCATAACTATACAAGCCTTTACATAGCTTTATCGCTACATCCTTAAGCCATAAACATCCCTAGAAGGCTTGGAACTTTGGTTTGATACCAAAAAGTGTAACACCATATTAATCTAGCTCTTCCATTCCATATGTTAATTCCATTTCCTTGAAATAGCCAAATTCCTTCAAGAAATACCATTAAAATAATGTCATATTCTATGTTACATAGGGTTTAAAATTTTCGTTTCACATTATGTGGACCACATGAATGCGTTCATAGTATTTTGTATTTCAAATACATGTATACAAATCAAAACCATCCCAAAATGTTCCATTTCCGAGCTTAGGACATCCACACTCAAATATACAAGATCAGTCTCAAGCTCCCGGATTCAAGTTTCTATTATCAACTTTGAAAATTTATAATTAAATTTAGAAAAATAAAAATTAAATAAATGTATATATTTTTGAAAAGATTTAGATGTCCACTATAGGTAAAAAATTATTCCAAGCCATGACAATATCATTTGGACCATGATTGACAACAGATTATCACCAAAGGTCTAGCTTCCTAGGTTTGCTGTTACAAGTTACTGATATAAACTTCAAAAATTCATAACTAATTTTAGAAAAATCAAAACCCAACAAATCATACTATTCAAGAAATTTACAAATGTTAAATTGAGGTTAAAAACAAGTCCAAACCAAAATAGGAATGTTTAGTTATTGGAAATTAGGGAAATAGTACCAAAGGTATTGCTGCATTACTAGTACTAACTCCAAATTTAAAAAATTCATATCTCTCTGCGTAGAACTTAAAATGAGTGATCTTGGTGGCCATAGAAATATTATCATGTCTAGTTTATGCATGTAAAATTTCATAACCATTGGAAACCATTTGACTCCCGGATGATATAGGAGAATAAACTAATCATATGAACAGTATCTGGACAATTTTAGTAGCTTTTTGCCAATTTTGGAAATTCATAATTTATTCTCTAGAACTCTAAATAATTTGGTTTTTAGCTTCCCAAAAAGATCTAGATGATACCTATACGCATACCAAATTTGATCAGAAAATTCATCCATTTGGTCAATTTATAACATAAAGTTGCTAAATGTTGCATTTCAGCCTCTTATTACAAATGATACAATTTAACTTCTAGCTTTTCTAGGGCCACTTGAGCACGTGGGAAAGTATGAAAATATCCTACTAAACATGTCTCAAAGGTCTAAAATCCCAGACCTCACAAATTCACTCCCCCACTTGATGATATGTACAAGGAATGTACATGTATCATCTTGCATTTCCATGTTGAAAACATACACTATCATTCATATGGATCCAATTCTCATACATATATCATATATCCATACTTTTACAAGTGTTCAAAGGCTTATACATCATATACATCATAGGAGTACATCATTTGACAATGTTATGGTTACAAAATGAACAAATAACAAACTCCCTTGTCAATCTTCTTGCTCTCAAATGTGGTGGCTCCCATTTCTTAGTTCACTTGATCCACTTAGACATGTTAGGCAATAGGGAGGGAAGAGTGAGATTCTAGGAATCCCAATAGCCCTTCTCCCTTTCAAACACACATAATGGATGCAATTTCAAGTCTAAGACTGCATGCATGGCTATCTTGAAATCCATAAACATACATGGAACACATTTCACCTTCAAGAAGACATAGTTATCATGCATAGGCTTGCTACGATCATGGTTTAGCCTCACCCATCTTCTTTGAGACTTTTAGACTTGCCTCATCCACTTTCAAGAGACTTTGGCTAAGCCTCACTCTTTTTAGAGACTTTTGGTTTTGTCTCACCCAACCTTAGGAACTTTTGACTCATCCTTACCCTTACTAAGGGACTTTTGGCGTCACCACACTCAAGCAATCCAAACACATTCATAAAAACATTATTCAAGCACATAAACAAAGCATCATGGTACCATGGCATATAAATACATGCTAGAAACATTGTTTATGGCTTACACATACATAAACACACATTCAAAGATAAGAAAACATCCAACCATGCATGAGAGAAAGAAGAGAGAGCTACCTTGTATATAAGAGCACACTTTATCCTTAGGAATTCCTTCCTCTCTCTAAGCCAAACACCCACAAGGAGGTGGAGCTTGATTTCTTTGGCCTAAACACATCAAATGGGATCTAATTACACTCTTGGAACAATATCTAATGCCACACACACTCTAGAAAAAACTTTGGCACTCATATGGTTTAATTATGGTTCCACAAAGCACCTAATGAAGCAACCTTGGGAATTCATGATCTTGGCTCCATTCTCTCCAATCATATATGATGCAAAACTAAGCTTGGAAGAAATTAAAACACTCCTTAGGTCTATGAACTCTCCTTGGCTAAACCTATGCTCTTCATTTGCACCCATGGAGTTGTCAATTTGTCCTTGAAGAGGGAGACACTTGGGAGGCTCCCTAGGGGTCTTAGGAACTAAAAAAAAAAAATACTTACATACGCTAGAAAATTCTTAGATCAATATAGATTTTAGGTTATGTTCACAAATCCCTAGCTTTTCTATCTTGCAAATTCATGGTTTTTTCTTTGTTCTCTTTACATATTCTTGTTTCTCACACTCTAATTCCAAAGATTCATCCTTGGTTTGGTTCAAAAATAACTTCCTCTTGGCTATCCATATAGTGGTCGAACCATACATATAGGGAGCAAGGAAGAAGAAGTATGAAAACTAATGGATTTACCTTGAATTCAAACTTTTCTCAAGACCTTTCCTCTTTGCCTTAGTCCTTCTTTTGGAATTAGAACTCCTCCCTTCTAGTTTGGGTTCAAAAATAGAACCAAATACTTCAATAAAACTATGGGAAGAAGGAGGAGAAGCAGGAGATTAAGTTTATTAAAGGGAAGACCAAGAAATTCCACCATTTTCATACCTTTTTGCCTTGGTTTTCCTCTCCCTTTTTCCCTTCTCTTGTGCCCCTCTCTCCCTTGGTCTTTCTCTCTGTTTAGGGCAGATGGAAGGTCATTAAGTGGGGAGAAGACTGGGATGCATCACTTAAGTAAGAAGGAAATAAAATTGTTTCAAGAAAATTTCATATACATCCTGCCTTAACTGGTCAAAGTTTGGGTTAACCGATATTATAAAATGTCAATTGGAGGAGTTTTAACTATTTTGGGAATTCTTATAATTTTTAGGGCCTCTAGAAAGCCCAGAAAACTCATCTTTCCTATTTAAAAATCCCTCCTATGAGTTTTCCAGAAAGTACCCAAAATTACAAAAATGCCACTGCATCTTCATTGAATTTTGTCTAGTTATTCTAGCTCCATTTTCAGGGCACCTCTAGCCTTAGATCCTCCTTATTTGAGGTTTAGAATATTGCCCTATTTTTATTGGACCTCAAATCATTCCATTTGGGAGATTTCCTTTTGTATCCGGTGAATTTCGTATGTTTACAAAGAAATCAAACGTTACGTTTTTCACGTTTACGGAGGAATTGAGTGTTACATCCATCAGCCCAAGGTCCAATTGGGCTCATTCTAGTTGTTGGGCCATTGCTTGGTGAAATGGGCTACAGAAACTCTTGGGGTCAGGAAGAAATGTGCTGACCAAAAGGCCTAAAAATCCATTTAGGTTTTGGTGTAAGCTTATTGGACGTCAAATAGAAAAGTTTATTAAGGTTTTAGGTTGACTTAATGGTCTATTCAAATTGGGTCTACTTAAGAGTGTAATTGGGTCTCTAGGAAGAA
This sequence comes from Erythrophleum ivorense, assembly GCA_026724425.1. NCBI lineage: Eukaryota > Viridiplantae > Streptophyta > Magnoliopsida > Fabales > Fabaceae > Erythrophleum > Erythrophleum ivorense. The sequence continues at coordinate 8,005,805 of JAIUCV010000010.1, forward strand.
TTAGACCTTCTTATAACTAAGAATGGACTTCTATGTTGGGCTCTAAATATAACTAAATAGATCATATGGCTTAAATTAAATATCCATCTCTCTTTCTACTTAATTAACTTTATTAATTATGTAACACCCTAAAATTAATTATGGTGTTAATCATGGATTTGGATTAATTAAAAATAATTAATATAGAATAATTGGGTAAGTTATGTGAATGAAAATTTTAGAGAGATAAATTATTAATATAAGTTTAAGATTTAATTGGGTTAGAAACCTCATTTATGCCTAAATTAAATTAAGTAGGCCATCGTTAGAGACTAATGGAGGTCAAAAGATTTTAAGTGCAGGCACAACCTCTTATTGTGAGACTTGACCCAAGAGAGAGCACCTAGTGATGGTCCAATCTAATTTAGTAAGATACGAGCCCAAGACCCAACTTACATAAGCTCTTATAATTGGCTCAACAACCCTCATGTAGACCTAAATCAAATGAGCTCCTAAAACTTAGCATAACTCAATCAAAATTTTGTAGCCCAACTAATGAAATTTGGCCCAATAAGTAAAAAATTTGAACTCAATTAGAATTGAACCTTTGGGTCAGCCCATAGGACTCAACTTAAACCTAACTAAAACCCTAAACACATGTAGCCCCCCCTACCATTCTGCTGAAACATAAAACACAAACACAAGAAGCATTTTCGCACTTTGAAAGGGAGGCTAGGGTTCTAAGCAAGAAATCCACCATTTCTCACTTCTAGAGTAAGATTCAGCCAAGGTAATAGTTATATAACTTACTCCCCTTCTCTTTTTCTTCAATTTGACCCGATTGGCTTCTCATTTTGAGCACTTTCACCCATACCTAAAATCTGAAACTTGCTATTTGATGTTTTTATGGTAAAATTTCGTAGGTTGAGGCTAGGGGCGTTATTAGGTAAGTATAAACTCTTCATTTTAATACATTTTCTGCTGGTTTAAGACCCTTATGGTTGGTTTGTAGTATGGGTATTAATTTTATATGAATTTGCTTAGGATTTAGGGTGATACATTGAAGTTTCTAATAGAGGAAACATTCAATCCGAATTTTCTCTTATAATAGTTGGGCTGAAGTAGCATTGTTGTTGGTTCTCCAGAAAATTGTCCGCAAATAAGGTAACTGGGGGATTTTGTAATTCCATGCATATATCTGCTTTAATTTTATATTTGTTATACATGAAAGATTTGAAATGTTAAATGAATTGATTGGCTATCTATTATATTGTGTTTGGACCATGTGAGTCCATGGTATGGAGTAGTATGGTTTGGCTCTCCCCTATCCTATGGGTAGATCAAATTCAACCTCAAGATATTTGGTGATGGCTGCAAATTTGGTTTACCCAATTATACAACACATTTAATCAAACAAAGGAATATACTAACCTTCTATTATTTACTCTATATGTAATTTAGTATCTATGGAATTGCTTGGTATTTTAGTCCTATTGCCCATTGCCAATAGCTGCAGTTAAGATCATACACCAATTAATGGCTCAGTCCCAATTAGCTTGGGGCTTTTAGAAATCTTGGGTGCAAAAAGGGGCACAATGGTTTCATCAATCTAGCAAGCTAGCTTCTCTACATTACAGTGGCTGGACTATTATGACTTGGAAGGTACCAAACCAAAGGGGAGCTTCTAAAACTGAAGTGTTAATTACAGTCTAGTTTCTTTATGATACATTAAGGAAATGGTATAAGCAAACCCTTTAAACTTCGAAAGACAACACTATCTACTTGAAGCTACTCAACACTCAATAGCTCTAGTTCCAAGTCAGGAACTCATCTTTGCTTCGACTTTCTTTCAATTGTAGTTTTTGGTTTTTACTAACTCACTTGTGATTTGCTTATGCAAAATTCCAGTCTTGCTCCCTCATTGTGAATGCTTCAATAGCATTTTTTGCACCTTCTACAATGATTTCTTTCAGCATAGTGGCTATTCTTAGCTCAACCACAGCTAGAGGACAAGATCAAGTAGTATAAGTAGGAACTCCAGTATTTCAAATCTCATACTTATAATGTTGTATTGTAACTTGTTAGGGTATTCCTTTCCTCTTAAATTTAAAAAAAAAAAAGAGAAAAGAAAAAGGTCGGTTATGTTGCACAGGCACATTGATAAGGTTATATATATATATATATAAGGTGCAAGTTCAGCAATATATATATAAGGTACAAGTTCAGCAATATATACTATACAAATAATATTTTATAATATATGACAATATTTACTACATAAAAAACAAACAACAAACCTTCTATGATTTATATGTGTGTGTGTGTATAATCAATCAAAATAATATGATCTTAATTCATATAACTTCGTAAATAGTAAGGTCTAATTTCCTATCTCTAAGATTTATAATTAGAGTTTGTAGACACACTTACAATTTATCTTAGTTTAGAGTACCCAAAGGTAATTAAAGAGTAGACTGGGGTACGGTTTGAATCTGAAAGTATCCAAGTTTCATACTTAGATATTTCTTAAATTGATAATGTCAATATCACAAATCCTTCCATAATTTGCTTCGATATAAAAGAAAGGTCTCGTTATACTTATCTGCTAACCCAAAGTTAGGCACAAACGTTTGTTTACGTGAAAGTCAAATAAGCAGCGTCATTTTCAACTTAAAAGCATTCAAATGCATCACGAAATTGACATTTTGGACGACTGAGATAAGATAGTTATGACACTTTCTGTTTGAATCTTCTTTTCTGCTTTCACTCCCTATGACCATATCGCATATTATACCCTAAGCACACCGAAAGAAGAAAGAAAAAAGAACACCAAGAAGATTATATATATACACACAGGAGAAAATCAGATTCTCTAAGGTCTTAGCAACAATATCAAACATGGATTTCAACAAGGTTGGGGTTACCCTTTTGTTCTTACTGTGTGGTATGCATCTTTGAGTCCCCAACTCTCTTAATTAATCTATTTTTCCCTTTTTTTTTTCCTCTTTCGGGTGAATTAATCTGCTCTTTTATTTCTTGCCTTGTTTTTTCATATCACGATATTGCTTTGCTTGTGATAATCGATGACATTAATCAACAATTACGAAGCAGGTGCATATCTATTTGGGACCAATCTGGGACAAGGGGGTAGAGTTGAAGCTTGCCCACAGTTCTGCTACTCAGATGCAGCATACATGACATGCCCATCTTCAGGGAATAAGCACCTTGATCCAAAGTGTAATTGTTGCCTTGCTGGGAAGGGCTGCACCATTTACAAAGCTGATGGAACTCCTTATTGCACAGCAACATAATTGAAGCACCTGAGCATCAAGTCTTCAAGAGCTAGCTAGCTAGCATGTTTAATGTCAGATAAACGAGGTTTGCTTATATATGAACATGAAATAAGCTCTGTAATATTGGATATGAATAAAAATGCAACTCGGACATCTTCCTCTCTCTTTGTTAAATTGTTTTATCTGCTTTTTCTTCCTCAATCTCTCGCTGAGTTTCATGGACTGGATGAAGAGTTATGCAGTAGAGCCATAATTTTACTTAAAAATTTATTTACATATATAGGAATTTGTCAAGTTTCGAATTTGGAATCTTTAAAAAAAGACAGAAGTCAAATCTGCGATTCAGTTAAGTGTACCCAAAGGCTAACTTGAAATTGCAAAACAAAACTGCAAAGAATCTTGGAAGTCATTTGGTATACCATCGTCTTTATCCTCCCGATATCTTAAATTTAAAGAGGCATCGATCGAAGACACAAGGAAGCTTAAGATAAAGTTGTATCTCGTATCCCTAGAAAATTATCAGAATCTCACATCTATTAAGTTTTAGTTTTATTAACTTTTTAAAAATATTAATTCTATAATTTTTAAAAAAATATTTGAATTATCATATAAATATGAGATTCTTAGTTAATACTATGAAATGTTATCTTTGTAAACCATATGCCTAGTTATATTGAATAAAGCATTAGTGCTTCAAACTGCACGAGGGGTGTATGTGTTGAGTGCCAAGAAGTTGGTGATGATAGCACATTGTGCTTGTTTGGTTTTTTTTTTTTAAATATTGTTTCCCAAAACAATTTTTAAAGGAAAATATTAATGTGTTAGAATAATTTACTATCAAAAAATATTTTCGAATGGCTTTGTCAAGGCCCAGGAATTCCAGAACTAGAATCCACTAAGCCACATACAGCACTTAAAAAAAAAAACACGTTTTAGCACCAACTAAAAAAATCCTGGTTAAAAGTGTACCTTTTAGGTAACTACTAAAAGTTATTGTTAAAAAGATATTTTTTATTTTGTTAAAATTTGTAGTGGTAACTTTAGATTAATTGCTACTAAAAGTGACTTTTACTAGTGACCATAAATTTTTGATAAATCTTCCAAAACATCTTTTCTCAAAAAAACAAATAAATTTTGAGTTAAAACTTTTAGCAACTACCAAAAAATTGTCCCTAAAAGTGCTAACGTCTAAAACTTACTACTAAATATTTTAAAACTTATTTTGTAAGAAAGGAAAAATAGGTTTGAAGCCAAACTCTTTGTAGGCTAAAAGTGGCTTAGTGGGCGACTTTTAAAAGTGATCACTAAAATTTACTTTTAGCAACAACTTTTGTTGCAGCAAAAAGTGACTTTAATTATAATTATTTAATTTTTAATTAAAAATATAATTATAAATTTTATGAAATAAATTTCTGTAATACATATTGAAATTTTAATAATTTTATTTAAGACAAATACTTAATCCAAAATAAATGTTTGAGTTATCAAATCATTAATCAAAAATAAAAAATAAACCAAGTAGACAATTCTATTATAATTATGTGATTTATTAAAATTTTATAATTGTCACATAAAATTAATATTAATTTAAGATAAAAATCAATCAAAAACATATAAATATAGCTAAATTATTAAAGTAATCCAAAAAAAATTCAAATTAAATTGGATAAAGAATATAATTTTGAAAAATGATGAAACATGATGATGAGGATGATTATGATAATGATATCAATAATAATGATAATAGTAATAATAAGTAAAAAACAAAGCACAAGCTTCACTGGGTTTTGAAGAACCTTCTTTTAAGTCACTTTCCTCTGTCATAAGATGCAGTAGAGGAGACACAGTTTTAGGGCTAAACGCCTTAGAGAGCCATCTTCTCCCTTGATCTCTCCTATGAAGATCGCTTCTCCTCTCAGCCTAATTCGATGAAGATCTATTTATAACTCACAGCTGCTCCCCCTATTTTTAGGTGTTATATAATCATTAATAAAAAATAAATCAAATAAATAATTCTATTATAATTATTTAATTTAATTTAAATAATCTCAAAGAATATATTAATCATTTAAACTATTTATAATATGTTATGTTTTTAAAATTTTAAATTTTAAATCTTAAATGCTGAATTCTAAATTTTTGAATTTTAATTTTATTAATAAATAATGTTATCATGTAATGAATAATACTATTGAAAAATTTTTCCATTACATATATGTATAATTGTATATCATATATAATGTAATTTAAATTATATTTTGGCCCCAAAAAAATATAAAACGATATCTTTAAATTAAAAAAGTTTAATTATATCATATTTTTTCAGATTTTTAAATTTTCAACCTTAAATGTTGATTATATAATATCCACTTGTAAATTAATATAAATTTATTTTTTTAAAATTTTATTAATATGAAATTAAATTATAATATTTTTATTTTTTAAAAATAACAAAATGAAGGCTTGTGTCTTCCTCCATCGGTACGCCAGATTTGAAGGTCTTGTTCGAAAGTTTCTACACAAACCCTTATTTCTTTTTGCTTCATTCCCTCTTCTTCCTCATATTTGTATTTTATATCCTATTAGTACTTTAAATTCTAAATTTTATTTTGGCCCAAAAAGAGATAAGTAGTATCTTAAAATTCAAAAATTTTAAACTATATCCTATTAGTATTTTAAATTCTAAATTTTAAAGTTTAAATGTTGACTTTTAAATTTGATAATAATGATTAAAAATAAAAATCTGCCACATTTTAAACATGTAATAATAAAATTTAAAATTTAAAATCCTAGATAACACCATTTGTTTGGAGTTAAATACAATATATAATAATTAATTATAAGATATATAATAATTAAATGATTATTGATATAATAAATAATAACAAAATAAATTGATAAATGATAAATGATATAATTAATAAAAAAATAAAATATTATAAAATAAAATATAACTATATAAATATGAATATAAAATTAATAAATAAAAAACAATATGATAATAAGTAAAAATCATATAAAAATTATATAAATATGTAAAATATAAGTAATTATATAACCAAAATACAATGAAGTATATAAACATATAATAAAATTAAAATTGATAAATTGAAATAATATTAATATTAATAAATTAGAAACCTAAGACAAAATGTAGGGCATCTTGCATTTTAGCTAACACCCCCCACTCCCTCTTTTTTCATCAGTTCATCCCAAGTGAATACCTAAATCCCAAATCCCTCACTTTTTCATTCACCAAAACCTGAACTTTGATTTCTACTCTTAAAACTCTAGTTTTGTAGCATTGCCATGGCTTCTGTTTTTAGATCTCACATAAAAGATGGTCTCATCTCTCAAATCCCTAATCTCCTACCTTGCCACTCATCACTCATTCTCCTTCTCTTACATGACATCTTTTTCTTCTTGGCTTCTTCCCTTAATCATGTGTCTAGCTACTGTTTAGCCATCTTGTTGCCAACTGCAATGTCAACTTACTCACTAGAGCTCCTGCCTTTGCTTGTCATACATGTACATCTATGAAGTGAAGCTACAAATGTGTCAAATCTATTGGTGGTGAGTTTTCTCTTGTTCCCTTGATCTTGCTCCTCTTTTTCTCTTCTTTCATTCTTTTCTTGCATCATTTCACCCTAGTGTTGGCCATATGTGTAGTGAAGTTTTCTTGGTCATGAATCCACTTTTGTTAAGAAAGGGGGGTTTTGATATTTGGAGTTTAGGTTATGTTGAGATGTTTTCTACACCTAGAATTCCCAATTCTTAAGTCTTTAAGTGTAACACCTTATTCAATAATTAGGCTAAAATTAATAAATTTAACTAATAAGGCTAGAATAAACCTGTTTACAAGCCTATTGTATCTTTAATCATAAGAAAAAATGGGAGAATCTAAACCATTTTAAACGTCTACTCAACAATATCCTTAAATTTATTTATTTATTTATGAGCACCAAGCTTTAGTTAATTATTTCCTAGTCGTCTACTTTAAATTTTCAATGGGATTCTCAAGGCATGCAAACTATCCTTCATCTATCAAATATCACCTACAACTCTTAGTACCTCCCTTAAATGCCCCTGAAAAGCATGGAATTTAACCTACTTATAAAGATATATGATCCTGCAATAATCAATCAACTATTTCTAGAAGGCAGTCAACTAGTTGGCACACTTAGTCAACTACTTTCTAATTGGTAGCTAATTGGTCACTTACAGAACCAACAACTTATTTTAATACCTTTGATCTTTATACCCAATTGATTGCTTACTTATAGTATTCAATTGATATGTTTTTAAACACAACCAATGGATTACTTAGCTCCAACTAGTTGACTGCTCACATTAGAACCAATAAATTAAACTTTGCAACCAAGGGTAAACTATCAAGCTTTTCATGGGAACAACTTAGCAAGTATAAATCAAATGGTTAACAATTAGAAATACTAATACAACCAATGGATAAATTTTCCTATATTAACTTTTTGACCCTATGACTTGTAACACCTTGAAATCAATTAATGATAATTATGATTAATTAGGAATTAATATTGGATTTAATTAAAAAAGTAATTAAGAGAGGTGGACACAAATTTGGGTCTTATGATCAATTTAATTATACTCTAGGCTAAGTATAGAAGCTTAATCTTAGCCTTAGAGAAATCTACTTCCATTTCTTAGAGGCTCAATATTTATTTTGTGCAGACCCAGCTTAAATGGACTTATCAAGCTTTGTGTTTTGCTGCCCACCTCACCTAGCATTACCCCAACAACCAAGAAGGAGCCCAAATGGACTTTAGGCTAATGGGTCAGCCCATTCCTTATTAAAAATCTTCTCGAGTTGCAGAACCCAAGCCTCAACTTTCTTTGTGTTCAATTCACCATCAAATGTGGGAGGCCTAAATTTTTTGAACTGCACTATAGTTTACCTAATAGAAGGCTGCTTCGGGACTGGAGGCGTTTGAGCTGGTGGAGTCTAAGATATTTGCTGTATCTGTATCTATGGCTGTGGGTAAGAATGAGTCATCCCTAAATGCTTGGGATAATTTAAGTGTTGTGGTGACTGTGGGGGAGGAGGTGCAGGGCCCTCACTATCTTTCTAAGCAAGCCGTTCCTAAAGCTGCATGATCATGACTTGCTATTGATCCAAGTAAACCATTATAACCTGAAAGGCTTCAGCCATCGGATCATTAGGCTCGGTTGTATCCTCAGCACGAATGTCTTTGGAAGGCGTACCTCTCTGTGTGTTTACTATCTTTCTAAAACATCATTAGCAAACTTTAGCATCAAATATGAACACACCCACCACCTTCACACTCAATTCATCCACAAATAGCTCATACATAAAGGTAAACTCATTCTCAAGCCACAACCCACATCAAAGTGCCTGAACCTTTGTTCTGATACCAATAAAGTGTAACACCATATTCATCTAGTCTTTTCTCATCTCATTTCTAGTTATATTCCCTTAGCATGACAAATTCTTAAGAAAAACTCAAATAAAATAATGGAATATTTTGCGTTGCGTAGAACTTAAATTTCTCATTTCATATTCTATGGACCATATTAACCTATTATATCATCCTCCAATTAAATTATATTTATACAACTCAAAACCAACTCAAAATGTCACAAAAATCCTGAGTTTGGATTATACATACATAAAATCACACAACCAGCCTCGGGTTATGCTACTAGATTTCTGGTGCCAAATTTGAAAAATTATAACTAAATCTAAAAATATTGAAATCAAGTATATACCATTCTGGAAAGCTATAGATGTTAAATTTATGATAAAAATAAGTCTAGACCAAAATAGAGACTTTTAGCCATTGAAAATCGATGGAATAGTACTAAAGGTACTGCTGTGTTACTAGTACTAACTCCAAATTTCAAAAATTCATATCTCTCTGCTCAGACATCCAAATGAGGTGATCTTAGTGGACATATAAATCTTATTATGTCTAGTTTATGCCTATAAAATTTTATGAGCATTAGACACCATTTGTTTCTCGAATGACATAAGAGAAAAAACTAACCATATGAACAGTAACTATATCAGCTCAGTAGCTTTTTGGCAACTTTAAAAATTCATAATTAATTCTCTAGAGCTCCAAATAATCTAATCTTTATCTTCCCAAAAAGCCCTATATGATATCTATATCCATGCCAAATTTCATGGGGAAATTTGTCCATTTGGTCAGTTTGTACTATAAGGTTACAAAATGGCACTTTTATACCACCTTAAGGGTCCAAAATGGTCCAATTTAGCTTTTAGCTTTTCTAGGGCCACTTGAGCACTTGGGACAGTATGAAAATAGCCTACTAAACATGTCTCAAAGGTCTAAAAACCTAGATCTCACAATTTCACTATCCCACTTGATGATATACACAAGAGACATACATGCATCATCTTGCATTTCCATGTCAAAAACATACACTATCATTCAGATGGATCAAATTCTCATATGTACATCATATATCCATACTTTTACAAGTGTCCAAAGGCTTATACATCATATACATAATAGGAGTACATCATTTGACAATATTATGGTCACAAAAATGAACAAATAATAACTCCTTTGTTATTCTCCTTGCTCTCAAATGTGGTGGCTCCTATTTCTTAGTTCACTTGGTCCACCTAGACATGTTAGGAAATGGGGAGGGAAGAGTGAGATTCTAGGAATCCCAATAGCCCTTCTCCCTTTTAAACATATATAATGGATACAAATTCAAGTCTAAAAATGCATCCATGGCTATCTTGAAATTCATAAACCTATATGGAACATTTCCTTCATTTAAGAAGTCACATACAACATACATAGGCTTGCCAAGGTAATGGTTTAGCCTCATCCATTCTCTTTGGGACTTTTGGCCTTGCCTCATCTATTTTTTTAAGGGACTTTTGACTAAGCCTCACTCTTTCAGAGACTTTTGGCTTTTGTCTCACCCATTCATAGGGACTTTTGGCTCATCTTCATCCTAGCTAAGGGACTTTTGACATCACCAAGCTCATACAAGTCAAACCATGTTCATAAAACATCTTTCAAGCATATAAACAAAGCATCATGGTATCATGGTATGTTCATATATACTAGAAACATTTTTTGCAGCTTAAACATACACACACACACATTTAAAGACAAGAAAACATCCAAAGATGCATGAGAGAAAGGAAAGAGAGCTACCTTACATGCAAGAACACACTTTCTTTCTTGGAATTTCTTCCTCTCTCTCGGCTGAACACTCACAAAGTGGTGGGGCTTGATTCCTTTGGCTTAAACACATTAAATGGAATCTAATTATACTCTTGAAACATCTACTAAAGCTACACACACACTAGAAGAGCTAGGTTGCTCATATGGTTCAATCATGGTTCCACAAAGCACCTAATGAAGCAACTTTGGAAATTCATGATCTTGGCTCTATTGTCTCCCTTCATCTATGACTCTTGACTCCATTTAGACTCCTTGGAGCCATTACACATTCATTTCAAAGAGTCTAGCTATGTGTTGCTTCATTATGTTATAATGTGGAACCTATACCTCCATCACACTTTTTGTCATACCATAATATTCTAGTACCATATTTCTCAATTCAAGATAGCTTGCACACATTCTCAAGGGAAATCCAATAAAAGTATATGAAAATAATGAATTTATTTGTGTTACGTCAAGAATTAATTTTTTATTTTGCGTCAAATGGGCCCCATGGATTTTCCAACATCATTCTCTAATTATTTACCACTTATACAAATAAAAAATAATCCAAAACAACACATAATCCACGGATTCAAACTTAAAAACCAAAAATTTCCACTTATTCTTCTCAAACAGCATGTGGCAAATTTTAGAAGAAATTTAAAAAAATTATAACTAAATCTAGAAAAATCAAAATCAAGCAAACCATAGCTTGTTGAAAATCTCTAGGTGTTAAATTCACACTAAAAATAATTCTCAACCACAAGAATCTCATCTGAACTATGCTTGACATAAAAAAAGTAGGGAGGTTGAGCTATCCAGAAATCTGATATAACTTACTAATACAAACTTTGGAAATTCATAATTAATTCCATAAAAATCCAATCTATGCAAATTGTACCAATTTGGAAAGCTAGAGATGTTAAATAGAGGGGGAAAATAATTTCAAACCAACCTAGATGCATTCAGATCTAGAAAACTAATCAAACAATAACACGGGTCTAATTGAGCACCTAGGCAAGAATAGCAACTTCAAAAGTTCATATCTCCCTCTCTAGACATCTAATTGAGGCATTTCAAATTGGCATAGGTCACTGGGAAGGTCTAGTTTGTCCTTATAAAATTTCATGGCAATTGGACTTCATTTGGCTCATGAGTGATATAGATTCATTTCAGACCAAATGAACAGTACCAGTAGCAAATTTTGGTTTTTTAGCCAACTTCAAAAATTTTTCAAAAATTCCATAGACCTCCAAATATTCTAAAATTTAGGTTCCCAAAAAGCTCTCAACAAGCTCTAGATACATGCAAAATTTTAGGCCAAAAAGAGCTCATTTGGATAGAAAGTAATATAGCTCACCAAAATGACCTATTTTGCTCCATATGAAGTACCAAATCTGCCCAAATGATTTCCTTTATTGTTTGGCACCTCTTAGGCAAGTTTAAAAGCACAAATATGACTTGTGTGAACTACTCAAGTGGTATTAAACCTCATACATCTCAATTTGGCTATTCCACATCCTTTAATGCACTACACACATAAAGCATTCAAGAAGCCAAATTCCATGTTTACATTGATTTAAGGTCACATATAGTCTACATAACATCCATACATTATGTCACATTTGTTCATGGTCTTACATCACAAAAATAATATGTACAAGCTTACTTTGACATTCAATTACAATTAGAACTACATAATGAACAAAGTATGGCTTTTCAAGGTTCTTGGCTTGTATTCCCTTGACCTTGGGTAACACCTAAACATTTTAAGAAAAAAGGGAGAAGGGGGTTGAGATTCCTAGAATCTTAATGCCTCACACACCCATTCACACACACATTCAAGGCATACATATATGAAGAACACAAACATGAAAGGTGCCTCAAGCATAAAACACATGAGATCACATTTTCATGCCACCATCTCACATCAACCTCAAGGAAGAGCTCTAGAGACTTTTGGTTTTGCCTCACCCCATTTCTAGGACTTTTGGATTTGCTTCACTCTTGGCCTAGGGACTTTTGACTTGGCCTCACCCATTTAAGAGACTTTTGGCCTAGTCTCACCTATGCCTTGAGACATTTGGTATCTCCTCACCCATATTAAGGGACTTTTGGTATCACCTCATCTTTATGAGCAATTTCCACAAGCAAAGCCATTCAAGAACACACATTGGTACCAATATAATATCAAAACATTAAGTGGCATGCTATCAAGTCACAAGAGTGCATATAGGCACACAATGACATAGATATGCACACAAGAATGCAAGGAGAATGAGGTAGAGAGCTACCTTGAATCTTGCAAGCTTTACTTGGTCTTATCCCTCCCTCTTTTCGGCCTCACAAGTGCACCTAGGTGGTTGGATATTCTCTTGGCCTAAACATCATAAGTAGCACACAATCACATGCTTGAAGCAAGCCAAGACACCAATTACACTCTTAAACATGCACTTAATCCTATAGGTGACATAATAGTTTTATAATTGGCCTATGGAAGCAACCTTCACAATTCAAACTTTAGAATCCTATCTCTTTTCATTTCTAGGTCTCTTGGACTCATTCAAAGTCCTTGGAGACCTCACACATTCATTTATACAAGCTAAAAACCAAGTTACTTCACAAGGCACCATTATGGACACCATTGTCCCACTCTTAATCCCATGGATCCTAAATTTTTTCCAATAGTTCCTCCCATTTTCTAACATCATATAAAGTCTCATGTAACACCCCAAAAATTAATTAAGGTATTAATCATGGATTAGATTAATTAGGCGTAATTAATATGGGATAATTAGGCAAGTTGAGTGAATGGAGATTTTAGAGAAATAAATTATTAATATGGATTTGAGATTTAATTGGGATAGAAATTCTATCTAGGCTTAAATTAATAGATCATGAGAAGAGGCTAATGGAGGTCCAATGGGTTAGGTGCAGACCCAACCCAATTTAGTGTGATGGAGGCCCAAAATCCACCTTGTATAGACTTTTCTAAGTGGCCCAATAACCTTGTGCAAATCCACATTCTTGAGCTCTTTAAACTTGACCTAAACCTAATTAAACCTTAGCAACCCAATGCATAAAATTGGCCCAGTAAAATTCTGCAGCCTAATACTTTAAAACTGGCCCAACAACTTAAAAATTTGAAGCCCAAATGGAGATGGACCTTGGAGCAGCCCATGACCCATTTTTGACCCAACTTAAACCCAACTAAAACCCTAATACATCAGCCTCTTCCTCACACTTGCTGAAACACAAAACACAAAGAGAAATTCGGAGCTTGGAGAGGAGGCTAGGGTTTGGGGCAAGAATTCTGTATTTTCTCACATTTAAAGCAAGATTCAGCCAATGTAATAGTTATAGAACTTAATCCCCTCATCTTTCTCTTTAATTTGGTCTGATTAGTTTTTCATTTAGAGTATTTTCACTCTACCCAAAATCTGAAATATGGGAATTTGGGGATTTTTTTGGTGAAATTCGTAGGTTGAGGTTAGGGCTGACCTTGGGTGAGTTTAAACCCTCCATTTTGATGCTTCATTTGTTAATTTGAGACCCCCATAGCTAATTTATAAAATGGGTATTAATTCTGTACGAATTTGCTTAAGATTTTGGGTGAAATATTGAGTTTTCTGGTGAAGGACACTAATCCAAATTTGGGATTTGTGGTGGCTATTGCAAAGTTATCTACAAGTGAGATAATCGAGTTTATATCAATTCCATGTATATATTTGATTTAATTTCATATGTTGCTGTATATGAATGATTTGAAATGTTAAATGAATTGGTTGGCTATCTGTTGAATTGTGATTGGACCTTGTGAGTCCATGGTGGAGCTGTGGTGTGGCTGCCACCCGTGCATGTGCTTCGATCGAGCACCGGGTTATGATCAAACCCAGATGCACTGAGCTCCGGTTGTGCTCAATAGGGATTAGGTGCCGTGGACGAGCCTCTCCCGGTGTTAATGGCTTTTAACATGTAATAATATGATTGCTAATATGGGATAGTAATCATGATAGCTAATTATTTCATTTGCTGATATGATGGATATGATTCTGATGTTGATTTTAATTCATGCATATATGCTAATTAAACTGGATATATGACGGAATTGCCTTAGTTACTGAGATTTATATCTCACCCCGTTTCATGGGATTAACATTTCAGGTGAAGGTTCTTCAGGTAAGGATAAAGGGAAGCAAGTGGATGAAAATCCATGAGCTTCAACATATGGGAGAAGGCTACACTTAGGCTGACTTATTTAGTAGAGATGAAATTTTGTTATTAGTTTACATAGCATCATCATGTATTCATGTTGCCAAGTGTAGGCGTTCATATTTTGTTTGATTGAAATGTAACCGTTAAGGATTTAAGTCTCATTATAGTAAAATATTAATGTATGAACTTATAGCATTATATATGTAGTTTTGTTGAAATTGTGATATGGATTACCATATGGGAATTGTAGTCGTATGATGCTTCGGTTGTGGACGTAAGCTATTGTTGAATGGAATCTCTATGGAATGTGCATGGGATGTAAATTGCTACTAATGCATGTGTTTTTACTGTCATATATTCATGAATTTGCTGATATGAGCAAGTTGGGCAAGTAGGAAGTAGTATTTAAGTTTTGCAATGGTAATGAATGGATTGATGGGTAAATAGGATAGATAAACACCATTAGATTCACATAAAATAAGGGTAGGTGGACCTGGAGTGTTTGTAAGATGAGAATTAGAGTGTAGGGGGGCGAAATTTGGGTAATGTAGTCACAGGAGGGAGTCTCGCTGCGGCCAAATGAGAGACAGAGTCGAAGGGTGCCGCGACATAACCAATCCTACGCGGCGCAAGGGAAGAAAATTCGCCCAGAGAGTGACAATGGCGAGGAGCGTCGTGGCCTGATAAATCTCGTTGCAGCATGAAGTGAAAAAAATCGCCCAGGAGGGTAACAAAATTAAAACTCGCTGCGGCACATTATGTCCTACCGCGGCGCGAGTCGAGGAAATAAAATAAGGGTTGGACAGAAGCAAAACTCACCGCGGCACACATATATTGCGCCGAGCCAAGAATTGTGAGGGTGGAGAATGGGAGATCCAGGAAGCATTTTCGCCGCAGTGCCATGTAGGCTGGCCGTGGCGAAGGTCCAACTTGCCACGGCTGAGATTTGTGAAATTTGTCCAATGATTCCAGAGAGTAACTTGGCCACGGCGGGGAAGGTATAGGCCGCGGCGCAAGTCCCCAACCTACTATTTTTAACCTAGAAACCCCAATTACTTCAACGGTAATGGTCAGAGATGATATAGGAACACTTGTGGGAGGTTATTGGGTATTGAAACTGATAGATGGTTGAATCATAAACCCCTTATGGTAGTAGGGTTTCTTTTATGCAAATTTTGTTTTGTTGAGGTGGTATGGTGATGACCCTAACATCAAGGTTCAAATTTTTTCCATATTTTAATAATGTGATAAATTGTAACCACTCAAACCTTGATAAATAAATTATTAATCGTATATTTAACCATAATTACAGTGATTAGAAGGTAGGGTTGTCACATCTCAAACCAAGGCTAAAATAAATTAAAACACTCCCTAACCTAATGCTCTTGCCTTGACCAAGACATGTCCACCAAAGGAGGTTCTTGGAGTTTCAAAAATTTCCTTGATGGGAGAACCACTTGGGAAGGATTTTAGGAGTCTTAAGAGCTCAATAGAACACTTCAATGGTCAACAAAACACACACAAAATTAGATTTCATAATCCCCTCAATGACACCACACTTTCCTATCTTAGTTTCCTTTAGTTTTTCTTGCAATTTCTTGTCGTATACCTCTTTTCCATGGTCTAAAATCCTAGTTCCTCCCTTGTTTTTGGATAAAATTCCCTCTCCTCTCATGGTTCTATATAAGGCCGAAACACACACCAAGGAGAGGCAAGAGGAGAAAGTAACATAAATAAGAGCTTACCTTAGACTCAAGTGTGTATTCAAGGCTCTTCCTTCTTGGTTTGTTCCTCCTCAAGCAATTCTAACTCCTACCCTAAGTTCTAGACCAAAAATAGAACCATTTATCTTAAATAAACCATAGAAAGAGAGAAGGAAAGGAGAGGAATGAAGTTAGAATAGGAAGATGCATGAATTTCTCCAAATTTCCTTACATTTCTTAGCTTTTCTTCCTCCTTCTTCTCCCTCTCTTGGTGCACCTAAAGGAACTGCTTCTTTCCTATATTTTGTGCAGAAGAAGGTCAGCCAAGAAGATAAGAAGAAGTGGCGTGAAGGTGGTAGAAGGTTTAAGAGACAAACTTTTTTGAAATTTTCAATTTCATCCTTCCGTAATGGCAATTTTGTTTCAGCTTCATTTTAGCTCCTTTTTTAGAATCATCTTTTCCATTATAAAATTTAGGTTCCCAATTTAACAAAATGCCTTTGGAATTACTCAAATTGGAGCTAAAACCTTCCCAAACGAATTCGTAAAATTTCAGGTTCATTGTTGTTGGAAAAAGTACTCCAGAGGGGGCTTTACCGATCTTGGGGTTTCCCATGGTTTTCAGGGCCTCTAAGAACTATGGGCAATTCTAATTTTTCATTTAAAAAACCCTCTTGTGTGTTTTTGTAAAAATTGCACTTATTTACAAAAATACTATTATGTTTTTTCAATTTTGTAACAATTTCATTTCTCCATCCTAACTCCGTTTTTCTTTCCGTCTAAGCCTAGAATTATCATTTTTAGGAGCTTAGGACTCTACCTAAATTTTTCTGAACATTATCTAGCTCATTCCAATAGACTTGTTTTTATATGACTCATTTCATTGTTTTACAAAAATTACGTTTGTTACACTTTCTAATCTTTTTAAATTTTTTCCAAGGCTTCCTCTCATACTCTCCTACCATATATGATGCAAAACTAAGTTTGGAAGAGACTAAAGCACTCCTTT
This sequence comes from Erythrophleum ivorense, assembly GCA_026724425.1. Classification (NCBI taxonomy): domain Eukaryota; kingdom Viridiplantae; phylum Streptophyta; class Magnoliopsida; order Fabales; family Fabaceae; genus Erythrophleum; species Erythrophleum ivorense. The sequence continues at coordinate 8,023,212 of JAIUCV010000010.1, forward strand.
GGTGATCCTTCTAGGCTAGGCTGAGACATGGTCTTCAATGAGCACCCATGGAAGTTGTTTGATTTCTTTGATGGGAAAAGCATGTGTCAAGCTTCCTTGATATCTTAGGAACTCATATGAACTCTTAGACACCTTAAATTATGGCTAGGAATCATCTTACAAACCAAGGTGCCACTAAAACCCTAGGTTATGCATCTTGAAAAATTATGGTTCTTTCTTTATTCTCTTTGCATGTTCTTGTTTTCCACACTCTAATTCCTAAGATTCATCCTTTGTTTGATTCAAAATTCAATCCTCTTGGCTATCCATATAGTGGTTGAAACATACAAAAAGGAAGACAAGGAAGAGCAAGCATGGAAATAGCAAAACTATCTTAGTTTTCTAGTTTGCCTTGGATGCTCTTTCTTTTGCTTTGGTTCTCTTCCTTAAATTTGAACTTCTCCCCTCTAGTGTGAGCTCAAAATATAAACTAAATACTTCAATATAACTATGGAAAGGAGGAGGAGGAGGAGAATAACAAGTTTACTAAAGAGAAGAGCAAGAAATTCCTTGAATTTCCATAGCTTTTGCTTAATTTTTCTTCTCCATTTAAGCCTCCGCTTTTGCACCTCTCCAAGAAGAATTCTCCTCTGGTCTTAGGTAGAAAATGAAGTTGGTTAGGTAGGGAGAAGACTAAGGCATCCATATATAAGAAGGAGAATTAAAATTTGTTCATTAAAAATTTCATTTACACCTCATTCCTTGGCATTTTTGTTGCCAATCCATTTTAACTCCATTTTAGAACCGTCTTTTCCATTATAAACTTAGGTTCTCAATCTTATAAAATGTATTTGGAATCACTTAATTTGGAGCTAAAAACTTCCCAAACGAAGGGGTCAAAATTTGGGTCAATCGTCGTTTGAAAAACGTATACCGATAGGGTTTTGTAATGTCTGGTTTTTGTTAAACGACGAATATGGGCATGTTTTCAAAGCAAGTCCTTTGAAATGAATTAGTTAAGGTCCCAAAAAATTTGAGTAATATTCTAGACTCCTGAAAATGAGAATCCTAAGCTCAAACTGAAAGAAAAACGGAGCTAGAATGAAAAAACAAAATTTAACGAAAAACTTACGAAACATAATGGCATTTTTGTTATTTTGAGAAAATTTTAGAATTCACATAGGAAGACTTTTTAAATGAAAGTTTTGAGTTCTTCGGGGTTCTCAGAGGCCCTGAAAACCATAGGAAGCCCTAGGACAGTTAAAATCCTTTTGGTGGATGTTTTCTAATGTCGGTGTACCTGAACTTTAACAGATTCGTTCAAAAAAGTTTTAGCTCCGATTTGAGTGATTTGAAAGGCATTTTACTAAATTGGGAACCTAAATTTTATAATGAAAAAGATGGTTCTAAAAAAGGAGGTAAAACGAATTAGAAACGAAAATGCCAAGGACGAAGGGCAAAATGGAAAATGTTGAAAAATCTTCCTTCCTCCACTTATATATATAGGGTACCCCCTCTCCCATTCATTTAGCTTCATATGTTTCTGCCCTAGACCAGAGGAAAAATCCTAAGAGAGTGGCACACAAGAGGAAGAGGAAGAGGAAGAGGAAGAGGAAGAGGAGGAGAAATCAAAGCTTGAAGGTATGAAATTTTAGTAGTTTTTCATGCTCTTTCCTTTCCAAACCTCTTCTCCTCCATTCTCCTTTATTTCCTATGATTATAATGAAGTTTATAAATATATATTAAGGATAAAATTCAGATTTGAAGAGAGGAGGCCAAAGAAAATAAGATTCAAGTGAGAAAATAAAGAAAAACAAGGTAATTTCTTCTTCCATGGTTGCAACCCCTTGCTCCTCTTCTCTCCATGTTTCGCCCCACTTAAGAAGCCATAGGAAGGTTTGGTGTTTAGGGAGAACCAAGGGTGATTCTTAGGAAAAAGGGTGTGGAGATTAAGAATATACAAAGAAAATTAACAAATAACCATGGAAATTCAAGATGTAAATTCTAGGGTTTCATATGCTCTTTGTAAAATCTGATTTGATACCTTAGTTTCTATGTCTAAATGAGAGTTTAAATGAGCTCCTAATGTAACATCCCAAAATTAATTAAAGTATTAATTATGGATTTGGACTAATTAAGAATAATTATAATGGAATAATTGGGTAAACTATATGAATGGGAATTTATAGGGAAATAAGTTATTAATATAGGTTGAAGATTTCAATTGGGTTAAAGCTTAATTTGGGCCCAAAATTAATTTTAGTAAGCTATGGATAAGGATTTATAGAGGTCCAATGATTTTAGGTGCAAGCCCAACTCCTTATCATGAGACTTGGGCTAAGACAGATTACCTAGTAATGACCCAATCTGATTTAGTGAAATAGAGGTCCAAGACCCAATTTATATAAGCCGACCCAACACACATTTGCAGACCCAAATTATATTGACTCTTGGAACTTGGCCTGACCCTATCAAATTTCTGCAGCCCAACTTATGAAATAAGGCCCAAGAAGCATAAAAATCTGAACCCATAAGGAATTAGGCCATTGGGTCAGCATATTTCACTTTTAGCTTTAAATTTTTTGCAGCCCATTCATTAAACCATAGCCCAACCACTAGAAATGAGCCTAATTGGACCTTAGGTTGATGGGTTAGCCCATTTTTCATTAAAAACCCTAAAGGTTCAGCAGCCACACCCATTTGGAAAAGCAAAACACTTGGTTCTGCAGAAGTGAGAAACCTATTTTCGCACCTTGAGGAGAAGCTAGGGTTTCCATCACTATTTTGGTTCCATTTCTCCCACTTAGAGCAAGATTTAGCTAAGGTAACCTGCATATAACTTAATCCTCTCTTCTTCCTCTTCAATTTGGCCCGATTGGTCTTTTATTTGGAGCATTTTTATCTTCCACCCAAAACTGAAACTTGTTGTTTGGTGCTTCCATGGTGGATTTTTAGAGGTTAAGGCTATGGGTGTTGTTAAGTGAGTATCTTCTTCCCATTTTGATGCATTTTCTGTTAGTTTGAGACCCTTATAGTTAACCTATGATATGGGCTTTGGTTTCATGTGAAATTACCCAGAAATTGGAGTGAACTATAGCAGTTTCTAGTGTGGGAAAGTTGGAACCCAAAATTAAAATCCATTGGTAATTAGGTGAGTAACCTCTAGGTAGTCATTAGCAGTTTAACTCTTTGGGTATCTGATTTATTGCTAGAAATGATAATAATTATACTTGTTATAGGCTTGATGTGCATTTAGATTTTTATGGTAGCTAGAGGTAGAGTAATTGGCTTCATTGAGGTAACCGGGGTTAATTTTTCAATTCCATGTAGATGTTCATGTTAATCTAATATTGTTTGCACATATATGATTTTGAAATGTTAAATGATTGGTTAACTACTTGAATTGTTATTGTGATTGGACCTTATGAGTCCATGGTGGAGCTGTGGTGCAGTTGCTACCCGTGCATGTGCTTCGATCGAGCACCGGATTATGATCAGACCCCAGATGCACTGAGCCCTGGTTGTGCTCATTATGGAGTAGGTGCCATGGATGGACTCTCCTGGTGTTATTGGCTATTAACATATTGTATATGATTATTGGTATGGGATAGTAGTCATTGGTAGCTCAACTAGTTCATTTATAAATTGAATTGATGGTTCTGGTATTGATGATATGAAATTACATTGTATTGATTAATCTGTACACATATATGGAATTTGCCTCTTGTTACTGAGATTGTATATCTCACCCTGATTGTGGGCTAACATTTTCAGGGACTGGACCTCTTAGTGGCAAGGAGAAAATTAATAGAAGTTTATTATATAGTTTGGTAGTAGGTAGGTTTGAAAACCTTGTCAGATTGTATTTGTATAACTAGACTACTAGTTTTATGTAATTGTCGCATTGCATCATGAATTACCAAACATAGGGACTATAATCATTTGATACATTAGATGTCAACTTAAACTAGTGATGTATGGAATTTCTAATGGGACTTATGTTTGAATGGAAATGTGATTAGTGTATGAACTCTTTGCTGTCATTGATCTATGAACTCACTGGTTTATGGTGGCTAAAGGATTAAGGATCCACATTTAAGTTTTGAATAGGGTAATGATAGATGTGTTAAGTAGATTGGGTAAAATAAAGACACTAAATCTTCACAAACTAAGTTAAAATGGCCTAAAGTGTTGCTAGAGGGGGAATTGGAGAGCATGAGATGAAATCTTGGGAGTTATAGGAATAAAAAGGAATTGGCTGCAGCTAAAATTTAATTGGCCTCGGCCAAAAGTGACAAAGTTACGTAGGGAGGGTAATAAAGGGAATTGGCTGTGACCAAAATTTAATTAACCTAGGCCAAATGGTAATAGAGGGTAGTTGGCCGCAGCTAACATTTAATTGGCCTTGGCCAAATGTGGCGAAGCTTCCAGGGAAGAAAATAGAGAGCAATTGGCTACGGTGAACAGTGAGGTTAGCCGCAGCTAAGTTTGAGAGGTAGGTCTGGGGGTGTTCTAGAGGGTATTTGGCCACAGTGAAAGGGATATTTGGTCGCGACAAAATATGCAAAATTTTTGAAGGTGTAAGGAGTTGAACCCGAGAGTAATTGGCCATGGTGCGAGGGAATTTAGCCACAGCAAAGGTGCTCAATTTCTCATATTCACCTAAAAACCTTAGTTTCTTTTATGGTAATACTAAGGAATGATTTAAAAACACTTGTAGAAGGTTTTTATGAGTTAGCATTGATGGATGGAAGAATCAAAGGCTCCTTATTAATGATTAAATTCACTTGCACATTCGAATAATTGGGGTTGTCTAATTAATGACCCTAGCAACATCAAGGTTTCTCTGTATTTTTTGAATATAATTAGTTGTAATGACTTTCAACCTTGATTTATGATTACTAATTACATCTTTAACCTTAATTACTATAATTTGAAGTTAGGGTCATTGCACCTAAAATCCCTAGAAGTCTCCCATGTGCTTCCTCCATCAAGAAAATAAAGCAAAGTCCATGAAGTCCAAAACCATGCATAGTATTAGCCTAGATGAGTTAAGATACCTAGGGAAGAGTTTTAATTTTTTCCAAGTCCATTTTGAGCCATATATGATGAGTGAAGATGAGGGGAGGCCTTAGAAAAAATTTAGAAACCATAGAAAGTGAGTTGGCCTTATATATTCCATAATATGACCTAAAGAAGCAACATGTAGTTAGGCTCTTTATTTCAATTGTGTGATGACTCCAAGAAGCTTAAAAGGAGTCAAGAATCATATATTGAAGGAAAGAAAGAAGCCTAGAATTTATTTGATGAGTGTTACTTTATTAGGTGCATTCTTGGAAACATAAAGGGGTTTATAGACCAAGTTAGTATCTAAGCAAGATGTGTGGCCTTAGAATTAATTCCATGAACCTAATTGGCTTCCATAAATTGTGTTTAGGCTAAGAGAAATCATTCCCACACCTTTGTGTGTGTGAGGCAGAGGAAGGGAGCATTATTTCAAGAGAAAAAGTGTGTGCTTGCATCCAATGTAGCTCACTCATCCTTCTCTCATGCATGAATGTATGCTTGGCTTGTCTTTGAATGTGCGTATGTGTGTTTTAAGCCATGAAAAGTATTCTAGCATGATTTCATATGCCATGGTACCATGATGATGCATTATATTTTCAAATGATATTTATGATGTTTGCTTGGGTTTTCTTGAGTGTAGTGTGTCATACCTTACTATATAACACGTTTCCTACTACAAATACCTCATTTAGAACTTAGGAGTCAATAGAAACCTGAACTGATTAAAATTTTCTTTTTACTTCAGGGTTGGGTATATACATGGCTTTCTGTTATATGCCCTATTATCATACAACATTATAACATAACTCATACATACCATAATCCAAAGATATTTAATTACATGACAAAATGTGATGCATAAAAGTAAGGTCCTCAATTTATACCTCCACACCCTTCGCCCTTTCTTTACTTGAACTCAGACCTAGCATGGATTATATTTAGGGTGAGATTATGAAATTTCAATAGTAGTAAACCAATCTCATTCACAAGCAAGCATGTAGGTACATAACATAATGCCAATCAAAATGCCACATACCACATAGAAATACAAGAAATTTCATACAAGGCCAAGCACAATCTAAGCATACATGTCTCATCTTATAGCATAAATGATAACTTGATATAGCATAACACTCATCATTATACAAACATACAAGTTTAAAGAAAGAGAAAGGAAAACTACTACCTTAGCAAACTTTGCTCCTCAAGCCTTGGAACTTGGTTTACTTACTTTTGAAGTTCCCAAAACAAATATTGAACCCTATAATCATAATGATAATTCATTATAATTAATTATAATTAACACATAAACCTTAACTTCTAAATTTGTATGACCCTTTTAAACTCATTGGAACCATTGGAATTGGAAAAATCCAACTCCTTCCCTTCCAATTCACTATGGGCGAATAGTGTGCATTTCTTGGCAAAAAATTTAGAAATTTTATTCATGAAGTTTTGGGGGGCTTTGCCATAGGCATTCCTAGCTAAAAACACCCTTTTGAATCCATTAGAATGGATAAAATTATCAAATTCCAGCCCCCACAACATGTTTTGGTCATAACGTAACCTAGCTCCATTTTAGACCCAAAAGTGAGTTTCTTTAGTTCTAAAAATTTCATAGCCTCTTACTTTATGTTTTAGGATTTAAAATTTGGTATACATGACTCTAGGACATTAAGAAAACACCATAAAATATTTGAGGAAATTCGGACAGCATCTTCCCAACATTTCCATTTTTCCAAAATTACAATCTTTGTGTTTTTCAAAGTTCCAGCACACAACAAAAATGGATAAGCTCATATGGCCTCCATAGTCAATATATAAACTCCATTCCTAGGCCTTCATATTCAACATATAAACTCCATTTCTATTGATCCATATGCTGTCCAAAAGTGACTCATAGCTAGGGTTTAACAAAACTAACTTAAACCATGTGATTTTCAAGTGCAAGGTAGAGAAAACTTACTCTTTAAGCTTAATCCTTGCTTCCTTTGCTTTTCTTAAACCAAAATTCCTTCTTTTCCCACTTAGAGCAACATTCTACCTTGAAGAAAAGATGAAGATACAGCTACCCTTTGGAGAAAATGGTTGGAGGATGAAGAAGATGAAAAAATTTGATGAAAAATGGTGGTAGTTTTGCTTGATTTCACTTCTTCTTTCACTTTTTCTCCCTCTCTCTCTCTCTTCACATTTTTCTATCCTTCTGCCTTGTGTACGGCATGAAAATGGTGGAATGGAGGTGAAGAAGATGAACCTAGCCTTCCATTCCTTTTTTCTTTTGATTTTCTAATTTCATGACTAAATATCTTCTTCCAAAATTCCTTGGCCACACACTTAGATGCCTATTCTTAGCCCTTAAGGTATGGTTAGTAACCATGGTTAATTTTCTTAACTCAACCATGGTCAGTTTTGAACTCAATCAGGGTTAATTTCTAACCTAACCATAGTCAATTCTTTAAACTAACTAAAATCATTTTCTTCTTTCTTTTTTATTTTATATTTACATTTGGGTATCATCTTCTCTAAAGCCCTAATTATATCTTCTTTTCTCTTATTGGGCCTTACAACAGTCTAAAAATTGATGTTCCAGCTCGATTAAGGTTTTAAGTACAATACGTACCTTTAGACTTTTTAAAATTTATAAATATTGTTTGTTCTACTTTCTGGCCATACTGAGCCTCAAACATGGATCAGGGGCCCTCAAGCTCAATCCTCATAAATTTTGATGTCAATCAGACATCTGGGTCTTTAGGTGTAATTTTCACCGTTCTGTATTATGATTGTGCTCTAAAAATTTCATTTATTATAATTTAGTCTTCGAAACTCCTTCAGGGTTTCTTAGCCTTTTATCTATTTTTATTTCTATAGTTGTTACAACTTTCTTTTTCTATTTTGCTTATAGCTACTGATCAGACTAACCAGATCTCGAACCAGATCTCGCCCGGCCATTCGGACAACGTGGCATCATTGGACCTATCTCATCAAACGGAGTTTAACCGTGGGTCACAGATTTATGAGATTCCTGCCTGGTTTTTTGATATTCATGGCTAAAGCCAGGAATAGAAGGTGAAACTAGGATTCTCTGAACTTTAGGCAACTTATACCTTTTTTCCAGCACATAACTTTTCTTTGTATTTTAGTCCCTGGCTCCTTTATACTTAACTTCGGAGATTCTTCGGGACCCCTTTTTTTCATATATTTTGGCCTCAATTTTAGGGCACCTCTAACCTTGACTCATCATTATTTGTGATCTAAAATATTATTCTAATTTTGTTGGACCTTAATTTACTTTATTTAGAGAACTTCCTTTTGCATTCGGTGAATTGTGTATGTCAACAAAGAAACTTTACAGTACATTTCTCGCATTTTCTTATGTTTTCTTGCACTTTCGAGGGATCAAATATTACATGGTAAAGCCAAGAACCCTTAGCCATGGTGAGAATGAGTTAAGAACCCTTAAAATTGGTTAAGACAAAGTAAAGAGTCTCCCAAAAGTGAGGTTGACTCCCAAGAGTAAGGTTGAGTCCAAGAACCTCTTAAAAGAATGGGTGAGGCAAGTCCAAAATACACAAGTGAATGGGTAAGGCTAATCCACTTACTTGGCAAGCCTATGTATGCTATGTATGACTTTTTCAAATGCCAAGAATGTTTCTTGAATGCTTGCACATGTTAATATGCCCATGCATGTATTTGTAAGATTGGTTTTGTATCTTTTATGTGTGATTGAAAGGGAGATAAGCTATTGGGATTCTTTGAATCTTATTCCCTCCTCTCCAATGTTCTAACATGCTAGGTAGACTAAGAGAGCAAGGAAATGGGAGCTAACCACTTGAGAGATAAAAATGTGACATCGAAGTGCATGGATTTTGTTCTTTAAGACCACATTGATGGCAAATGAAGTAATCTATAGACATATATGTCTTTTGATGTTATAAACATGTATAATTATGTTAATATATCATGTATAAATGAGAGCAGAGGTTGTATGTATGGAAATGTGCATTTTGGTTATGTAATGGTAAATTTGTATTATGGAAGTATATGTATAAAGGCAAGTGGAATGCCCAAATTGAGATGCATGAGGTTTGAGACCACTTGGGAAATTTATATAAGTCATAATCATGCTTTTAAACTTGCCTAAGAGGTGCCAAATACCAAGGGAAGTCATTTGGACATATTTGGTCTCTAATATGGACCAAAATTGACCATATTGGAAACCTATACCACTTTTTTGTCCAAATGAGTTCTTCTTGATCTGAGATTTGGCATGTAATTAGAGCTTGTTAAGAGCTTTTTTGGAAGCTAAAGTGTAGAATTTTTGAAGGTCTATGGAATATTTGATGAATTTTCAAAATTAAAAAAATTTTGATTTTGGTTCATGGTACTGTTCATACTGGTCTAAAAATAAATTATGTCACTCATTAGGAAAATGATGTCTAATTGCTATGAAATTTTTGAGCCCAGAGACTTGTGCCAACTTGAAGCACCCCATTTGGATGTCTAGAGATGAAGATATGAATTTTTAAAATTTTTGCCGAGTATCAGGCATTCAGACAGACCTTAGGTATTGTTTAATTAGTTTTTGAGCCTTTGATATGCCTAAACTAGTCTGGAGTTATTTTTATCCTCTAGCTAACATCTATAGCTTTCCAGATTGGTATCATTTACATGGATTGAATTTTTGTGAAATTAATTGGACATTTTTAAAATTTGTAATAGAAACTTGTGACAATATCAGTAGTCGGTCAAACTGTTGCACATTTTTTAATGTCAAATGTCTTCTATATTGTGTTTCATAGCCTAGACAATTTTTATCATAAACTAGACATGTGTAGCTTTCCAGAATGGCAAAGAATGCATAATTTTAATTTTTCTAGAATTAGTTATGATTTTTCAAAATTTGTGACAGAAAAGGGAGAATTTTGGCTGAAAATGCAACCATGAGTTTTATGCATTCCCTTGCCTTGCACGAGCTCTATGCCAATTTTGATAATGGAAATGAGTTATATCTATGTAATTAAATATGAAAATATGATACATGAGCTCACATGGTCCACGGCACACTGAATGAAAATGTTATACGCGACGTAATGCTAAGAAATTCATTATTTAATGCCATTTTTCTTGTCTCTTGTGTGAGTGGCATAGTTTAAGGCATGAAAGTGTATGGAATAAGCTAGAAATATATGGTGTTATAGGTTTTAATTATCTCAGGGCTTGCCATGGTTTTCAAGGCCTTTGAGAACCTTGGAGAGCTCAAATTTTTCATTTAAAATGTCCTCCTATGAGTATTCTAAAAATTGCCCGAAATTATGAAAATAGCATTCCGTTTCGCAACTATTTCGTTAAATTCTGTTTGATTACTTTGGCTCTGGTTTTAGGGTACCTCTGGCCTCCTATTTTTATTACTTAATATCTAGATCATTATTCTAATTTTTTGGATTTTAACTAATTTATGAAAACCAGACATTACACTTGACCTTGAATTGGTGCAATACACTCTTGGGAAGCTTAGGTTAGTAATTCTTAATGGATTCTTGATGAATTTGATCAATGGATAGGAAATTCCTTCCTAATGAAAGTTAAATGATGATAACTATACTTGTTTTAGCCTTGGTGTGCATTTGGATTATAATGGTAGCTAAAGGAAGAGTAATTGGGCTTCATTGAGGTTACCAGGGTTAATTTCCTAATTCCTTGTATATGTTAACTTTAATCCAATATTTGTTGCACTTGTATGATTTTAAAATGCTAAATGATTAGTTGGCTACTTGATTATTGTTATTACGGACCTTGAGTGAGTTTTTAGTGGAGCTGTGGTGCTGCAGCCACCCGTGCATAGTGCTTTAATTGGGCAATGGGATGTCATCAGACCTTTGAATGCATTTGTGCTCATTAGGGAGTGGGTGCTATGGATAGGCCTTTCCATGTGTTATTGGCCTTTAACACGTTGGATGTGATTGTCGGTATGGGACAATAGTCATTTGTAACTCAACTAGTTCATTTGCTAATTGAATTGATAATTTTAGTGTTTGATGATATGAAAATACATTATGTTAATTAATCTATACATATATATGAAATTTACCTCTTGTTACTGAGATTGTATATCTCACTCTAGTTATGGGCTAACATTTTCAGGGACTGGACCTCTTAGTAGCAAGGAGAAATTAATGGAAGCCTATTGTATGGTTTGGTAATACATAGGTTTGGAAACCTTGTCAGATTGGGCTTGTGTAATGAGAATACTAGTTTTATGTATTTGCTGCATTGCATCATGAATTGCCAAGTATAGGGATTGGTTATATAATGTAATTATCATAGAATCTGATGCATCCATTTGCTTACAATCTGATATGGAACCTTGCTGATCTTAAGATATGACTTATTATCTGAGAATGTAATCATGTGTTGCCTTAAATGTTGACTTAGACTAGCAATGTGTGGAACATTTTTTGGTACCCCTTGTGTTAAAATCCATGATTTGCTGATATATGGTAGATAGATGGGTAAAAATCAATACCTAAGTCTTGAATTGGTGATAATAGATATACTGAGCAAATTAGGTGGTTAGATACTTTTAAAACCTTATAAATTAAGGTAAAATGACCTTAGGATGCCATTAGAGGGAGTGTTGGAGTGTTTAAAACAAAATTGGGAGATTTAGGTCTAGGAGGAAGTTGAGCCACTGCCAAAACACCTTAAGTCAGGGCTAATAATTAGTCAGAGGTGAGGAGTGCCATGGCACTATATTTCCTACTGTAGCATAAGATGAAAATTTCACCCAAGAAAGGTAACAAAATCCAACTTTGCCACGATGCAATTCAAATAAATTGGATGGAGACTTCTAGGAGCTATCTCGCAACAGCGTCACATAGGCTTGTCGCGGCGAGGCTCTAACTTGTCACGGCATTGCAAATGGTGTAAATAGTAGGTCCTGAGACCACCTTCACAATGGCATGGAAAGCTTGAGTTGCATCACAAAGTTCAAATTTTTTATTTTAAGCTCTAGGAGCCATTTATGCCATGGCACAGGTGTACCAAGTCACGACATGAGTCTCCAAACTTAGTTTTTAGGTTCCAGTAACCAACTTAGCTATGACAAGAAGAGTCTAAGTCACAGCAAAAGTTTCCAAACTCTTATTTTAACTTAAAAACCCTGGATTCTCTCATGATAATGTTATGTGATAACTTGGAAACACTCATAAGACAATTTTATGGGTCAAAATCAATATTACCAATTAATCAAAGGTCTTTAATTGACAACTAGGATCATTTGTGGACTTAAATAGTTATATTGGTTTAGCTAATAACCTTAATAATATCAATGTTCAAATTCTCTCACTTTTTTCTTAATTTAATTAATTATAATGACTTTAGACCTTGATTTATGATCATTAATCATGCAATTAAGTCTAATTATTGTAATTAGGAATTAGAGTTGTTGCATGACTTCTCTAATAGTTTAGTCTAATTTAAAGCTGTGAATTTCCATTCATACTTAAACTCACAACTAGAATCTCAACAACACAAGTAGGGCATTTATACACAACCACAAGTCATAATTCTAGGATTTTGTACCTCTAGTAAGAAAAGCAAGATAATTACATAACTACAAGTGGCTTTGCCTTCCATTCCATGAATGAATCATTTACATAAAAGAATCCATCTTACAAAAGAATCAAAAGAACTTCTAGTAGAGCATAGATCCAAGTTGTGTAAGATAATGGGAGATCCTACACTTGGTAGGATATAATGCATCATGGTATGCTATACAAAAGTAGACTTAAGTACAAACTTCATTAGTTACAATCATCCATTTACAAAAAGGAAGGTATCAAATTCTACACCAAATGCTAGGACACTAATTTAATGCTCTATCTACTTTCCCTTGTCACTAGAGGAACATTCACCTAAAAAGTTAGTCAGTAACTGAGGTGAGATATAAAATCTCAATTACCAAAGTAAATTCCAGTCATATAACATAGAATAAACAACCATGATGCTTCACATAAGAAAATCATAAGAGTGTAATGCATGCACAAGCAAATAAGAACTATGAAAGGGTTACTATCCCATTCTAATAACCACAATTCAATTATAACTAGTCATTGGCTACTAACTAAAGGAGGGGTATGGTCACATCATTTTATCCCATTGAATAAGCACAATCACATGTACAAGCTACCAATAGAATATTGCTACAAATATGAATGAAATCAAACCATGATTACCTCTAAAAGATGTTTCCACTCTTTAACTAGCAACTGAGACATCTCAAGTGGACAACCTAAGTCTAGCATAATGATATAATGTCAAAACACTCTATCAATAAAAAAGGAATCATATCCTTAATGCATTTAAGTTTATAAAATCAGTGACTTACCTCACCAAACTCCTCAAAACCATAAATTCTTGATCTTGGGCACCTAAACACTGATCTTTGTAATTAGGTCTTCAATTTTCTCACATACATAAAGCCCAAATACTAGGCTTAACTTCAAGAAGAGATTTGGAGGAAAAACAACCATAAATGGAGGGGAAGTTCATGCCCATACTTTAGGTTCAACTCCTTCATCTTCTTGCTAAAAGACACTCTTCTAAAATCTCCAAATCTAAAACTCTACAATTCAACAAACAGCAATAGAATCACAAACTAGTTGAACCAACATGATGAGGAGAATGAGTAGAATAAGTTTCTTTAAAGTTGCCTAGTCCAAATCTTTCTCCTTCTCCCTTTAGTAAGCAAAGAAACCATGGAATCCTTGTACTTCTTGCTCTTGTTTGCTATTGTTCATATGTCTAAGTTGAAGGAGAAGAATGAAATATGCTAAATGATGACTGGGGCTTAAAGTTGCATTTTAGGCCAGCTTATAATGGGATTTAGCAACTTTTATCATATTTAGGCTATGGGTACAAGATTTCAAATCTACAATATAAAAAGAGAGGTGTTTTAATAAAAGATTATTTTTCAATTCAAATGAATTTAGTTTTAGAGGTAGATGGGCTCTAATTAGATTTCTCAAGATAATTTACCAAATTTCCCAAATTAATTAATTAAGTCTTTAATTAAATTAAATTTTCTCTATAATTATGTGAAATTCCCTTTTTCTTTATTTTTCTTAACAAATCCTTATTTTCCCAATAACATCAATTTAATAATTATGGAATGTTACATTTCTTTCCTCCCTTTAGGAATTTTGCCCTCAAATTTTGCATATGTTACTCGAATAGTGCCAAATAATCTTTTCTCATAACTTTTTTCTACTTTCAAAGTCGCCTCACCAAGAGTTAACCCCTTCCACACTTTCACTAGGGGAATATCTTTATTACAACATTGTTTGATCTTTCTATTTACAATCCTCTCAAGCTTAGCCATATAAGGCATATTGTCTTGCATATGCATAGTTTCATGCTCAATAATGTGTGAAGGGTCCAATGATAAGTTTTTAGTTGATACATATGAAATACATCATATATTTAGGATAGGTAAGGCAATTTTATAGGCCATTGGTTCAATTTGGTCAAGGATTTGTAATGGACCAAGATAATGAGGACAAAGCTTTTTAGACTTCAAAAGTGCCTTATGCCTATCACTGAGGTAACATTAAGGAACACATGGTCACTCGCATCAAATTCTAAGGGGCTTCTCCTCTTATTTGTGAATTTTTTTGGTTTACTTTGTGCTATCAACAATTTCTTTCTAATAAGCTCAATATAATGGGTGATTTGATGAACTGTGTTAGGGTTTAGAAGACTCCTTTCTCCAAGTTCTACTTAACATAAAGAAGACTTGCACTTCCTCCCATATAAGGCCTTAAAGGGTGCTATCTAAATGCTAGAATGGTAACCATTATTATATGTAAACTCAGCTAAAGGTAAGTATACATTCCAGTTCCTTTTAAGTTCTAACATACTTGTCTTAAACATACCTTCAAGAGTTTGAATCATCCTCTTAGTCTGTCCATTCGACTGAGGGTGGTAGGTAATACTAAAATTAAGCTTAGTGCCCAAAGCTTCCTATAATGACCTCTAGAATTTCAATGTAAACGATGGATCTTTATCCAACACAGTACTATTTAGAACACCATGAAATCTCATAATTTTATAGACATACAACTGTACTAGCCTATCTAACATATAAGTAGCTTTAATCGTAGAAAGTGAGTGGACTTTATCAATTTATCCACAATCACCCAAAAAGAGTCATATCCCAAAGAAGTCCCAAGCAAATCTATAATAAAATCCATAAGTATGCTATTTTATTTCCATTTACGAATGTTTAAGAGCTGTAATAAACTTATAGGTCTCTAATGTTCTATTTTTATCTTTTGACAAACTAGCAATATAATTTTCTATGTCCAACTTCATCCAAGGCTATAAAAATCTCTTCTTAAGGTCCTCACACATCTTAAGGGTATCTAGATGGATTGTTCACCTACTCTTATACATTTCTAATAGTATTGTATATCTCAACTCCTCATCCCTATGTATGCACACCCTACTTTGATATCTTACTAAACCATCCTCTAAAACATCAATGTCTTTAGATTCACCCCTTACTACTTGCCCCTTAATTGTATCCAAAGATTCATCTGATACATAAGCCTTTCTAATCCACCTCTTAAGATCCCTTTCCATCCTTAGTTTACTCATAAGGAGACTACTAAAGTGTATGGAAATGGACAAGTTTATGTCTCTCAATTCCTTAATCAACTTTTGCTCTTTATGCATCACTATGGCTATATGAATAGATGACCTACTTAAGGCATCAATGATTACATTCACACTCTTCTTAAGGTCCTTATACATCTTTTTAGTGTTGGATTGGATTTTGTACCTATAATTATAGGCTTCCAATAGTATTATATATCTCAACTCCTCATTCTAGGTATACACACCCTACCTTGATATCTCACTAAACCACCCTTTCAAACATCAAGGTGTTTAGACTCATCCTTTGCTATTTGCTCCTTAATTCTATCTAAAAATTCATCCAATACATGAGCCTCTCCAATCCATCTCTTAAGGTCACTTTCTATCCTAAGTTCACTTACAAAGAGATTACTAAGGTGTATGGAAATGGACAAGTTCATGTCTTTTTCAATTCCTTAATTAACTTTTGCTTATTAAGCATCATTATGGCCTTATGAATAGATTATCTACTTAAGACTTCAATGAATGCATTTTCCTTTTTAGATGATACGTCAAAGAAAAATCATAATACTTGGGAAACTCCATCCACCTCCATTGTCTCATTCAATTCCTTCTACTCAAATAGATACTTTAGGCTCTTATGGTCACTAACTTTAAGCTTAGCACTATAGAGATAGTGTCTCTAAATCTTAAAGGCAAAAACTATAACACCTCAAAATTTATTAAGAGTAATTATAGATAATTAAAGAATTACTATGAGAATAATTAGACAAACTATGGAAAATAGAAATTTATGGAGAAAATAAATCATTAATGTGGATTTGAAATTCAATTGGATTAGAAATTTAATCTAGGCCCATAATTAATTTGAACATGTCAAGGATAAATATTTATAAAGACTTAACTTAATTCTTAGAAGCCCAAAACTTAGAAAAATGGGTCTAAATAGGTCATAGGCTATTAGGTCAGCACATTTCATCCCTAACCCTAAGAGTTCTGCAGCCTAACCTATCAAGCCTTATTGAGCGGACCCAATTGGATAATGGGCCTTAGAGTTAGCCTTATCACTTTAAATCCTATGAAAACCCTATTGCCATTCATTTAGTTCAGAAAAAACTCTAAGGGTCTGCAGAGCAAGGAGCATTTACACATTTTGAGAGGGGAGGCTAAGGTTTTTTGCACATTTCCACCATTTCTCACATTTAGAGCAAGATTTAGCCAAGGTAATCTACATAAAAATTGGTCTTCTCATTCTCCTTTACAATCTAACCTGAATAGCTTCTAGTTTAATGGATTTTTATCTCCTTCCCAAATCTAAAATGGTTGTTTTGGTGCTTCATGGTTGATTTTTGAAGGTTGAGGCCAGGAGGATTATTAGACAAGCATCCTTTTCCCATTTTGATGCATTCACTACTGGTTAGATACCCCAATAGTTGACTTATGATATAGACTCTATTTCTATGCAAAAATATCCATAATTTAGGGTGATATTTTGAAGTTTTCTGGTGTGGGGAAGACAAAATCCGAATTTAAAGTTTCTTGGTGGCTGGGTAAATGTTCTTTAAGTAACTTATGATGATTAGATCCTATGGTGTAACAACCCTAATTCTTAATTATTGTAATTAGGCTTAATTATGTGATAAATGATCGTAAATCAAGGTTTAAAGTCATTAACATTAATCAAATTAGAAAAAAATGAAGGAATTTGAACTTTGATATTATTAGGGCCATTAGCCAAACAACCATCACTATTTGAGTCCACAAGTAATTTTAATTATCATTCAAGAACTTTGATTCATATTATAACACCATAATTATATAGCTCATCTCATTCCTTATCTAAGCTCATTTCCAAGAATTTCACAAGTTTCCAATGAAAGAGCAATAAAAATAATGAATAAATTTACGCCATGTAGGGGATGAATTTTTCATTCGGTGTCTCATGGACCATATAAACTCATTTAACTCATTCCTATATTTAATTACACTAATACAACTCAATACCATCACCAAAGGTGGCCTAGAACTCATGCAAGTGAAAGAAACACATAAAATTCCAATAGTGTAGCCTCGGCCAGAATTGCATGTTTTCTGTCTCAAACTTTGAAAAATCATAACTAATTTTAGAAACATTGAAATCATGTATTCTTTACCATTCGAGAAATCTACAGATGTCTACTTTATACTAAAAATAATTCCAGGTCATGAAACTTCAAGAAGAAGGTTTTTGACATTCGAAAATCACCAAAGGTCTCAGCTATCTAGGCTACTATCACAGGTTACTGTTATAAAATTTGGAAATTTATAACTAATTCTAAAAAAATCAAAATTATGTAAATTAAGTCAATTTGAGAATCTAAAAATGTTAAATTTAAGGGAAAAATATCTCTAAACCATGCCAAGATGATATAGGAACTGAATTATGATAGAACAGTACTAGAGGTCCAGTGATGTTACTAGTACTGACAGTAAACTTCAAAAATTCATAACTCTCTGCTTATACCTCCAAATGAGGTGATCTTGGTGGCCATATAAATCTTGTAACCTCTAGTTTATTCTTGTAACATTTCACAAGCATTGGACACTATTTGGCTATTAGATGACACAGAACACAAAACTGACCATATAAACAATACATGTACCAGAATAGCAGAAACATACCAACTTTGAAAATTTATAATTAATTATATAGAGATCCGATTTTTCTAAACTTTAGCTTACCAAAAATATCTCAATGAGCTCTACATGTTTGCCAATTTTCATGGGAAGATTCATCCATTTGGTTAGTTTGTGTCATACGGTTCCAGTTTGGTCATTTTTATGGTTTCAACTAGCATCAAAATATCCAATTTTACTTCCCAAACTTATGTGTCCACTTGAGCACGTGGGAATGCACCAAAATGACTCTGTAAACTTGTTTCAAAGGTGTATAAACCTGGATTTCTCAAACTCACTTATCTACCCCATGATATGCATAAAATTACACATGCTAGCTCTTGCCATTCAATACCCAAAACATGCTATTTCATACATTTGGCATCAAATTTCATTCATACATCATACATTTGGGTAATCACATATGTTCATAAGATTACATAACAATTTCATCATGGAATTACATCATATACCATGTGTGTGGCCATAAGAGAGACATAACTAGGCCATTTCATATATTTTGATGTCAATCCCCTTCTCCTTAGCTTGGTGGCTTCCATTACTTAGCTCAATTAATTCACCTAGCATGTTAAGACATTGGAAAGGAGGGAATGAGATTCAAAGAATCCCAATAGCTCATCTTCCTTTCAATCACACATAAAGTATGCAATACAAGTCTTGAAAATGCATACATGGGCATATTGACATGTGTAAGCATTCAAGAAACATTCTTGACATATGAGTAAGTCATACATAGTATACATAGGCTTGCCAAGTGAGTGGATTAGCCTCACCCATTCACTTATGGATTTTGGACTTGTCTCATCCATTTTCTCTAAGAGGTTTTGACTCAATCTTACTCTTGGGAGTCAACCTCACTCTTGGGAGATTCTTTTCTTTGTCTCAACCAAGTTTAAGGGTTCTTGGCTCATTCTTACAATGGCTAGAGGGTTATTGGCTTCTCTACACTTAAATAAACTAAGGCAAGCATATAAAACATCATTTGAATGCATAAAACATCATCATGGTACCATGGAATAAAAGCTCATGCTAAAATACTTTTCATAGCTCAAAACATATATCCACACCTTCAAAGACAATGTAAGCACACATTCATGCATGAGAGAAGGTGGAGAGAGCTACCTTGCTTACATTCACACACTTTTTCCTTGAGTCTTGAGTCCTTTCCCTTGACCTCACACACTCAAGGAGGTGGAGATCATTTCTCTTGGCCTAGACACATTATATGGAAGCCAATTATACTCTTGAATTAAATTCTAAGGCTATATATTCACTAGAAAAGCTAGGTAACTCATAAGGCTCCTCTATAGTTCCATAATACACTTAATGAAGCAACCTTAGGAAAATATCATCTTGGCTCCATTCTCTCCAT
Source organism: Erythrophleum ivorense (assembly GCA_026724425.1). Taxonomy (NCBI): domain Eukaryota; kingdom Viridiplantae; phylum Streptophyta; class Magnoliopsida; order Fabales; family Fabaceae; genus Erythrophleum; species Erythrophleum ivorense. The sequence continues at coordinate 8,042,962 of JAIUCV010000010.1, forward strand.
TCATTCATGATTCTTGACTCTATTTAAACCTCTTGGAGTCATCACACAATCAATTCAAGGAGTCTAGCTAGGTGTTGCTTCTTTAAGCCATAATATGGAACATATAAAACCATCTCACTTTTTATGGTTTCTAAAATTTTTCTAAGGCTTCCTCTCATACTCTCCCATCATATATGATGTAAAAGTAAGCTTGGAACAAATTAAAACTACCCCTTGGTGCTTCATCTAGCCTAGGCCAAAACTATGCATTATATGAACACCAAGTGAGTTTACTTCATTCTTTTAATGGAAGATGCATATGAGGAGCCTTCTAGAGATCTCAAGAGCTCATCCAAACATTTATTTAGGCCTAGGAACAATTAAATCAAATTAAATTTTCAAGGAAGCTCGTGAAACCTTAGGTTTGCTATCTTGAAAATCAATGGCTTTTACTTGAATTTCCTTACATATTCTTACTCTCCTCCCTTAAATTCATAGAATTCACCCTTGGTTCTACCTAACATTCAAGCCCTCTTGCAGCTACATATATGGGGTGAAATAGGGAGAAGAAGAGGAAAGGAGTAGCTACCATAGGATGAAGATTTTACCTTATTTCCATGGCTTTTTTTGCTTTTTTCTTACTTTCCTTGGCCTCCTCTCTTCAAATCCGAATTTTTCCCTTTGTTCTTCCCTCAAAACGGATCCATATACTTCAATAAAACTATAGGAAAGAAAGGTAAATGGAGGAGAAGAGATTTGCTAAAGAGAAAGTATGAAAAAATCAAGAAATTTCATATCTTTCTTGCCTTTTTCTTCCTCTCTTGGTGAGCCTCAAGGAGTTGCTATTTTCTGTAATTTAGACAGAGGAAGATTTTACCTTGTTTTCATGGCTTTTCTTGCTTGTTTCTCACTTTACTTGGCCTCCTCTCTTCAAATCCGAACTTTCCCCTTTGTTCTTCCCTTAAAATAGATCTATATACTTTAATAAAACTATAGGAAAAAAAGGGAAATGGAGGAGAAGAGGTTTGCAAAAGAGAAAGCATAAAAAAACCAAGAAATTTCATACCTTTCTTGCCTTTTTCTTCCTCTCTTGGTGAGCCTTAAGAAGTTGCTATTTTTCTGTAATTTGGGCAAAGGAAGTCGTGCTTGAGAAGGTGGGAGAAAAAGGAAGAAGTGTGTGGGAGCTTCTAGAAATACACTTTTTCAAAAATTCTAATTTTGTCCTTCCGTAATGGCAATTTTGTTTCTGCTTTGTTTTAGCTCCTTTTTTAGCACCTTTTTTTCCATTATAAAATTTAGGTTCCCAATTTAATAAAATGCCTTTGGAATCACTTAATTTGGAGCTAAAACCTTACCAAACAAATCTGTCAAAGTTTGGGTTCACTGACATTGAAAAACGTACACTAGAGGGGTTTTACCAGTCCCAAGGCTTCCCATGGTTTTTTAGGCCTATGAGAACCTTAGGAAACCTAAATTTCCCATTTAAAAAGCCCTCCTATGTGTTTTTTCAAAAGTTGCACTTATTTATGGAAATGCCATTATATTTCGTTAGTTTTCGTCACAAATTGTTTCACCATCCTAGCTTTATTTTTCATTCCGTTTAAGTATGAGATTCTCATTTTTAGGAGTCTAGAATGCTTCCCAATTTTTTTGGGACCTTAACTAAGTTATTTCAGGGGACTTACTTTTGTATCTGATAAATTTTATTCTTTTACAAAGAAACCATACGTTACGTTTCTCATGTTTTTTCTCATTTTCAGATAATCGAATATTACACATGCTGCATTGATTTTAGACTTACAAATCCTCATATAATATGCTCAAGTCATTACATAACATTATCATAACAAATCTCAAGGTTTCTAAGTTACAAATAAGAGTTTGGGGACCTTTGCCGCGACTTAGACCTTTATCGCTGCAGCTAAGTTAGTTGCTGGAATCTAAAAACTAAGTTTGGAGACTCACACCTCTGTGTAAGTGGCTATTGGAGCTAAAAATAAAAAATATGAACCTTATGCCATAACTTAGGCCTTCTACACCATAGCAAAGGTTCTCTTGGCGAGTTGGTGTCTTTCCGTAGCAAGCCTATATAACACCACAGTGAAAGAGCCTCCTGGAACTCTCTAAGCTTGCCTCTCGATGCTTACTACGATGAGTTTTCTCTCTATTACTCTTCCTAGGCAAATTTCTTGCATTGCGCCGTGGCGAGGCATCTCACACCATGGCGCTCCTAGCTTCTAGATCTCCCTTTGGCCATAACTTAGGTAGTTTTGGTCATGGCTTAACCCCCTACTACACTTAAACTCTTTAAATTTCATTCCACACATACCAAACCTCCCTTTAGCAATATCTTAGGGTCATTCTACCTTAATTTTTTAGGTTTTAATAACATCCTACTATCCAAATTACTTAATTTACCAATTCTAATTAATTTAAAGCTTATGTTTTGATCTCTACCCATCAATCTACCATATATCAACAAATTATAGACTTTGACATGAGGAATACTAAAAGCCACTACCATTATCACTCAAATGTAAATTCCAACAAAGATTCCATACAATACTAGTCTAAATCAACATTTAAGGCAACATATGATTACATTCTCAAATGATAAATCATATCTCAAAGTCAACAAGGTTCTATATCAGATGTAAATGAGTGCATATGTAATGTCTAATTTTTGTTAAACAACGAAAACAGACACGTTTTCAAAGCAAGCCCCTCGAAACAAATTATTTAAGGTCCCAAAAAATTTGAGGAACATTCTAGCCTCCTAAAAATGAGAATTGTAGCCTCAGACGAAAGGAAAAATGGAGCTAGAATGAAGAAATAAATTTTGACGAAAACCTTATGAAAGGTAATGGCATTTTCGTAATTTCAGGCAATTTTTGGAATTCACACAGGAGGGCTTTTTAAACCAAAATTTTGAGCTCTTCAAGGTTCTCAGAGGCCCTAAAAACCATGGGAAGCCCCGGGACAGTTAAATCCCCTTTGGTGGACGTTTGCCAATGTCGGTGTGCCCGAACTTTGATGGGTCCATTCGGAAAGGTTTTAGCTCCAATTTGAGTGATTCCAAAGCCATTTTTCTTAATTGGGAACCTAAATTTTATAATGGAAGAGACAATTCTCAAAAAGGAGCTAAAATGAAGGAGAAATGAAAATGCAAAGTACAAAGGGAAAAATTAAAATTTTGAAAAAGTCACTTTTTCCTACCTATATATATGGTGCCTCACGTTTTCCGCCATTTAACTTCAGAAAATTTAGCCCCAAACCAGAAGCAAAACCCTAAGGGAGAGGCGCCCAAGAGAGGAAGAAGAAGGCAGAAGAAATCCAAGCTTAAGGTATGCTTTCATGAAGTTTTTTCTTGCTTTTCTTCATCTCTACCACCTCTCCTTCATACTCCTTTCTTTCCTTGGATTAAAATGATGTCTATAAATCTGATTCAAGGGAGATATTCAAGGGAAAGTTCGGATTTGAAGAGAGGAGCTTGGAGAAATCAAGATTCAAGCCAAACTAAGCAAGGAAACAAGGTAAAAATGCATCCTATGGTTGATACCTTCCATGGCCTTTCTTCTCCATTTCGCCCCACATGTGTTCTGCCCTAGGGAGTTAAATTTCAAGCCCAACCAAGCATGATTCTTAGGTATTTGATGGAGAGGAATAAGAATATGCAAAGAAAACCAAGAAATAGGCATTAGAAATCAAGATGCAAAATCTAGGGTTTTAAGTGCACCTTCCAATTTTTGAAATTGTATGATGATTCCTAGGTCTAAGTAAGAGTTTAAATGAGTTCTTAAGACACCTAAGATGCTCCCCACAAGCTTCTTCCTTCAAGAAAATCAAGAGAACTCCAAGAGGCTCAAAGGAAGCCTATGTCTCGGCCTAGGCTTGTTTGTATAGGTGGGGGCGTTTTAAATTTTTCTAAGGCCATCCTTGAGTCATATTTGATGAATGAAGATGAAGGGAAGCCTTGAAAAAATTTTAGAACTCATGGAAAGTGATTTAGTGCCTTAGGTTCCATAATATGACCTAAAGAAGCAACATGGTGCTAGGCCTTTTGTCTTAATGATGTGATGACTCCAAGAGGCTTAAAAAGAGTCAAGAATCATATTTGATAAGAAAGAATGAGGCCTAGAAATCATTTTAGGGGTGTTGCTTCATTAGGTGTAATTATGGACCATAATGGAGTCTATAGAGTAATCTAGTGGTTCACCAAGTCATGTAGCCTTAGAATGTGTTTCATGAACCTAATTGGCTCCCATAATTTGTATTTAGATCAAGAGAAACCATCTCCACCAAATTGTGGGTGTGTGGCCAAAAGAGGAGGCTTGAAAGCTAGGGAAAAAGTGTGTGAAATTAAGCAAGGTAGCTCTCTCCACCTTCTCTCATGCATGAATATGTGTTTAGCTTGTTTTGAAATGTGTGTATGTGTATTTTCAAGCTTTGGAAAGTATGCTAGCATGCCTTCACATGTCATGATCCTTGATGCCATGTTATGTTTTAAATGAATCTATGATGTTTGTATGAGTTTGCTTGAGTGTGGAGAGGTCAAGAACTCTTCCCTTGGGTGAGGATGAGCTAAGAACCCTCGAGTTTGGTTGAGACAAAGCAAAGAGTCTCCCAAAAGAAAAGTGGGCTCCCAAGAGTATGGTTGAGTCCAAAGTGCTCAAGAATGGGTGAGGTAAGTCCAAAAATCCATGAGGAGAAGTGTGAGGCCAATCCAAACACTTGGTGAGCTCTTGAATGATTTGTATGAGTTGTTCACATGTCAAGTTTGCTTGTAAAATGTCCATGACTTCTATTTTCTCCATGCATGCATTTGTAAAACTTGCTTTGCACATATTATGTGTGATCGAATGGGAGATGAGCTATTGGGATTCTTTGAATCTCATCCCCTCCTCTCTAATGATCTAACATGCTAGGTGGACCAAGCACTTATGGTGAAGGGAGCCAACAACCATAAAGAGCAAAGGGTGATAAGCCTATATAGTATTTTGCTTATTTTGGAACCATAATGATGGTTCATTGTGTATATGATGTTGTATATGTACCATACACCTTGAGACATATGTAACTATAATATTATGTGATGTCTAGATGTATGAAAATAATAAATGACCTATAGCACTTATTCTGAGTATGTAAGGCCAAAGTGTGCAATATGAAACTTTGATGAATGTATTCATAAGCGTGGGTTGAATGGCCAAAATGAGATGCATGAGGTTTGGGAACATTTGGGTAGCTTACACAAGTCTCAAATGTGCTTTTAGACTTGCCCAAAAGGTACCACAACCAAGGGAAGGCCATTTGGCAAATTTGGTACCTCATATGGAGTCAAATTTGACCATAATGGAACCCTATGTCACTTTTCCAAATGAGTTAGTCTTGATCTGAGATTTGGTAAGTAATTAGGTCTCATTGAGAGCTTTCTGGGAAGCTGAAGATCATAATTTTTAGAGGTCTATAGAATATTTGAGGATTTTTCAAAGTTGGCAAAATTCATGTTTCTGGTTTGTTGCACTATTCATTTGGTCCGAAATTGTCTTCTGTCATCCGAAATTCAAATGATGTCCAATTGCCATAAAATTTTGTACAAAGAAACTAGAACTAGATAATCATAGTGACTCATGCCAACTGGAAGCACCTCATTTGGAGGTCTAGAGAGGGAGATATGAATTTTTGAAGTTTCTGCCCAGTATCAGTAACCTAGCCGACCAGAAGTACTGATCCATCAATTTCTGTGATCTGAGCTTAATGAACGGATCTAGAGATATTTTTTCCCTCTAGTTAACATTCACATATTTCCATATTGGTATCATTTGCATGGATTGGATTTTTGTGGAATTAATTGGACATTTTTGAAGTTCATATCAGTAAACTGTGACAGCACCAGGATCCAGTCTGATCTCTAGATGATTTCACGTGTCAAACACTTTATGTGTGGGATGTTACAACTTGTACATATTTTTAGCATGAAGTAGACATCCCAAGCTTTCCAGAATCACCAAGATTACATGATTTCAATTTTTCTAGATTTATTTATGATTTTCCAAAATTTGCCCAGAATTGAGGCCAGTGCTGGCCGAGAATGAATAGCCATTTCCCATGCCTCTTTTCGGTTTCTATGAGTTGTAGGCATGTTTTTGTGATACAAAGGAGTTGTAATCATGTAATTAAATATGAGGGGGCATAGTATGAGTTCACCCCGGTCCACGTGACATCGAATGGGTTTTTGGATATGATGACTTGCAAATAAAAGTCTAAATCTTCATGCTTCCTCCATGAGAATTATGTGTATGTTTCATGATAATTATACTATTCAAAGGCATGAGATGAGCTATACATATGGTGTTACAGCATATATTAGATTCTAAATTTGTATAAGATCTAGCTCCCTATTAGATATATCATAGATCACCAAAACACAAAACTCTTACACTTGGCAATATGATTACATGATGATGCTATACAAAAGAATAACAAAAATTAGTATCTATCCTAAGTTAGATCAACCCAAGTGTAACATTCCCCACATAGGGTCACAACTCATGGATTTTCATCCACTTGTTTTTCCTTATCCTTACCTGAAGAACTTTCATCTAAAATAGTTAGCTCATAAAATGGGGTGAGATGCAAATCTCAATAACCAGAGGTCAATTCCATTCATATGCTTCAAATTAATCAACATATATGCATTAAATTAGATAATTATCAGAAATAATATAAATATTAGCAAAATGCAATAGTTGAGCTACCATTGATCACTATCCCATACTAGCAATCACACATAACATGTTAAAGGCCAATAACTTTAGGAGAGGTCTGTCCACAGCACCAATTCCCCAATGAGCACAACTTGGGCTCAGTACATAAAAGAGTTTGATCACAACTCAATGCCTAATTGAAGTATGATACATGGGTGGCAGCCACACCACAGCTCCACTATAAACTCACAAGGTCCAATCACAACATATCAGATATCCAACCATTCATTTAGCATTTAAAATCATACATGTGCAGTAGATATAAAATTAAATTGAATATATGCAAGGAATAAAAATTAACCTCAATGACTGTAACACCATGCATTTCTAGCCTTGCCTCATGTCATCTCTAAGTCTCATACCATGAATTACACTAGAAAGTGGGAAAATAGCATTAAAATATTACATTTCTTTACATTGCGCTATACAAAAATTTGTCTCTCGAAGTCCCGTGGGCTATATGGACTCATACATTACATTCTCATATTTAATCACATGAATACAATTCATTTACACCATCAAAAGTGGCCTACATCTCAAGAAACTCGAAGGGAAGCTTAAAATATACATACATATTTTGGGCCAAAATTTTCCATTTTTCTATCACAAATTTGGAAAATCATAACTAATTCTAAAAAAATCAAAATTATACCTTCTTACCCATTATAGAAAACTACAGATGTCTACTTCATACTAAAAATATGTCCAGACCATAACATCCAACACAAAGGATGTTTGACATGTGAAATTGTCCAGAGGTCAAGCTGTCCACTGGTGCTGTCACAGAATTCTGCAGCAAATTTCAAAAATATCCAATTAATTCCAAAAAAATCCAATCTATGTAAATGATATCAATATGGAAATATGTAGATGTTAGCTAGAGGATAAAAATAACTCTATACTGGTTCAAGCATGCCAAGACCTCAAAATCTAATCAAATAGTAACTAAGGTCGGGTGAAGTTCCTAATACTAGATAGATTTTTTGAAAATTTATATCTCCCTCTCTAGGCATCCAAATGAGGTTCTTCTAGTTGACCCAAGCCACTAGAAATATCTAGTTTCTCTGTATAAAATTTTGTGGTAATTGGACATCATTTGTGCCTTGTGTGATGGATTTCATTTTCGGACCTGGGTGAACAGCGACATAATCAAAATTAGAAAATTTGCCAACTTTGAAAATTTATCAAATATTCTCCAAACCTCCGAAAGTTATGTTCTTTAGTTTTCCAAAAAGCTCTCAACAAGCTCTAATTACATGTCAAATCTCATATCAAGAAGAGCTCACTTAGACAAAAAGTGACATGGGGCTTTAAATTGGTTAATTTTGGCTCTATATAGGATACCAAAATGTCTAAATGATTTTCCTTAGGGTTTGGCACCTTTTGGGCAAGTCTAAAAGCATAATTAGAACTTATGTGAGCTGCCCAAATGGTCCCAACCCTCATGCATCTCATTTTGGCTATCTTATCCACACATATGCATAATTCCATAATGTCATTCATGAAACTAGTTTGCCATCATATACTTAAATCACATTCTAATGGCTACATAACATGTTCTCTCATTCCTATATGACATATTATCATAGTTACATGTGTTCATTATATCATAATACATAAACATCCATTGGTTATATTTTTTGCCATTTGTATGGCCTTAAAGTAGCAAAACTCAAGCATTTTCATGTCATCCTCTCATCTTCAAGGAGATTGGCTTCCCTTACTTTGCCCTCTTGGTCCACCTAGCGTATTTGGACATTGGAGAGGAGGGAATGAGATTCAAAAAATCCCAATAGCTTATTTCTCATGCAATCATACATAATGGATGCAAATAAGTCTCATAAATGCATGTATGGTCATATTAACATGTGCGAATATTCAATAGATATTTTCATCATTTGGAAAAGTCATACATAACATACAAAGGCTTGCTAAACAAGTGGATTAGCCTCACCCAATTTCTTGTGGATATTGGACTTGCCTCACTTATTCTTTAAGATATTCTTAGACTCAACCATGCTCTTGGAGTCCATCTCACTTTTAGGAGACTCTTTACTTTGTCTCAACCAATCTTAAGGGTTCTTGGCTCATTCTCACTATGGCTAAGGGTTCTTGGCCTCACCACACTCAAGCAAACCCAAGAACACATCATAACATCATTTAGAAACATAATATATCATCATGAAATCGTGGCATATGAAATCATGCTAGCATACTTCTTATAGCTTGAAAATACACATAAACACATTATAAGACAAGCTAAGCATACATCCATGCATGAGAGAAGGTAGAGAGAGCTACCTTGTACACTAATCACACACTTTTCTTCTTGAATCAAGGCTCTCTCTTGATTCAAGAAGAAAAGTGTGTGATTGTTTCTCTTAGTCTAAACACAATTTATGGAAGCTAATTAGGTTCATGGAATTAATTCTAAGGCCACACAACTCACTTAGACACTAACTTACTTTATAAACCTCATTACGATTTCATAATTGCACCTAATGAAGCAACACCCTTCAAATAAATTCTAGGCTCCATTCTTTCCTTCCAAATATGATTCTTGACTCCTTTTAAGCCTTTTGGAGTTATCATACAATCAAAACCAAGAGCCTAACTACATGTTGCTTCTTTAGGTCATAATATGGAACCTAAAGCACCAACTCCCTTTCTATGGGTTCTAAATTTTTTCCAAGGCCTCCCCTCATTTTCATTCATCATATATGACTCAAAAATGGGTTTGAAAAAATTTAAAACTTTCCCTATGTGTCTCATCCCCTTTAAACGGAGCCTATGTCTCTTTTTGGCCTCTATAGAGTTTGCTTTGCTTTCTACATGGAAGATGCATATGGGGAGACTCCTAGGGATATTAGGAACTCATCTAAACATTCATTTAGGCCTAGGAATAATTATATCAAATCAGATTTTCAAGGGAACCCATGAAACCCTAGGTTTGCTACTTTGAAAATCCATGGCTTTTTCTTGAATTTCTTTGCATACTCTTACTCTCCTCCCTTAAAGTCATAGAACTTACCCTTGGTTACCCTCAAAATTCCAGCCTTCTAGCATCAACATACATGGGGCAAAATATGGAGAAGAAGGGGGAGGAGTAGTTACCATGGGATGCAAGATTTACCTTGTTTTCTTGCTTTTTCTCACTTGAATCTTGTATTCTTTGAGCTCTTCTCTTCAAATCCGAATTTTCCTGTCAATTTTTCCTTTAAAACAGATCCATATACTTTATTATAATCATAGGAAATAAAGGAGAATGAAGAAGAAGAGGTTTGGAAGAGAAAGAGCATGAAAAACTACTAAATTTCTATACCTTAAGCCTTTGATTTCTCCTCCTTTTTGCCTTCCTCTTGTGCGCCACTCTTTCTAGGGTTTTCCTCTGGTTTTGGGTAGAACTTGGTCATGCAAAATGAAGGGAGAAGAAGGGCGTGTAACACCATAAGTCTAGCTCATCTCATGCCTTTGAATAGCATAATTATCATGAAACATACACATAATTCTCATAAAGGAGGCATGAAGATTTGGACTTCTATTTGCAAGTCATCATATCCAAAAACCCATTCGGTGTCACGTGGACTGTGTGAGCTCATTCTATGCATTCTCATATTTATTTTCATGATTAGAACTCATTTCAATCACAAAAACTAGCTTTGAACCCATGGAAACCAAAAAGGGATATGAGACATGTAGATTCATTTTCGGCAGACTTGGCCTCATTTCTGGGCAAAGTTTGGAAATTCACAACTAAATCCAAAAAAATCGAAAACTTGTAATCTCAGTCATTCTGGAAAGCTTAAGACGTGTGATTCATGCTAAAAATATGTAAAAGTCTTAAAATCTCATATATAATGCGTTTGACATGCAAAATTATCTATTGGTCGGAGGGGTTCCTGATACTGTCACAGTTTACTGATATGGACTTCAAAAATGTCTAACTAATTCCAGAAAAATCCAATGCTTGAAAATGATATCACTATGGAAATATGTGGATGTTAACTAGAGATAAAAAATATCTCCAGATCAGTTCATCAAGCCAAACTCCCGGAAATAGATGGAACAGTACCTCGGGTCTGGCAAGATGTCTGATACTGGGCAGAACCTTCGAAAATGTATATCTTCCTCTCTAGACCTCCAAATGAGGTGATCTCGGTGGCTGCAGAAAGATTATGACCTCTAGTTTATGCATATAAAATTTCATAAGTATTGGATACCATTTGGCCATCAGGTGACACAGAATTCAAAACTGCCAGTATGAACAGTACCCATACCAGAATCCATGAAAAATCCCAACTTTGAAAATTCATCAAATATTCTCTAGGTCTCCGAAAATTATGATCTTTAGCTTCTCAAAAAGCTCTTAATGAGACCTAATTGCATGCCAAGTTTCAGGGTAAGACTAACTCATTTGGCCAAAAAATGGTATAAGGTTCCATTATGGTCAATTTTGGCTCCATACTGGGTACCAAAATTGCCAAATGGATTCCCCTTGGTCTTGGCACCTTTTGAGCAAGTTTAAAAGCATATTTTAGACTTGTGTGAGCTGCCCAAATGGTTCCAAACCTCATGCATCTCATTTTGGCCATTCAACCCACATTTATACACATTTGCATCAAACTTCCAATTTGCATAACTTGGCATTACATACCCAAATTCATTTCTAAAGTTCATATATCATATCCATACATGTATACATCACATAATATCATATTTACATGTGTCTCAAGGGTCATGTGCCATTTACAATAATCATATACATCATTGAATACCATTATGGTTCAAAAAGAATACAAACTAGGCCTAGGCTTGTCAATCTCCTTCTTTCATGGTTGTTGGCTCCCTTCACCATAGCTACTTGGTCCACCTAGCATCTTAGAGCATTGGAGAGGAGGGAATGAGATTCAAAGAATCCCAATAGCTCATCTTCCATTCCATCACACATAATATGTGCAAGCAAGTTTCATATATGCATGCATGGAGAAAGTAGAAATCATAGGCATTTTAAAGCAACTTTGGCATGTGAATCAATCATGCAAGACATTCAAGAGCTCACTAAGTGTTTGGATTAGCCTCACACTTCTACTCATAGATTTTGGACTTGCATCACCCATTCTTTAAGCACTTTGGACTCAACCATACTCTTGGGAGCCCACTTTGCTTTTGGGAGACTCTTTACTTTGTCTCAACCAAGCTCAAGGGTTCTTGGCTCATCCTCACCAAAGGGAAGAGTTCTTGACCTTTCTACACTCAAGCAAACTCACACAAACATCATGTAATCATTTGAAAACATAACATAGCATCAAGCATCATGGCATATAAAGGCATGCTAGCATACTTTTCTTAGCTTGAAAATACACATACACACATTCTAAAACAAGCTAAACACACATCCATGCATGAGAGAAGGTGGAGAGAGCTACCTTGCTTGCATTTACACACTTTTTCCTTAAGTCTTGACTCCTCTCCCTTGACCTCACACACCCAAGAAGGTGGAGACCATTTCTCTTGGCCTAGACACACCAAAAGAAACATGAATTACTCATGGGAACAAGCCTTGGCATTATACACACTTTACATGATGCTACTTTGGTTTATGGCTCCATTATGCTTCCATAAGGCACTTAATGAAGCAACTTCAAGAATTCATGATCTTGGCTCCCTTCTCTCCTTTAATCTATGATTCTTGACTCCATTTAAACTCCTTGGAGTCATCACACAATTATTTTAAAGAGCCTAGCTAGGTGTTGCTTTATTATGCTACATTATAGAGCCTACACTTCCATCTCACTATCTAGGGCTTCTAAAATTTTTCCAAGGCTTCCTCTCATCCTCTTCCATCCTACATAACTAAAAAATAAGCTTGAAACAAATTAAAACTTCCCCTTGGTACTCTTTCTAGCCTAGGTCGACATTATGGAAGTATTTGGGGTTCAAGGGGTTTCCAATTTTTCCTTGATGGGAGAGTCACTTGGGAGGCTTCCTAGAGGTCTTAGGAGCTCAATCAATTACTCCCACATGCAAGGAAACTCATATATCAAATCAGTTTTTGCAAAGTGTTCAAGAGCTCTATACTTTTCTAGCTTAGAGTTCATTAATTTTTCTTGCAATTTCTTTGCTTTCTTGGATGGGAGGTGCATGTGGGAAGCTCTCTAGGGGTCTTAGGAGCATGTTTAAACATTCAACTAAGTCTAAAAACATTCATATAAAATCAGATTCGCAAGGGAGCATTTGGATCCCTAATGGTTCTATCTTGTCTCCCAATGCTTCTTTCTTGATTCTATTGGTTCCTTCTTAATCCTTGCCATCTAAAACCTCTAATCCTTCCATAAATTGGGCAGAAAACAGCCCCTAAAAATTAGGCTCATGATGCCCAAATTCGTGCAAGAGGAAGGGGGAGGGAGAAGCTACCAAAGAATGGAAGTTTTACCTTGTTTTCTTGCTCTTTCTTGGTTGCTTTTCACTTTCCTTGGTTGCCTCACTCCAAACACGAAATTTTTCCTCTCTGTTCTGCCCCCAAAATAGCACCAAGCTCTCCATTAAAACCATAGAAAGAAAGCTTGAGAGGAGAGGAGCAAGGTTCAAGAAAGAAGGATATGGAATTTCTTAAAGTTTCTTACCTTTTTCTTGAATTTCTTCCTCCAAAATCTTCCTCCTCTTGTGTGCCTAAGAAGGGCAGCTTCTCCTCTGGTTTTTGGCAGAATTAAGGCGGTCTTAGAGAGGAGAGAAAGGACGTGGCATATAAAGAAGAAGAAAGAAGCTTCCTTTTTAAAATGATTTCCAATTTCGCCCTTTGTAATGGCATTTCCGGTTTGGCTTCGTTTTAACTCCTTTTTGAGAACCGTCTTTTTCATCATAAAATTTAGATTCCCAATTTAATAAAATGCCTTTGGAATCACTCAAATCGGAGCTAAAACCTTCCCGAACGAATCAGTCAAAGTTTGGGTCAACCGACATCGGAAAGAGTACACCGGAGGGGCTTCACTGGTCCCGGGGCTTCCCATGGTTTTTGGGGCCTCTGAGAACCCTGGAGAACTCAAAATTTCCATTTAAAAAGCCCTCCTAGGTGCTTCTCCAAAATTGCACTTATTTACAAAAATGCCACTGGCCTTTCGGCAAATTTTTTGAATCACTCTGGCCTTGATTTCTAAGCAGCTCAAGGCTCAAATCCTCATTTTCCATTATTTAGAATTTTATCATAATTTTATTTGGCCCCAATTCCTTCTATTTTGGGGACTTCCTTTTATATTTGGCCTATTTCTGATATTTACGGAGAAACTGAACATTGCGTTTCTCACGTTTACGGAGGGACTGGATGTTACAGGGCGCATCATATATATAGGTGGGAGGAGGTTACACTTTTCAAAAATTCCCATTTTGCCCTTCATTCTTAGCATTTTTGTTTCTCCTTCGTTTTATCTCCTTTTTTAGAACCGTCTTGTCCATTATGAAATTTAGGTTCCCAATTTAGTCAAATGCCTTTAGAATTACTCAAATTGAAGCTAAAACCTTCCCAAACAAATCCGTCAAAGTTCGAGTGTACCGTTGTTGGAAAATGTCCACCAGAAGGGCTTTAGCTGTTACGGGTCTTCCCATGGTCTTTAGGGCCTCTGAGAACCCTGGGGAACTCAAAAATTTTATTTAAAAAGCCCTCCTATGTGAATTCTAAAATTTGCTCAAAATTACAAAAATGTCATTACGTTTTGTAAGTTTTCCATAAGAAATTATTTCTTCATTCTAGCTCTGTTTTTCTTTCCTTCTGAGCCTAAGATTCTCATTTTTAGGAGTCTAGAATGTTTTCCAATTTCTTTGGGACCTTAAATATCTCATTTCAGGGAACTTTCTTTTGTATCCGATGAATTTCGTTCGTTGACGGAGAAATCGTATGTTATGTTTCTCACGTTTTCTCTCGTTTTCAGAGAATCAGATGTTATAGTTACCACACTTTGTGGACAATCCTTGAAGGCTAACAACAGTGCCAAAATCACCCTATGATCATAAAATTAGACAATCACTACTCTTAATCATCATTTATAGTAGCAAACCATATGCTCATAGCATTAAACTACGAAGGGCTACCTAAAGGATACTCACCTAGCCACTACGGGCTCAAAATTTGAATTTAGTGTTCCTCACACCAGAAACCTCAAGATAACTCTCAATTTTCTAAGTAAATTTGCATAAAATTAATGTCCATATTATAAATAAACTATAGGGATCTCAAATTAGCAAAAAATGTATCAAAATGGAAAGGAACACTTACCTAACAACACCATTAGTTTTAACCTCGAAAAATCCACTATAAAAGTACCAAATAACAAGTTTCAGTTTTGAGTAGAAGATGAAAATGCTTCAAATGAGAAACCAATTAGTTCAAATTGAAGAGGAAGAGGAGAGGATTAAATTATATATAAGTTACCTTGGCTAAATCTTACTTTAGGAGTGGGAAAAGATAGAAATGTGCTAAGAACCCCAGCCACCAACCAAGACCTTCAAATTTTCTTTGTTCTCTTATGTTTTTGCGGAATGAAGGGAAAAGGGCTGAAGGAACTTTAGGTTTTAAGGTTTAGTTGGATTGTGGGCTAACCTAAAGGCCTAAATCCAAGTGGATTTAGATTTTTAGCTTGTTGGCCCAAGCTTTATGGGTTGGGCTACAGAACATTTTAAGGTTGGGGATGGAATGTGTTGATCTAATAGCCTAAGATCAATTTGGATCGATTTCTTTAAGTTTTGGGCTAAGGCTAAATGGACTCTTATCTTACTCAAATCTATTTCTAAGTTTTAGGCTTTTTACAATTAAGTTGGACTTACAAAAAGACTAGTGTTGGACTCTCCTACTTAGCTCATGGCTTAATTAGGTTAATCATATGGCTCAAATTAAATATCCATCTCCCCTTTCTACTTAATTAATTTTACTAATTTCCCATATTAATTCCTTAATTCATCATAATTACTCTTAATTAATTTCGGCATGTTACATATGGTGTCTGATTTTTATTGTAATTAGCATATGAGAATATGCCTTAATTTGATATAGGACTTTTAGAGTGTGGAGATATATCTTTGGTTTCAGAACTTGACTCAATTAAGTGAGGTAATTGGGGTTAATTTTAATTCCTTGCATATATCCACTTTAATCTTATTTTACCACATATGTATGATTTTGAATGCTAAATGATTGGTTAGTTACTTGAATTGTATGTTTGAACCTTATGTAAGTTCATGCTAGAGCTATAGTGTAGCTGCCACCCGTGCATTGTGCTTCAATTGGACTCTAAGTTATGATCAGACTCTTGTATGCATTAAGCCTAGGTTGTGCTCACTAGGGAGTTGGTGCTATGGACGGGCCTTTCCTGGTGTTATTGCCTTTTAACATGTTGTATGTAATTGCTAGTATGGGATAGTAGTCACTAATAGTTTAACTATTTCATTTGTTAATATAATGGATGTTTATTATGCTTAATTAATAAAATTGCACATATGTTAATTAATTTGATATATATGAATAGACTTTCCCTCTTGGTTACTGAGATTTTCATCTCACCCCGTTTTATGGGTTAACAATTTCAAGTGAAAGCTCCTTGGTAAGCATAAAATGAAGCAAGTGGATGAACATCCATGAGCTGAGACTATGTGTGGAAACCCTGTACTTGGACTAACCAGACTTAGAGTATATGTAATTTTTATGGTTCTTTTGTATAACATTATCATGTAATCATATTGCCAAGTGTAGGTATTTTGTGTTTTGTAATCAATGATGTAACTAATAGGGAGCTAGACCTCATACAGTAGGAAATCTGATGCTTGTACCCAAGGATGATCTGATATGAGATATTGTTAAAGCAAAACCATTAATTAATTAAGATTATGATCTTGCTATGCTATGAGTGTTTATCCTAATAGTGTATGTGGTAGTTTAGCTGGAACATGTATATATCTATATAAATGATATTATCAATGGTTTTTGCACTCTTTGCTATAAAAATTTATAAGCTTACTGGTGTATCATAGTTAGATGGGTAAGAATCAACACTTAAGTCCCCCTAATTGGTTATGATAGGTATGCTAAGTAATTTAGGTAGTTGGATGCCATTAGACCTTACAGATTGAGGTAGGATGACCTTAAAATGCTATTAGAGGTAGAGTTGGGTGTTTGGGACAAAATTTAGAGAGTTTGGGTGCAAAATGGAGTTGAGTAGTGGCCAAAACTACATAAGTTATGGCCAAACCTCTTCTAGTGGCTAGGAACACTATGGCACATAGCAAAAATTTTGCCTAAGAGTGGAACAAAACTGAGTTTCATCACGGTGTAGTATTCTTGGCCATGGTGCAATTTGAGCAAATTAATAGGGGAGGGTTCCAAAGAGCAACTTCACTATGATGCGAGTGGGACTCATTACAACAATAATTAAAGAGAGTTCAAGTAACTTATCTCGTTGCAGTGCGAAGAAAGCCCACTACAGTGAGGATCGTAAAAATGTGAATAGTAGGGTCTAGAGGGTAGCTTCGCCACCATAGGGAAGGTCTGAGTTACGATGCAAAACATGCATCTTAGTTTCTAGGTTATAGTAGCCAACTTAGCCATGGCGACAATGTCCAAGTCGCAGCCTAAAACACCGAACTCCTATTTTTAGCCTTAAAAGTTAATTTTCTTAGGGTTAATGGTATGTTATGACTTGGGAATAATTATAAAAGGATTTTATAAGTATGGAATTAGTGATAAAATGAATCAAAGTTTTTATTTGATAACTTGAATTACTTATAGGCTTAAATCACTTGGTTCTCTTATTAACAATCCCAATGATAATAAGGTTCAAATTTTCTCACTATTTTGCCTAAATAACTATATGTATAAATGTTAGATCTTGATTTATGATCTTTAACTATGCAATTAAGCTTAATCACTATAAATAAGAGTTAGGGTCATTACAAAACCAACCATGGCTAACTTTAAATCATGTGTAGGGTAATTCCCTTTGTGTGGCCTAAGCTACCTAAAAGCATAAGTTATCACTCTACCCTGCCATATTAAGACACACCCCAAACCCTTCTTAAAAGTATCACTATAAATTGTGAAAGTCTCACATGAGTTAGGTATTACTAAAATAGGCATAAAAGTCAATCTAGCTTGAAGCTCTTGAAAGGCACTCTTATATTTATCATTCCAAATAAAATGTTGGTCCTTCTTAGTCATATTAGCCAAAGGTGTCACTAATTAAGAAAACCCCTTTGATAGGCCTTTTATAATATCCTACTAACTCTAGGAAATTACAAATCCTAGTTATTGACTTGGATTTCTCCCAATTTACCATTGCCTTTACCATGCTAGGATCAACTGCTACCCCTTACTATGAAATCACATGACCTAAAAACCAAAACTCATACTTGCTAAGTTTGGTCTATAGTTGATGTACCTTCAAGGTCTTGAGAACTATCCTAAGATGTCTCTTGTACTCCTTAAGGCTCTTAAAGTAAATAAAGATATCATCAATAAAGACTACTATAAACTAATCAGGACATGGCCTACAAATTCAATTCATATAATCCATAAAGATAGCTAGGCCATTTGTTAAGCCAAAAGACATGATAAGGAACTCATAATGGTCATATCTAGTCTTAAAGGTAGTCTTAGGTATGTCCTTAGCTTTTGCCTTTTAACTTCATATCAATCTTTGAAAAGATTGATACTCCTCCGAATTGATCAAGTAAATCATTAATCCTAGGTAAAGCATATTGTTCTTTATGGTTACTTGGTTTAACTGCCTATAATCAATATAAAATCTAAGCTACCATTTTTTTTCTTCACAAATAACTTTGGTGCAACCCAAAGTGGTATATTAAGCTTAATGAATCCCCTCTCTAGCAACTTCTCAATTTACTTTTTTGACTTTACCAACTTTATAGGTACCATTCTATTATGTCAATAAAAAACTCTAACTCTCTCTCTAAAGGAAGGCTAACTCTCTCTCTCTCTCTAGAGGAAGGCCATTAATTTCCTTAGGGAAAACCTCGAAGAAATTTCTAATCATGGTATGTTGGGAATTCCAGGACACGCAGCAAAAAATTAAAATTTATAAATCCTAAATCCCTTCCCGTGGATCCATCAATGTCGTTTAAATCGAGTAGATCTAGAAATATTTATCTTTATTACGTGATATTTCTTTCACCGTCGGATCTCAAGAACTGATCTTCAGATCTGCTCCCTCTACTAGTATCCATGCGAATGGTTGCTTCACTCAAACGACATGCTAGCACCTCTGACCAACGTCTATACACGTTCTTGCTAGAGAAGACATTCTCCTCTTTGTCTTTCTTAGTGTCTGTACACTTTCTCTCTCTAGGGTTTTTTTTCTTTTTTCTCTTAGAGTTGGTTTTCTCTTCCATTAGGAAACCCTAACCTCTCTTTTTTCTTATATAGGGGTATCTCATTAGGGTTTTAGATATATTTGATTAATTTAAAATACATTATTTTAAATCAAAACAAATCTTAATTAAATAAATTAGTTTAAATTTAAGTTATTTAATAGATTAAATCTAACCAATTATTTAATCTAAATCTAGAACTAAAATCAAATTTAATTTATCTCATAAATTAAATTTAAATTATCATATTAGTCTAAATTTAAATGTATTCATTTAAATTAATTAAAAGATATATATATTTCGAATATATATATACATATGTTTCAAATTTTATAAACTATATATATTTCAAATATATATATTTATAAAATTCTTCTACTCTAGATTGAACGTGATATTTATTGAATTTAGATGCAATTTCAAATTCAATGAATTTGGACATTCTAGCTCGAGTTGACTAATTCTTGTGTGTGATCCTGTAGGCTTATATGATGTTAGCAGTGGGCTAATGACACTATTTGACCCACAAGTCACAAGCGGCCTCTAGCAAGACATTGTAACTACCTAAATCATATAGGGATCGGTGATCTGATACAACCTATTATATAACCCTATCACATCCCTTTTGTCACACAATATTTAGATCAAGTATGAGGCATAGAAATGTCATCCTCATCTTACTCAATTATCGCTTTCTCGATCTACGTGTAGACTGACAGTACAAATGGAAATTCTTCAATTCGAGCATGGCCATGCATTTCTCAGTCTCATTCATCGAGGGGCCTAGAGGTATCTCT
Organism: Erythrophleum ivorense; assembly: GCA_026724425.1. Classification (NCBI taxonomy): domain Eukaryota; kingdom Viridiplantae; phylum Streptophyta; class Magnoliopsida; order Fabales; family Fabaceae; genus Erythrophleum; species Erythrophleum ivorense. Next base: position 8,062,871 of record JAIUCV010000010.1, read on the forward strand.
CTATTAATCAGAAGGACAAATTCTATCTTGACCACTCATCTTTTTTTACATGAAATCTACTATATCCGATCATAGCCTTTATGTTCACCTGATTAAAGATGACTTTTGACTATGCCAAAACATAGTGTTCCTTATATTGGAAACTATGGTGATCTCAAGTCTAAAGGCTCGGTGATATAATTATATATGAGATATGCTTATGACTTAATCTATGTAGCTATCTCATAACGGGTCGATCCAGCATCTTGTTCCTTAATAAGTGCCTAGGATTTTGATTCGTATCTATATACATGATTAACACATATCATCAATCAAAATCATACTAGTCTTAGTTCATCATCATTCCTACAATGATGATCGACTAAGGATATTTAGGATAATCAATATGATTTATCAAAGAATATTATTATATAGAACATGAAAACAATATAATAATGTAATAAAAGAAAACTCTTATTTCTTAATAAAGTACAATGTTTGCAATACAATGATTGGCCTAGGGTACAATTTCCAACAGGTAAACTCTCTAACCCATCCTCAACCTCGACATACAAGGAAAAGAAAACTAAAAACCCTTGGCAATGTCACTAAGATACCTCTTGACTTGAGCAACAAAACACACAAGTAAGCTTATTAACAATTAGGATTATGGGATGTAAGCTAGCAAGGAAACCACCGTATGAGTATAATCAAGAATTGCATTATTTGCTAACAACTAGTCCATGCCAATAATCACATCAATCTCATGCAAAAGAATGTGAATCAAATTAAAGAGTGGTACAATCATTATCTAATTGAATAACATACTTTAAGCAAACTAGAGATGTCAACATAGAATCTCTTGTAAGTGTAGATGAAGATAAGTCAAATGCCAATGAACTATTCATGAGACCTTGATGCTTAACACAATTATATGAGATGAAAAAATAAGTGGTATCATAATCAAAAAATGCATTTATAAGATAATTGGGCAATAAGAGGGCACCTTGGATCAAATCAAGGGATTTATTGGCCTCCTTTTATGAAAGAGCAAATACTCAACCATAGGTTGGTGGTTTGGTAGTCAAGGTAAACTTGAGTGGTGCACTACAATTCTTGGCAAAATGTCTCGGTTCACCATAATTAAAACATGTGATGACCCTAACTTTTAATCATTGTAATTAAGGTAAACTACGTGATTAATAACCATAAACCAGGGTTACATCACATTAAGACTAATTACATTATGGAATTGTGGGAAAATTTGAACCTTAATGTTATTAGAGTCATCAACCATATAATTACAAACACTTATGTACATCAAGGAAAACAAACATCCATTTATAAGCCTTGATTTTATTACCTATCAATTCTAATTTACAAGAATCTTCTATCAATATTTTATAAGTTATCCCTTGAGGTTACCATATGAAAAACCAAGATTTCTAGTCAATATAAGGGTTTCAAGACATTTGTCACAACCAATTTCCCCTTAGCCGTGGCCAATTCCTCTCAGTTTCACCCCTCGCATTGTTATTATCGCCGCCATGAGTTAAACCTTCACCGCGGCCAACCTAGATGGCACTGCGATGAGGAAGCCTCCTGGAACCTACCTTGCTCTCCTCTCACTATTCGCCACAGCCAATACCTCCCTTCGTCGCATCCAATTCCTCTCTGGAATGCTTGGCCCATTTTAATAAAAGTTCACCATGGCTAATTCCCCATTTTACCGCGGCGAATTTCCCTCTGGACGACTCCCAATTTAGCCTCTCACATTTCGCCACGGCTAATTCCACAATTCGCTGTGGTAAATTGCTCTCTAGACTCCCCCTGGGCAATTTTGCCTCTATTGGCCGCGACTAACCCCAATTTGGTCGCGGCGAATTTCCTTCTGATCCTACAACTCTAAAAATCTTGTTTCATACTCTCCACTCTCCCTCTAATATCACTGCAACTCTAATGGTATTTATGTACCTTAATTGCCCAGCTTATCTACCATTACCAATTCAAAACTTAAGTATAAACTCCTACTCATCCAACTACCATGTGCCAACAACTCATAGGTTAAAAATAATAGAATTTCATAAGGTTCCAGCAATTATCATTCAAATATACATTCCCTTAAAGATCTCATGCATCACTGATTCAAATCAACAATTGTATATGCCTTATAATGACATTCCCTATAGTAAACCATATCATGAATTCAATAAGTGCATACATCCAAATAATGTAAGTTCATTTGAGACTTAACTCCTTAAGAGATACATCCCAACTAATCAAAATATAAATTTCTACACTTGGCAATATGATTGCATGATGATGCTATATAAAAGATTAACAAAATTGCATCTACTCAACTTAGATTAGCCCAAGTGTAGCTTTCTCCACACATGACTGGAGCTTATGGATTTTCATCCACTTGCTTGCCCTTATCCTTACTCGAAGAACCTTCACCTGAAATGTTTAATCCCATAAAATAGGGTGAGATATGAATCTCAGTAACCAGGGCAATTTCATCATATATTCCAGCTTAATTAGCATACATGCATAATTTCACATAAGCATCAGAAAAACACCAGTTATATCAGTAAATGAAATAATTAGGCTATCATGATTACTATCCCATACTAGCAATCATATTTTCACATGTTAAAGGCCAATAACACCAGGAGAGGCTCGTCCATGGCACCTACTCCCCATTGAGCACAACCAGGGCTCAGTGCATCTGGGGTTTAATCATAACCTAGTGCCCAATCGAAACACATACACGGATGGCAGCTGCACCACAGCTTCACTATGGACTCACAAGGTCCAATCACAATACAATAGATAGCCAACCAATTCATTCAGCGTTTCAAATCATTAATGTACAGCAAATATGATATTAAAACAGATATATGCATGGAATTAATATAGTCCTAGTTACTTCACTTGTAGACAATTTGTAACAGCCACCAATGATACAAAAATCTCCCTATAACTATAGCATCAGAGAATTACTACTTTAATTCATCATTTACAGTAGCAACAAGTACCCAAAGAATTTAAAATGCTAATGACTACCTAGGGCACACTTACCCAGCCACTACAAGTCCCCAAATTCAGATTGAAATGTCCTTTACCAGAAACTTCAATATTTCACCCAAAATCCTAAGCAATTTCATATAAAATTAATACCCATACTATAATTCAATCATTAGGGTCTCAAACTAACAGAAATACCTCAAAAAGAAGAGTTTATACTTACCTAATGTCAGCCTTAGCCTCAACCTACGAATTTTTTCCATGGAAACATCAAATGGTAAGTTTTAGATTTTGGGTGTGGGTGAAAATACTCCAAATGAAAAACTAGTCAGGCCAAATTAAAGAGAAAGATGAGGGGATTAAGTTATATAACTATTACCTTAGTAGAATCTTGCTCTAAATGTGAGAAATGATGGATTTCTTGCCTCAAACCCTAGCTTACCTTCAAACCTCCGAATTTCTCTCTTGTGTTTCAGAAAATATGGGGAAGAGATTGAAGTGTTTAGGGTTTTAGTTGGGTTTAAGTTAGGTCTAAGATAGGTCATGGGTTGCTCCAAGGTCCAACTCTAAATGAGCTTTAGATTTTAGCTTGGTTGGGCTAGTTTTAAGGTGTTGGGCTGTAGAATTTTATTGGGCCAGACCTAGTTTTAAGAACTTCATGGTTTTGGGTCTGCACAAGGTTTATTGGGCCATTCCTAAGAGCCTATACAAGGTGGATCCTGGGCCTCTATCACATTGAATCAAATTGGGTCTGCACCTAGCTTATTGGGCCTCCATTAACCTCTTATCATGATCTCCTACATTAATTTGGGCTTAGATGAAATTTCTATCCTAATTAAATCTCAAACCCATGTTAATAATTTATCTCTCCAAAATTTCCATTCACTTAACTTACTCGATTATTCTATATTAATTATTCCTAATTAATCTAAATTCATGATTATCACCTTAATTAATTTTGGGGTGTTACATAACACACTAAGGATGGCCCATTTTTGTGGCTCCTTACACACTTGTTTCATATTATTAGGATGCTTACTAAATTCCTTAAGGATCCCTCATTTATCCTTTGAAGGTTATTCCTTGTAGGTGGCCTCCTATTCTAGGATCCACTACTATTGCTCCCTTTTCTCTTGTTGCTTTGCTTATAGGACTTCACCTCTTGCTCTCTCTTCCCATATTGCAATTACTTTCTCTAAATCTCTATATCCAGTAGACCCTTCTCTACCAGCCTACATCTATAAACTAATCCATTAAAGTTCTTAATTTGCTAGGACATGACTTTGTCTATAGTCTTCAACCTAAGTCCCCTTTCTAACTTGGGTTTTTTCCTAGGGCTCGTTATTATATCATTGTAGGTATGATGAGAAACAAGATAATTGAAGCAATTTCGATAGATATTAATCCACTATCATGTCCCTTTGCATAAATAAGTCAAACTCTGCTTCTTCATCGTCCACTACTAAGATTGGGAAGTATTTGTTATATAAAGTAGCCTAAAAACTCTGCTAAGTAAGGGGTTCCCCTCTAGATGCCAAGAGTCTCCCAACACTTTGTCACCAATGCTCTACCTCTCCTTCAAGTTTATAAAAGGCTAACTTAGCTTTTTGTTTGGCTATGCACTTTATAACCTTAAAGATATTCTCTAGTTGCATTACCTACCTCTTATCTTTGTTTGTTTGTAACTCCCTTACAAAGGATTGAGGACCTCCTTTCTAAATTATGCCAATACTTGGGTAATGTCATTCTCCTCTCTCTTATGAACCTCACGAGGGTTATTTTGCATATGCACATCTTGGTTCCTTTCATCCAATGTTTCTTGGAACTTTATAGGACTTGGATGGTGATTGTAATATTCAATATTTTGTAAACCAATATAGTTCCTAAAGCATAGAACAAATTAATTAAAAAGGGGCCACAAGGCCAAAAAAGGCCAATCAAAACTAAAAGACACCGATACGGGCCTAATTGACAGAAAATTCAAGAATATAGGAAACATAAGAATTGCCTAGAGAATTCAATATTCCTCATCATGATATGATGAAATAAAGTTAGTAGATTAACCAAATGGGATTAGTTTGATTAAATCTCTTATGACTTACAATTTAATGCTTCAGTTAACCATAACTTTGACTGGATTTCTTTTGATTGTTTTAAATCTTCACAACCTCAAAATAGATATTTTTTAACTAAGAGTAAAGTCCAAATTTTATTGTGGAGCTATCAATTTATGAAAATATGAAGAAATGAGCTCAAATGGTGAAATTAAAACATAAAGGTAAAATTGTAATTTCAAAAAATTCATAAAAGCCTAGAACTCTCCTTATAAAAGGCACCATCCTTCTTCTTCTTTTTCTTCTTCATTTAGCCTATCTAAATCACTTCAAAACTAGACCTAAAATGGCATGAAGAAGGAGGAAGAAGTAAAGGAAGAAAGCTACTCTTAGGTAAGCAAACATAGAGAAGTTGCCTATAAAGTTGTTACAGACTTTTTCATACTCTTTGTCCTCTTTTTATCAATGGTTTTGATTTACTAAAAGAGTGAGTTCTATGGCTAAACTCTTGGATAAAAAAGTTCCTTTAAGAAAATCAATTTTACCAAAATATTCTTCATCAATAGCACTTTAAATGATGTACGGTTTAGGTTAGAAAAATTATATAATTTTGAAATCCTAAATTAACCTAGGTTCGACCAAGAGAGAGGAGAAAGAGGATGAAACTTGAGCTTAATGAATCCATGGTGAAATTAAGGGTCTTGAAGGGTGGAGAATAATAATATGTGATTAAAACTAATAAAGAACAAATAGAATGTCTTAGGGCAGGGCTCATCTAGAGTTTGGTATTACCCTTAAGAGATTTAAAATATTAGGAGAGTTAATTAAGCCTCCTAATACCATAATTTAATAGGGAATGAGTCATGGAAACCTTAAAACCATCAAATCTCCTAAGTTGAAAGCAAAAACTCCAAGAGGGAAGTGTATGTGGGTGTCTTGGCCAAGACTTAGTTGGATACCTAGGGAGTTGTTTCATTGATTCCAAGATTAAGAATGATCTAGATATGAATTATAAACATTAATGGAGCCATGGGAATGAATTTAAGAACTTTATTATCAAAAGTAAAAATTTAGAGTTCAAAGATGCCTAATTGGACCATATGGCTCTAAGTTGGTTTAATGATGCTTTTGATGACTCTAATGAGTTTAATGGGAATTATGAAGATCATATTTGATGAGAATTTGAAGCCTAAAAGTTGAATTCTAAAAGTGGCTTCTTAAAGCATTCAAAGAGGCCATAAACTTTACCTAAAGTCCTAGTTTGCTAATGTAAGACTAACATGAGTATAAATATGGTTTCATTGACTATTTTATGTTTTATTTGATGTATCTAAGCCAAACAAGTGAGACCATATCCAAGTGTATTAGTAAGGTCATGGAAGAAGAGAAAGAGACCAAGAGTAGTAATTAAAATTGTGCATTAAGATAGTTTTTCCTTTATTCCTATATATGTGTGGATGATTTGCTTAAGTTTTTTAGTTGCTTGTATGTATTGTTTACAAATTATATGAATTGTTAATTATTTGAGTATAATATGCAATTGCATAATGCTCATTTGTATTTGAGGTTGAATTGGCTCTTTGATAGGTGAAGCTATGCCAAAAGTCCCTTAAAAATGGGTAAGTTAGACTAAAAGTCCTTAACATGGGTAATGTTAGGCCAAAAGTCCCAAAATGTGGAAGATGCTAAGCCAAAAGTCTCTAAATATAGATGAGGTTAAACCAAAAGTTCTTAAATATTAGGTGAGACTAAGCCAAAAGTCCCTAGACCATGAATTTGCTCTTATGCGAATCATGAGATCCTAAAGCATAAATTATGGTTTAGCTATGATTATATGACATGCATACCTACTTTGATGTGCTTAGGTGAACCATATGAGTACTTGAATGTTAGATTAGCTACTAGGATTCTTTGAATCTCACTCTCTCCTATCTCCACTAACCATGACTGGTAAAACTCAAGGAAGAGAGCATGATGAGCAAAAGGCTTAGAGAAACTATGTATAGCAATGAAATTAGCCTAGGAAAAGCTATTGTATATGTGGACATGTATTCTTGTATTTTGATGTAATGCAATATAAACATGTTTAAAAGTATTATACCATAATTATTTGGTATGGTATATGAGAATCCATGAGTTATATATGTATTGTTGCATATATGGTAGTGATTTTTAGTTGCAAGGTAATTTTTACATGATAGATTAGTCCTACATCATGCATTTGTGGATTGAGATTTGCTCAAAATAAGAAATGGCATTTTAAAGCTCAGTTGGTGCCAATTAGAACCAAAATTTAGACAATTTGAGTCAAAAAATGTCCCTTTACCCTTGATAACCCAAATGACCTAGTTTGAGAATGAAATTTGATAGGCAATTAGGGGTCATATAGATCTTTCTAACAAGTTAAAGTTTGCATTTTTTTGAACTCTATAAAATATTTGGTGGATTTTTGAATTTGGCCCTAAAAATTATAATTTTGCAATTACTGTTCATTTTGCATTAGACTTGATTTACTTTTGAAGGACTAGATGAATTCATTTTGACTTGAAATTTTACAATAGAAAGTTCACATTATAAGCTTTCTAAAGACACCTAATTTGCATTAATTGGACTTGTGTAGCTGTAGTTATGAATTTTTAAAATTTGGACATTAAAAGCTACTCTAGGGCCAAAATGTTCAAATGAATGATTCATGGACTTTGTTCTTATCTATATATTATCTTGATTGTAATAAATTAGTTATGTATGAATTTGAGAGTTAGAGTGGAGAAAATCCGTGCATGAGCATTATGAAACCATTTGGCACTTTTGAAAACTATAATTTTCGCTGTTAAAAGTTTGATTACCTTAATTGAATAGACTTTTTTATATATAATGAATGTTTAAAATATTATGGTATAACATTGTTGGTATCAAAGCCAAGGTTCAAGCAACCTAGCTCTAGGCTTAAATTGGGAGTGCATGGATTATTTGCATATGTGGTGTGTGATTATCAAGAATTTTTGGAACTATTTACTATTCTATGAATATTGTGAATTTGTGTTGAGGTAGTGGTTCTTTTCAGGCAAAATGGTGAACATTAGAAGGGGCAGACCTAGTAGGGCAGTGCTTAAAGATCCAATGGTAGCTAATATGTAGAATATATTAGACTATCAAGATAGCAGCAAGCTATAATAGAATAATCGAGGCAGATTATGTAGCAGCGGTAGGAAATGATACTACTACTATAAAATGCCTTAGGCAATAGAAATAATGACTAATTGAATGCCCCAAAATCACAATGACTAGTAAATATTCCCAACAACCCTCTTGCACCCCTTCAAGACCCAATACAGGCCTAAATTACTAATCAGTACCTATTGAATCAATTCAAAAAGAATCATCCACCATTATTTGATAGAGAATTGAATGTACAAAAAGTTGGGGCATAGATAATGCAGTTGGAGAAAATCTTTAAAGTGATGGGTTGTACCTTTGATCAGACATGCTAGCCATATTTATGCTTGAAAAAAAAAGTAGATCATTGGTGGTGTAGTGCAGGGATGATTATGCAAACTAGGGATATACCAATTAATTTGGAAAACTTCCTAATAGAATTTTATAAAAAATATATTCCCAGTTCTATTAAAGATCATAAAGAGATGGAATTCATTAACTTGAAGCAGACAAAAGAGATAATAGTTGGAAAGTATGTAGCTAAATTTATTGAATTGTCTTGGTATTCCTCTTATTCACATAAATGTAATGATAAAAAGTGAAGATGTGAGCTATTTGAAAAGGGATTGAAACCCTTCATTAGAGAGAGAGTAGCTCCATAAAGAGTTACAACCTTTAATTGTAATAACTATCACATATTATGTACTATAACTTGCTATGATAGAAAACTTTGTCAGCAAGATATTGATGGAGTTGCTAAGATCTTGGTTTTTCCAGGTTTTTTTTCTTACAGGATATCTTGTTATATAGTAAAAGATCTTGTTGACAAAGTTTTAGATCATTCCTTATTTACTAAGTTGATAAGATCTTGTCTTTCTAAGTTTCTTAATTAAAGAAGACCTTGTTATAGGGTAACAGATCCTGTTGACAAAGTCCTAGATTTTTCCTCTACTAAATCTAATACCTTATTGACAAGATCTTAAATCTTGTCAACAATATGTTATACAACCATTAAAATTAAAGATCTTGATAAGAATATATATCATCCTAGCCTTAAAGTGGAATAACTTAATGTATATAGTTACGTCCATACCATTTACTCCTAAGGACATTAAAATTATCATCACAACAAGGCATTTGGTAATAGTTCCATAAACTTCCATATGTGAAATGGAACTCTAAAGGTCAAAGTTAGAATTTTTTTCACTTTTATTTCATAAACTCCATAGATACATCTATGTTAAATCATTTGAATATCAAACTAGCTTCATTTACACAAAAGAGCCACATAGCCATTTTTAGCCTCTCATGACATAATACACGTCAAATTTCAAAAATTCATAAATTTCTCTATATAGCTTTGATTTACACAAACTAGGTGTCTATAGAAAACTTGTGATAAGGGTTATCTACTATCAAAATCTTAGATGAAAACAATTTCATTTGACTCTTCAAAAACACAAAAAACTGAAACTACATCAGTGCTATAATACTGTAGAATTTCAATTGTTATGGACTAGATTCAAAAATTTATAAAATATTTTGTGTAGCTCCAAAATTTTCATTCTTAGCTTGCTAGAAAGCTTTATAATCCTCTAATAGCATGTCAATTTTAGCCTCAAATTAGGTCATTTGGGCTCTCAGGAGCAGAGATGTAATTTAAGGCTCATTTGGTCTTAACTTTAGTTCTAAAGTGGTCCAATTGGATTCTAATTTGTACTTTCCCACTTGAAGCAACTTTTAATCAACCTAATCATCCATTACATGTGGTCTAATGCATAAGATAAAGCGTACATCAAAATATGACTATCCAACACCCAAGTATACACATAAACCTTATGGCTTCATATATAGAAGAATATGAACTATTAGCCATTTCATGTATTAAATTAGCTCATAATCATGTTCTCAAGTTCATATACATGTCTTTATTATAAAACCTTGTCATATACATAAGAGTTCATCATTCATACATATGTTTGCCATCCACTTGGGTCTATCACATACATTAAGCATATATACATGTCAAATTTCTAGTTACATCATTTCTTACTTGCCTAGCCCTTCTCAACTTCTTTTCCTTTGCTTGGAAAACCTAAAATGATTAGTGGGAAGGACATGGGTGAGATTCTAGGAAGAATCTCAGTAGCTAATCTTAACCAAATCAATGTATACAAGAATGCCTTGAAGAAATGCAATGCATATGGTGTAAGGATGTGGTTCTTATGCATCATAAAACTTAAATACAACTTTTAGCATGAAAACTTAATTCTCAACAAGCCATGGCATCATAATATTCTAGCTAAGCTTAACTAAACTCATTTCTGGCCCAAGGAAGAGCTACTATGCTAATTCCCCACCATAAGAAGTTAGGAGTTGAAACATATCAAGCTCATGCACAAAAACTCATAATGGAAAGCACATCAAAGTATAACTTAAGTGTACATCAAGCAACTCCAAACACAAGCATCTCAACTCATTTCAACATTCAAAAACATGCAAGATAGAGAAATAAAGCGACTTTGTAAAGTTAGGCGCCTCAATATACCACTAACTCCTGAATCTTTCTCTTCTCTTTGATCTTTTGCCATATCCTTTTCGGACTCATACATACCCAAAATGAGTTTGCATTGGCTCTACTTAAACTATATCAATTACAATATAGAGCACCCATTAGGATATGTTCTAACTCATATTGCTACCATATGGAGTTAGTAAAACTAAAAAAGACATTTAAACTACTTTATGCCTCCTTAAATAGCAATTCTTAGATTTCACTTTCTAGGCTTTTAAACCTTATTTGCTATGAGCCATATAACTCTAATGAAACTCATTGGGGCCATCATACAAATGATTACAGAAGTTAAAGGCCATTTACTTCTTTAGTCCCCTTTTAGGACCCTAAAATTTCATTCTTCAAAGTAAGGCTTCTAAATTCAATTCAATGGTTGCATTATTGCTTATGTTTCACAATTAAACCTCTTAAAACCTTAGAATCCATCAAAGCTCTCTCTAGGTGTCCAACCATGCTCATTTCTTGGCTTTCTTAATTTTAACTTCATTTCCATGACATAATTAACTTATAATAATCATATAAAACTTATTGGGTAGCCTTAACAACACAATTCTATGATAGCATTTCAAATTCACAACTTAAGCTACACATATGGCTAAAATTCAAGAATGCATATGCATGGAAATTAGCATCATTCTAACTTAATCTCCATCTTTAAAATACTCCATTAAGCCCTTAACAGCCTTAATTCAAGCAATAATTCATCTCTCCTAGAATAACCCTAATTCTGAATTATAATGATTAGGCTTAATTAAGTGGTTAATAATCATAAATCAAGGACTAAAGTCATTACAATTAATTACATTAAGAAAAAGTAGGGAAATTTAAACCTTGATATCATTAGGGTTATTAGCTAATCAACCACAATTAATTAAATCCTCAAGTGACCAAATTATCAATTAAGATGTTTGATTCATCTTACTATTGATTTCAACTCTAAAAATCCTTTTATAAATATTCTTAAATCATTTCATAACATTATCATAGTAAATTTGAAGGTTTCTAAGTCAAAAATAAAAGTTTGAGAACCTTCGCCATGACTTGCACCCTCCCCACCGAGGCTAAATTGGTTACTAGAACCTAAAAACTAAGTTTAGGGACTCCCGTCACAACTTGGTATACCTACACCATGGTGTAAGTGCTCTTAGGAACTACTATTCACACTTTCGCCATGGTGAGGCACCTCGCCATGGCGGGAGAGCATCTTGGAATCTACTGTAGAAAATTTTACAATCTATGCTGTGGTGGGTTACACTTGTGCTACGAAAAAACTAGCTATTGGAACCCAGAATTTTCCTCCCTTGATTTTTGTCGTGACTTGATCCTTTCACACTGCGGTGAATATACTCTTTGGAGCACTCCTTACTTAACCTCCTTGACTTGTGCCATGGCTAAACATCTTATGTCGCAATAAGGTTGCTCTTTGTCACTCTCCTTAGGAGAATTTTTTGCCTTGCGTCGCGGTGCTTTTCACTTTTGACTGACTTTTAGCTGTGACTCAGCTATTCTTGGCCATAGTGTGACCCTTTTTTACATCTATACCTCCCAAATTTTGTCCCATACATTCCAGCTCTCCCTCTAGCAATACTCTAGGGCTACTTTACCTTAATTTATAGGGTTGTAATGGCATTCATCTACCTAATATACTCAGCATGTCTCCCATTGCCAAATCAAATCCTAGGTGTTAATTCATACTCATCTACTATCATACATAAGCAATTTATATATATCAATGACAGTGAGAACAATTCATAACTACTAATATTATCATCCAAATATAAATTCCAATATAGGTTTCATGTATTACTAGTCTAAGTCAACAATTAAGATATCACATGATTACTGATAAGCATGATATTTTATACATTTTATTCTCCTTAAATTAGACATTTTAGTTCCAAATATGGTTTTAGGAGTCTAATTAAATGGAATTTGGTTTTAATAGCCATTTTTTATATTTTAGGAATTAATTTACAAATTATTGGATTTTAATGCATAAATTTATCTTAAATAATTTTGTGAAAATTCCTATTTGATTTTTCCCATTCTTTTGTGCAAGATTTTCAATGGACAATTAAAGCTTGAATGGTAAATTGATTTGGAGAAGGGATGAGCTTCAAGTATACATGTGTGCAACTAGAGAGAAGGCTTCATTTACTATGATAATCATAAGAAAACATGTAGCACTCTTCTCTCAAAGATCATCCACATAACTTCAAACACCATGTAATTCTGATATGGAGGAAAACACAAGAGAACCATCCATGAGCTATAGTTGAAACAAAGGTTCAAAAACAAGATATATGAGCTGAATAAGGAGCTAAAAGAACACGTGGTTAATGAAGCTTGGTGAGCTGGATTGTCATAAGCTGAATAATGAAGAAGAAACATGAAGCATGCAGCTTGAAATTTACATGGAAAGGAGAAGCAACGTCCAGTTGTACGAGAAGCAAGGTTTTGATTTGGGTTCTAGTTCAAATGGAAAACAAGTGCCACGGGTCTTGAGTTGAAACAAAATAAGCAAAACAGAGGTTCAGAACAAGATGAATGAATGAAGAAGCAGCTGCATGAATGAGAAACACGAGAGAAGCTACGTGTTTGGCTAGATCATGCATGAGCTTTATCCACGTAGCTCTAGTAATACAGTAGCTGAAACAAGAAGCATGGAGGAGTAAAACGAGTGAGGAAGAAGCTGAGCTTGCGTGGAGCAAAGGAGAAGAAACACGTACAAGGAAGCTACGGGTTAGAAGAGCAGAAGCTACACAAGGGCAGAACTGCACATGGAAACAAGAGGACCACGTGATGGAGGAGCAAAGCGAGTTGAACGAGGAAGCTACGAGCTGGAAGCAGAGTGCGCAGAAGCAGCAAGAGAAAAGGAATTTATGTGGGATATAATAGAATAAAATGAAGTGGAGCCCACCTTATATATACATGAAGAGATTCCACGTGAAGCTGACATGAAGATGCATTAGGAGAACACGTGAGTTGATAAGTGAAGCGCAGCAGTTAACACGTAAAGGAGAAGAAGAGAAGCACGTGAATTTTAAAGGAGATATAGGCTTCATTCTGCACGCTTCCTTCATTCATTGGATGCCCTCCATTCAAACCCACAATCCAATTCATTCATGCCTCTTTTTTTTTTTGCAAACCATCATCTATATATTCATTCATCCCATTCACGAAGCTATCATCAAGCCATTCATTCATTCATTCGGCCATATTCATTCTACATCCATCCACCACATCCACGCCTTCTCCTCCACTCCATTCCATCATCCACCATCTCATGAAATTCTAATCCATCTGTGGCTAGCTAGGAGAAACCCTTGGAGAAGCTTGAATCCATGGAGAAGACTCAGAATTCTGGCTAAGACTTCTTTATTTTCCTATACTTTTTCTCTTTCATATATTTTCTTGGTTAAGTTATATTTGATAGGGAATTTGTGTAATTGTAATTAGTGGCTGGTTAGACACTAATTAGGGAACCTTTTTATTGATTAATTGATCTGATTAGACATTGGTTAATTTTAATATTATCTAATTTCCCATGTGTGCTTCGAAGGTGTTCGATAAAATACATGAGTGAGATTATTTGTTTGAATTTTAATTTGAGGATTCCTTAATGTTTAGTTGGTTAATTAAATATTTAGGATGATGATTCAAAGGCTAATGAATTAGTTAATCAATCAAATTGAGTGTTCAAGATCTTAAAGACAATAATTAACAATTTAATGCGGAGTTGAGGTTTCAATTCAACATTAGATCGTCAATCTCTTGATTCTTGCGTGGTAACTCAAGATAAATTGTTATGAACACAATTAGGAACTCTTAAACCAAAATTAATCACAATTGGATTAGGATAAGGATAGTGGATACCAAGGGACGAATCCAAAGCTAGTCACAAACCCATCTTTCACCCATAATTCACCCAATTAGGTAGCAATTAGGAATTTTAATTCAATTTAGTTTTAGGTTAGTTTAATTCAATTAAAACCCCCTTAGTTTAGGAATTTTTAGAGTCTTTTAACATTTGGAAAACTCAATTAGGCATCGAACTGCAATTCCAAGGGAGATGACCTAGGTTGTGCCACTAACTGCATATTTTATCAACCTAGTTTTATTTTGAGGGTTGCGCGACGAGCCACTCAATTACATTCTTAGATAATAGACCATATCTTAGGATCAACAAGGTTTTATTTAAGATATATAAGTGCATACATCAAATTTCAAGTTATAAAGAGTCTAACTCCCTATTAGTTACATCATTGTTTACCAAAACACAAAATACCTACACTTGGCAATATGATTACATGATGATGATACTATATAAAAGAATAACAAAAATTAGCATCTATCCTAGATTATATCTATCCAAGTGCAGAATTTCACACATATGGTTTTAGTTCATGGATGTTCATCCACTTGCTTCCCTTTATCCTTACCCGAAGGGCCTTCATCTAAAATAGTTAGCCCATGAAATGGGGTTAGATGTAAATCTTAATAACCAAAGGCAAATTTCATTCATATATTTTAATTTAATTAACATATATGTAATTAATTAGATAAGCATTAGAAATAATAGTCATATCAACAAATAAAACAATTGGGCTATCAATGACTACTATCTCATACTAGCAATCACATTTCACATCTTAAAGGTCATTAATATCGAGAAAGGCCTGTCCATGGCACCAACTCCCCAATGAGCACAACCTAGGCTTAGTGCATAGAAGGGTCTGTGATAAACATAATTTTTATATATTTTAATCTCCTTAACTTAGCCATTTTAATAATGAATTATAGCTTTAGGAATTTAATTAGATAATATTTGATTTTATTAGTTATTTTGGCACTTTAGGAATTCAATTGCACAATTTTGGGTTCTTGTTGCATAAATATTGTTTTAAATAATTTTTAAAAATTCCATTCTAAAAATTTTCTTTCAATTGTGCAGATTTTAATAGAAAATAAAAGGAATTTAAAATGGAAATGAATTGATGGCAGGTAGAAGGAGGAATGAATCACTCATTCACATATATAGAAGCTTCATGGTTCTCTCTTTAAAACACTCCACGACATCTTAAACATGTATAGCTAGTCACTAATTCATTCACATGGCAAGAGATGAAAATGATATGCACATAAGATATATATGCAAGAGGGATGCATTAGTTGTATATATATGTATGAGCCATATAGCTAATTAATGAATCATGCTCTCTCTCATTTTCATGCATGGATTGGACTCCTACAAAGGCTTTCTCCCTGAAACGAAGCACCAGGTCACTTAGGTCAGCTTTCTCCCACTTGAATGCACGTCCAGCCACACCTTCCCCTCACTTGAATACAATCCACATGTACACTCACACATAGCTACACTCACATGCATGGGTTACACGAGGGAATAATGCTCTAACTCTCTTATCAACACAAGCACTCTACTCACAGGTTGTTCCTTGTAGAAAAACACAACACACATATTGACACAGGTCCAAGCTCACAGTACACCCATGGCAAGCTCACTTATATTCACACAAGCACGTGAGGAGGCTTCATGTCCAGTCATGTACACACCTTTAGCTTACTTATTCATACACCACAAAGGACATGGGAAGGAAGAGAGAAGTAGCATGAGTTCTTCCACATATACAAGCACACTTCATGGTTATTTTAGAGAGAAGAAGGCACAAGTTTCTCACTTTTTAATGCACCCATGGGCTAGCATGAGTCATTCTTCCATGTGGCATGCTCCATTACATTCACGAGCTCTCACATGTCACACAACAATAAACACTCAATAGCACATGGAAAACACATACGGGTTTTAACGTAGAGAGCGACATAACATGAGGCAAAAAAATAAAAAGAAGAAGCTAACATGGAAGATGAGCAGAAAATATATGGGAATGATTCATGAAGCCATGGCCATGAGAAGATTAGTCTCAAGTTTAATGGAAAAAGGTTAAAGAGCATGTGAAGAATATGAGAGCAAAAAGGCACATGAAAGGATGCTAAAACATGAATATGCAAGGAGCAATAAAAACTTCATGTGCTTCTCATGGGCAATAACAGAAAAGTGAACCAAAAGAGAAGCATGTGGAAGGCATGAATTTAGTAAGAGAAGAAGGCTGGGGGGAGGAGTATTTTATGAAAAAAGAATGAAGGGTTAAGGGCAGCTCCAGAGATGCAAAATTGGAAATCACTCACTTCCTTCAATCAAGCTCCATGGTTGTACCTTTTTCCTCTTCTTTTCCTTCATCCATCTCTTTAATGGAAGCTTGAATTTGCCTGGTGGCTAGCTGAGAATGTGATTCCATGGATGAAGATTTGAGCTCCAAGATGCATCCCTAAATTGGCTAAATTCTCTTCTCTCCATCCTTTACTTTCATCATTAATTTCTTTGTTTAATTTGACTAGGTTTAGCTTGTTAATTGGAGAATTTAGTGGTTGAATGTACTAAATTGATTTGCTCTATATTTTTATTTTAATTTCACATTTGGAGAATTATTTTGAAGCCTAAGTTTTTATATAAGTTCTAGAATTATGACTATCTGATCTGCTAGATAATTTCTCTTATTTTTAGGCTAATTAGTGCAATAGTTATTATATTAGGTGGTTGGACTTTTGTTTGATTATTGTTCTTGAGGAATTTCTTAATCTAATTGGTTAATTAGCAACTCTAAGTGGATTGTTCAGCTACTTTAGTGAGCACTTAGGTAATGTTTTAATGTGTTTTTATCCTTAACTCAAGTGACTAATTTTTCAAGACTCCTTATGGTTGCAATTTCTTTGATAAATAGTAATTTGAGTCTTGGATGGTAATTAAAGAATTGTTATAAAATAATACATCAAGAAGCAAGAATTAAAGACCAAGTTTGGTATATTAAAAGGAAGGATAATTGAATATTAGGAAGTTTATTCAAAGGCTAGTTACCCCACTTTGTCCTTATTGTTGCTAACACTTAGTCTTAAGCTTTTAGTTCTTGTTATTTTTCTTTAATTCAATTAAAATCTAGTAATTCAAAACCCCTAAATACTTTTCATGTAATGTCACTTGGAGAACTTTTTCATTTATAATTAGAAACAAAATCTCCTTGGGAAATGACCTAGGTTGTACCATTAACTACAAAATTTTTAATCAACCTAGTTATTTGAGGTTATTCGATACAACCGTCAAATTTGGTACTGTTGCCAGAGAGTTTGCATTCTCAATTATTTGAAAAGGATTTCTAGGTGTTTTAGCTTTATTTTTGTTTGGTTTTTGCTTTATTTTGAACTTGGTTTTTGGACATTTCGGTGTTGCTTCATAACAATTGCTCTGCTTGCTGGAATTTTTGTTTGATGTGCCCAAAAAATTCTCAAACTTTGTTTTCCAAGGTTTTTCAGTGTTTTGAGTAAAAGTAATAGCAAAGCTATTTGGTGCACTATTTTTAGGCTAAATGATAACATTTAAGGAACTTTTTTTTAATTTTTTTAGTATTTTCTAAGATTTTTCTAATTTTTCTAGATTTATTTTCTTTATTTTTGTGAGCTTCTTTTGTGTGATTTGTCTTTGTGTTGGAGTGTCTTTATATGTTCAGTAGTTGTTAGTTTAATTTGGAATTAATCCTCTTGCCTTTTGGTGTGAGGAGTTTTTTTGGTTTATTAGACAATTTCTCAATTTTTCCAGATTTTTTGTTTTGATTTTTCTTAGTTTATTTTTTTATGCTATTTCTTAGTTTTTGCTTGCCTAATTGGTTTATGACAAGGTCCACTAGTGAAAAATTAATTTATTTAGATCCTAAAATTGAAAGAACCTTTAGAAGGCAAGTAAGGATTAAGAAGAATAGTGATAGTATAGAAAATAGTGATAGTACTTCTACTTTTGATTGTGTGCAAGGAATTGACTGTGTACTTCAATTTGCTAGTGATAATATGACTAAATAAGAGCAAGTGAATGCTAATATGAATATGCATGTTCAAGCTAACTTGAATACAAATGCAAATTTGAATGATAACATGCATGCAAAAACCATTAGGGAATTGATAGCTCCTAATGTGCACTATCAAAATTTTTGTATACAATATCTAGAATTAGATGTAAATTTTGAGCTTAAGTCTGATTTGATTCACTTACTCCTTAAACTTCATGGACTTGTTGGAGATGACCCTCACAAGCATCTGAAGGAATTTCATGTTGCTTGCTCTACAATGAAGCCAGAAGAAGTCTCAAAAGAATAAATTAAGCTCAAAGCATTCCTTTTTTCTTTGGATGGTGTGGCTAAAGATTGCTTATACTATTTACCTCCTGGTGCCATTACTTCTTAAAATCAATTGAAGAGGCTTTTCTTGGAAAAATTCTTTCCTGCTTCTTGCACTACATCAATAAGAAAGGAAATATGTGGGATTAGACAGAATGGTGGAGAGACCCTGTATGAATATTGGGAAAGGTTCAAGAGATTGTTGCCTAGTTGTCCTCACCATCAAATTTTTGATAAACTATTAATTCAGCTATAAAAGGCTACTGAATATGGATAAAAACATGATTGATGCTACTTCTGGTGGAGCTTTAGGTGATTTAACACCTTTAAGAGCTTAGGAATTGATTGACAAGATGGCTCAAAATGCATAACAGTTTGGTGTGAGATAGTCAGTGAAAGGAGTCAGTGAGTTGTATGCTCCACACTATGATCAGAGACTTGAGAGTAAAATTGATAAGATGTCCTCTATGCTCTGACAGCTTACTTTAGCTCAGCGGTAACCATAGTCAGCCTCTATTCCATCTTAGACTTATACACCATAGCCTTATGCTACTCAGATGCATTCATATCCACAGTGCTATACACCTAGGTAGACATCTGGCTCTACTACCTTGGTGGGACCCTTTTGTGATATATGTTGTTTGGCCACACATGCTACTGATTAGTGCCCAATGTTAGACGATAGGATAGAGACTTATGCTAGGATGTTTCTAGTCAGGCCCATGCAATAAGGGTAGCAAAAGTATGATCCCTACTCTAACACATATAATCCAAGGTGGAGGGATCATCCTAACTTGAGATATGGGGGAGGGTGTAACACCATAATGTCTTAACTCCAACTAATCTCCCTCTACGCTTGATTCCATATAATTTCCCAAGAACAAGTATAAACCGTGGCATTTTCATGTTATAAAATGGGGTTTAAATGCTCATATTTTGCCCCGTGGATCCCGTGAACCCATCAATTACATAATCCAGTCAAACTCCATTTATACAACTTGTACATAGCATCAAACAACTCATAAACCATGGATATGAAGCCAAAAACCCAGAAAATTGTAATTTCTCAAATGAGCCCAAAAGTCAGTTTTTGGCTCTAATTTTGGAAAATCATAACTAATTCTAGAAAAATGGGAATCAAGCAAATCATAGCTCTTTGGAAAGCTCTGGATGTTAAATTCACATAAGAATAACATCTAACCACAACCTCAGCGTTTGCACCATGTTTGACATCGAAAATAAGATAGAGGTTCAGCTGTCTCTGGTACTAATGCAGCTTGCTGTCATGAACTTTAAAAATTCATAACTAATTCCACAAAAATCTAATCTGGGAAAACTATACCAATTTGGAAAGATACAGATGTAACTAGAGGAAAAATAAGTTGAGATCATTTCAGTAGGCCTTGGACCTCAAAAACTGATGGAACAGTAATGAAGGTTGGATGGCTTCTCTGATACTGACATAGAACTTCAAAAAGTTCATTCTCCCTCTACAGACATATGATTAAGATGATTCTAGTTGGTATAGATCATTGTGGATATCTAGTTTATACTCATAAAATTTCATGACAATTGGACACTATTTGGTCCATGAACGACATAGATTTATTTTCGGACCTAGTTGCACAGTATAATAACCAAAACCAGAAAATTCTCCAACTTCAACAATTCAAAAAATATTCCCTAGACCTCTAAATATTATCCACTTTAGCTTCATAAGAAGCTCTCAATAGGCTCAGAGGCATGCCAAATTTCATATCAAGAAGAGTTCATTTAGTCATATCTTGACAAAGCTCACAAATTTGGCAGTTTTGGCACCCAAAATGGTTCAAAGTGGGTTCAAATGGCCTCCCACATGTTCTAACACCTCTTGGGCAAGTTTTAAAGTATAAAAATAGCATATAAGAAATGATCAAGTGATTCAAATCATCATACATTTCAAATTCACTATACTACGGGCCAAAATACACTATTACATATAAGCCACAAAAGGGCCAAATTCCACATTTCTATTGCTTTGGCTCTCTACATAGTTCATACATCATTCATACATACTTTTACACTTGCTTAAATATTTACATCTCAAAAATAGTAGGTGCATATTCATTTTCGTATCTCTTTACATCAAAAGAACTAAAATAGCTATACAACTCCCTAAGCATGCTCAATTGGCTCCTTAGTGTGCACTTTTTTCTCCTTGAACTCCACCTAACATGTTAAGATGGGAGAGGGAAGGGGGTGAGATTTAGGGAATCTCAATAGCTCATACACTCATTCAAGGAAGCAATCAAGGCATATAAACAAGTCAAAGCATGCAAACCATTAACAATTACACAACACATGCTTTTCATGCCATGAATTTCATATCAATGCCAAGAATAAGCTCTAGGGACTTTTGGTCTAGCCTCACTCGAGTTTTTGGGACTTTCAGATCGGCCTCACCCTTGGCTTAGAGACTTTTGGCTCCACCTCACCCGTCTCAAAAGACTTTCGGCACTACCTCACCCGAGCAATTTTCACAACTCAAACACACAAACATATTGGTACCAATGCATCAAGGCAATAACATATGGCATGTCTCACATAACAAGCACATACACAAGCATACAATGACTATTACACATCCAAGAATGCAACAAGAAAAAGTGGAGAGCTACCTTATCGGTCAGCACAAGCCTTCCCTTTCAATTTCTCTTCTCCCTTCTTAGTTTCACAATCACAACTAGATGGAGTTGCTTCTCTTGAGCCTAGACACAACAAAGAGCATGGAATTATTCTATCATCAACAATTATTCACAAAGCTAGGGGTTTCTTTAGAGCAAACCCTACAAAGTATAAGAAACTAGGGATTCTCTCTCTAGACTTCCACTAAGTCTCCTTCCTCTCTTAAACTCTCAAGAAAGGAAAGTAAAGAAGAAGAAGTGAAGATACATGAGTTTCTTACTCATTCTTGACTAGAATAGAGCTTTCTTACTCAACAACCTATGGAAATGAAGCTTAGAAGGAGAAGAATAAAATCAAGAACAAGAAGCATGAAGAGCTTTAAAGGTTCTTACCTTTCTTCCTTAGCTTTCCTTCTTTCTCTCTTAGTTTCCCTCTCTCTCTCAAGCCTTTTTTCTGTGCTTGGACGAAGCTTAGGTCTGTTAAAGGAGAAAGGATGAGTTTGGATGCTTTAAGAAGTAAAATTCTCTTTTTTCATACTTTTTTGGACTAACCCTCACTATAGCGAAGCATAACCCTCGCTATGGCGAGCACGTATCAGTCCCAGACCCCTGCTTTCGCTACGGCGCGTACTACGGTGAGCAGTTCCCTGGTTTTTGTATGAGATGCCCACACTCGCTATAGCTAGAAGTATTTTTGCTATAGCAAAAAGGCACTCTCGCTATAGCTAGACCCTTTCTCGCTATAGCGAACAGGTACATTCGCTATAGCTAGCCCATTTCTCGCTATAGCTAGCAGACTTAAAAAATTTCAGGACTTCGAAACTTTTCATTTTTCTTTTCTTTTTTCTCGGTTGTTACAGAGGGCAACAGCAGAATAGATACAATGCTATAGGACCTAGTGTACAGCCTTCCCAACCTGTGAGACAGTCAGTCCTTATATAGGAGGAACCAAAGAAAGGAAGTAATTTGGAGGATATGATGAAGCAGCTGATGGAGAGTAATGCAAAGCTTAAGCAACATTTACAACAATAATAGCAGCAGCTATAGATGAACATGTAGACTTTAGAAAGACGGATTGATACTTAGTTAGGCCAGTTTGCTACCTCTTTCAGTGAGGTGAAATCTCAAGGTATTGGCCAATTACCATCATAGATGATTTTTAATCCAAGGAATAGAAGTAATGTTAGTGTCATCACTCTTAGAGGTGGAAAGGAAGTTTAGGGATCCTCAAATAGCATTACCACAGATAAGTTGGTGTCATAAAAAACACACATCACACCAGATAAGCCTAAGAAAGAAGTAAAGCCAAAGAATATTTTTCCTTTCCCACATAGACCTACTTTGGGAAAGAGGCAAACTGAAGCAGAAGTTGAAAAAGAAATCCTTGAGACTTTCAAGAAGGTTGAGGTCAATATACCTCTGTTGGAAGCAATCAAGACCATCCCTAAGTACGCTAAATTTCTTATAGAAATATGTACCACGTAACACCTCAAAATTAATTAAGAATAATTATGATGATTAGAGGATTAATCTAGGTAATTAGTAACACTAAGCGAGTAGAAAAGGGAGGTAGAACTTATGGAGGAATAAATTGTTAATATGGGTTTACTTAGAAAAATTAATTAAGAGAGGGGAGACATTTCTTAGAGGCCCAATATTTATTTGTGCAGACTCAAATGTTAATGGACCTTTTTAACTTGGCCTAACTTTCATATATGACCCATGTAATCTTATAATCCTTGGTCCAACAAGCATATGACTAAACCTATTTGGATTTTGGGCCCTTGGGTCAACCCTTAACCCATTTAAACCCTAATTTTACTTTAGTCTTCCTTTTATTTTATAGAAACATTTAGAGACACAAAGCATTTTTGGAGGTTTAAGGTAGAGGCTAGGGTTCGTGGCATAAATCTACTATTTCCCACTTTTAGAGTAAAAATCAACCAAGGTAATAGTTATATAATTTGACCCTCTCCTCTTCCTCTTCAATTTGACCTGATTGGTTTCTCATTTAAAGCATTTTCACCACACCCTAAATCTAATATGGATTATTTGATGTTTTCTTGGAGGATTTTCCGAGATTGAGGCTAAGAGGGATACTGGGTAAGTATAAACTCCTCATTTTGATGTATTTACTACTAGTTAGAGACCCCAATAGCTGACTTATGATATGAACTCTATTTTTATGCAAAAATATCCATAATTTAGGGTGATATTTTGAGGTTTTTAGTGTAGGGAAGAAAAAATTCAAATTTTGTTCTTGTAGTGGCTAGGTAAGTGTCCTCTAGGTAGCTATTAGTGGTTTAATTCTTTAAGTATTGTGTTGCTACTATAATTGATGAATAAGAATGGTAATGGTCTGATTTTTATATTCATAAGCTAAGGTAGCATTGTTGTTAGCTCTCAAGGAATTGTCTATAAATGAGGTAACCAGGGTTAATATTAAATTCTATGCATATGTCTACTTTAATTTTATATCTGCTACATACTTATAATTTTGAATGCATAATGAATGGTTGGTGAACGGTTGTGTCACGCAACCTCGAAATAAACTAGGTTGGAAAAGATTTGTAGCCAGTGGTGTAACCTAGATCGTCTCCTTTAGAAATGGAATTCAATGTTTAATTGAGTTTTTTTAAGTGTAAAGGAACTCTAAAAATTACCTAACTAAAAGGGGTTTGATTGAATTAAACTAACTTGAATTAAAATGAATTAAAATGACTAACTCTTAACTAATTTGCATGAGCTAAGAAGACAACTAATGGACTTGTGACTACCCTTGGATTCATCCCTTGGTATCCACTATACTTATCCTAATTCAATTGTCATTGGTTCTGATCTAAGAGTCCCTAATTATGTTCATGGCAAGTGATCTTAAGTTACCACTCAAGATTCAATAGACTAACAAGTTAATGTTGAATTGAAACCTCAACCCCGCATCAAATCATTAATTCTTGTCTTTAAGATCATTGAACACTTAAATGAATGATTAATTAATCAATTAGCCTCTAAATTTTCACCTTCAGATGTTTAATTAACCAATTGAACTCCAAGGAAACCTCAAGTTATACATTCAAGCACTCAATCTCTCACATACATTTCATCAAACACCTTGATTGCATACATGGATAATTGTAGAAAAATGAAAATCCAGCATTTAATTCAACCAATTAATCTTTCAAATACTCTCCTAATTAATGTTTAACTAGCCATCAATTACAAACCACATCAATTTAAGTCAATTACGGCTTAACCAAGCAAGTTCAATAACAAAAAATTAATGTAGAAAGAGAGAAAATAAGATGAAAATCTTAGCCAAAATCCTTTAACAATCTTCTTAGATTCAAGCTTCTCTAAGGTCTTCTTCCTAGCTAGCCATCAAATGAATCAAGCTCTCATAGAGGTGGAAGGAGATAGATGAAGATGGAATTAGAGCTCACGACTCAAGGGATGGAGAATGGATATGTGTGACATGAATGAGTTATGATGGTATGGAATGAATGACGTCCCTCCTGGAGCTTGCCTGAGTGTGCTAATCATTTTAATTATCACGTGCCTTCCATGCTTCGTCTCTTGATGAATGGATGCGTTGGTGACTTGTGTGAATGAATGGATGAGATGAATTGGATTGTGAATGAAGCTTATTGACGCATGAATGGATGATGTTAATGAATGGATGGATCAGATCAAGCCTCTGCCTCTTGTAACATCTGGTTTTCTAAAAATGAGAGAAAATGTGAGAAACGTAACATACGATTTCTCTGTAAACGAATGAAATTCATCGGATACAAAAGCAAGTCCCCCAAAATGATTTAGTTAAGGTCCCAAAAAATTTGGGAAGCATTCTAGACTCCTAAAGATGAGAATCCCAGGCTCAGACAAAAAGAAAAATAGAGCTAAAATAAAGAAACGAATTTAAACAAAAGGTTGATGAAACGTAAGGCCATTTTCATCATTTTGAGAAAATTTTGGAATTCTTATAGGAGGGCTTTTTAAATGAAAGTTTTGAGTTCTCTAAGATTCTCAAAGGCCTTGAAAACTATGGGAAGGTCCAAGATAGCTAAAGCACCTCTGGTGGACATTTTCCAACCTTAGTGCATTTGAACTTTGATGGATTTGTTCAGGAAGGTTTTAGCTTCGATTTGAGTGATTCTAAAGGAATTTTACTAAATTAGAAACCTAAATTTCATAATGGAAAGGATGATTCTAAAAAAGGAGCTAAAACAAGTTAGAAATGAAAATGCCAAGAATAAAGCACAAAATAGAAATTTTTAAAAAGTCTTTCTTCCTCCTTCATATATATAAGTGGCGCCCCATCTCTTCCTTCATTCATCCCATTGTGTTTTTGCCCCAAACTAGAGAAAAACCCTAGGGAGAGTGGCACACAAGAGGAAGAAGAAATGGAGGAGAAATTCAAGCTAAAAGGTATGGAATTTTGGTAGTTTTTCATGCTTTCTCCCTTCCAAGCCTCTCCTTTTCCATTCTCTTTTCTTTCTTGTGATTATATTGAAGTATATGAATTTGTTTTAAGGGAGAAATTGAGGGAAAAATTCGGATTTTAAGAGAGGAAGCCAAAGAAAGGAAGATTCAAGTGAGAAAACAAGGAAAAATAAGGTAAAACTTCCATCCCATGGTAGATACTTCCTCCTCCTCCTTCTCCATATTTCACCCCATGTATGTAGCTATAGGAGGGCTGGAATTTTAAGGAGAACCAAGGGTGATTTCTATAAATTTAAGGGAGGAGAGTAAGAATATGCAAAGAAATCCAAGTAAAAACCATGAATTTGAAAGATAGGAAAGTTAGGGTTTTGATTGCACCTTGAACTATATCATAAATCCTAGCCATATTTTATGATGTTTAAGTATTCATATGAGTTTCTAAGGCACTAAGAGAGCTTCCTGCATGATTCTCCCATCAAAGGAAGCAAGAAAACTCTATTGGTGCCTTATGGAAGCATAGCTTTGGCCAATGAGAGTCCATGCACCTAGAGAGTGTTTTAATTTCTTCCAAGCTTAGTTTTGTATCATGTATGATGGAAGAGTATGAGAGGAAGCCTTGAAAAAATTTTAGAAGCCATAGAAAGTAAAATGGCCTTATGTGTTCCATATTATGGCTTAAAAAAGCAACACCTAGCTAGGCTCCTTGAATGGATTATGTGATGACTCCAAGAGGTTTAAATGAAGTCAAGAATCATAAATGAATAGATAGAATGGGGCCAAGATGATGTTTTCTTAAGGTTGCTTCATTAAGTGAATTATGGACCTATAAAAGAGCCTTATGAGTCACTTAGCTTTTCTATTGATTGTGTAGCCTTAGACTTTGCTTTAAGAGTATAATTAGCTTCCATATGATGTGTCTAGGCCAAGAGGAATGATCTCCACCTTCTTGGGTGTGTGAGGTCAAGGGAAAGGATTGAACACTCAAGGAAAAAGTGTGTAAATGCAATCAAGGTAGCTCTTTCCACTTTCTCTTATGCATAGATGTGTGCTTACATTATCTTGAATGTGTGTATGTATGTTTTAAGCCATGAAAAGTATTCTAGCATGATTTTATATGCCATGGTACCATGATGATGCATTATATTTTCTAAATGATGTTTATGATATTTGTTTTGGTTTGCTTGAGTATGGTGAAGCCAAGAATCCTCTAGCCATGGTGAGGATGAGCCAAGAACCCTTAGAATTAGTTAAGACAAAGTAAAGAGTCTCCCAAAAGTGAGGTTGACTCTCAAGAGTAAGGTTGAGTCTAAGAAACTCTTTAAAGAATGGGTAAGGAAAGTCCAAAATCCACAAGCAAATAGGTGAGGCTAATTCACTTACTTAGCAAGCTGATCTATGCCATGTATGACTTTTTCAAATGCCAAGAATACTTTTTAAATGATTGTACATGTCCATATGCTCATACATGCATTTATGAGACTTGTATTGCATACTTTATGTGTGATTGAATGGGAGATGAGCTATTGGGATTCTTTGAATCTCATCCCCTCCTCTCCAATGTCTTAACATGCGAGGTGGAATAATTGAGCAAGGTAATAAAGGCCACCAAGCCTAGAAGAAGAAGATTGGCATCAAAGTATATGAATATGCCTAGTTTTGCTTCCTTTTTAGTCACACACATGGCATATGATGTAATCCCTTGATAAAATTGTTATGTTACCATATAAGCATGTGTAATTATGTTAACATGCCATTTATAAATGAGAGCTAAGGTTATATGTATGGGAATGTGCATTTTGGACATGTAATAGCCAACTAACATCTTGGAAATACATGTATAAATGGAAGTGGAATGGCTAAATTGAGATGTATAAGGTTTGAGACCACTTGGGAAGTTCATACAAGTCATATTTATGTTTTTAAACTTACCCAAGAGGTGCCAAACATCAAAGGAGACCATTTGGACATCTTGATACCTCATATGAAGCAAAATTTGACCACTTTAGAACCCTATACTACTTTTTATCCAAATGAGCTCTTCTTGATCCAAGATTTGGCATGCATTTAGATTTTGTTGAGAGCTTATTGGAAAGCTAAAGAACTAAATTTTTAGAGTTCTATAGAATATTTGATGAATTTTCAAAGTTGAGAAATTTTATAGTTTTGGCCATGTTACTGGTCATACTAGTCCAAAATTAAAATCTATCACTCAGGGCTCAAATGATGTCCAATTGCCACAATATTTTATAAAGAGAAACTAGATATTTTTAGTGACTTGTGCCAATTAGAATCATCTCATTTGGATATCTAGAGAGGGAGATATGAATTTTTAAAGATTCTACCTAGTATCAGGCACCTAGACTGACCTCAGGTACTGTTTGATTGATTTTTTATGCCTAAACGTACCTGAACTGGTCTAGAGTTATTTTTTACCTCTATCTAACATGTGTAGCTTTCTAGATTGGTATCATTTACATGGATTAATTTTTTTTGAAATTAATTGGATATTTTTGAAGTTTGTAGTAGAAAGTTGTGATAGTACTAGTAGCCAGCCAGGCCTCTGCACTTTTTCAAATGTCAAACATTTTCTATCTGATGTTTCATGGTCTGGATATATTTTTAACATAAAGTAGACATGTATATATTTCTAGAATGGTAAAGAATGCTTATTTTTTATTTTTCTAGAATTAGTTATGATTTTTCAAAATTTGTGACAACAAAGTCAAAATTCTGGCCAAGGGTACAATGATGAATTTCATATGTTCTCTTGCCTTGCATGACCTCTAGGCAAATTTTGGTGATGGAAATGAGTTGTATCTATGGAAATAAGTATGATAATGTGATACATGAGTCCATATGACCCATGAGACTCTAAAAGAAAAATTTTACCTGTAGGAAAATTTATCTTGATTCATAACTCCCTATGCCACCATATTGCTTCCATAAAATTTATATAAGTTGAGGCATGGGAATTGAATGAATTGAGTCTTAGAAGTATGATGTTATACCTCCTACCTGAGCACATTTTCCCTTAATGAATCACATGCTCTTCTCTTAACTCTTCACACGTTCTCTTCCTTCTCCAAGAGCTTGAGCCGTGTCTTTTTTTTAATTCATTCCCACGTGCTTCTTAGTTCCATGTTCTATCTCTCTCTACCTGAGCCAAATTCACTTGTTTTGGACGTATTTCTTCTCTTGATTTAGCCTTCCAAAACTCATGGCTTTATATTCCTTCCCACGTGAGCTTATTGAATCATTCCGACGTTATCTCCTTATTCTTTCCTCCTATCCTGGACTTCTTAAACCTATGCCAATCATCTCATGTAGCTTCCTCTTCAGCTCGTGCAATAAAACCCATGTGTATTATTTGTGTAGTAGTTGTACAAAGCTACATATAAGTGTGTTCATGATCTGTGCATAAGAGTTGTCTGTGAGTGGAGTGTACTGCTTGTGTGTTTGCTACATGTCAACCCTTTGCATGAGTGTGCATGTGGTTGAAGTGAATCAATGTGGAGAGTGGACCTGTGGCAATGTGCTGGACGAGTACATGTGAGTGTTAATATGAGCTGTTCTACTGTAAGTGTGTGGGAAGGTCTATACATGATTCCAAGTAAGGTGCTACGTGTGAGTATGCTATCTTGAGTGTAAATAATAGCTTCTTCCTTCACGTGACTTGGTGAGAGGGCTTGTGAGTGTATTTTGTTAATGGATAAGAGTGAAGTGAATGGGCTGGGCTTTTAAAACCATGCCTCTTCAATGAGTGGGTGGACGATATAAGCATGCATGATTGTGCTACTGTTCACTCAAATAAAAAGGAATTTCCATCTTCAACTTTAGGCCTCTTTGATTCAATTATGTAACTTTCAAGTCTTTGAATTTCCATTGCCCACAAAATCTGCACAAATAATAAGGAATCTTCAATAGGAAAAATTCACAAAATTTTTTAAAGGAGTTTATGCATTAAAATTTAGAAATTTTGTAAATAAATTCCTATAATATAGAAAATGCCCAATAAAATCAATTATCATCTAATGAAACTCATTAAGCCATAGTTATTCATCAAAAAATATCTAAATTAAGGGAAATAAAATGTATGAAAATAGCCTTTATTAGTTGGCTATCCGATATATATTGTGTTTGGACCTTATGAGTCCATGGTGGAGTTACGGTGCTATTGTCACCTGCGCATTATGCTTGAATTAGGCATCGGGTTATGATCAGACCTTTATATGCATTGAGCCCAGGTTGTGCTCACTGGGGAGTTAGTGCTATGGACGGGAATCTCCCAGTGTTAATGGCCTTTAACATATGAAAATGTGATTGCTAGTATGGGATAGTAGTCACTGATAGTCCAATTATTTCATTTGTTGATATGACTGTTATTTCTGGTGCTTTTTTGATTAATTGCATATATATTAATTAAATTAGAATATATGAATGGAATTTGCCTTTGGTTACCAAGATTTGCATTTCACCCTATTTCATGGGTTAACTATTTTAGGTGAAGGTCTTTCGGGTAAGGATAAAAGGAAATAAGTAGATGAATACCCATGAGCTAAGACTATGTATGGGAAGTTCTACACTTGGATGGATATAATTTAGGATAGATGCTAATTTTTTGTTATTCTTTTATATAGCATCATCATTGTGTAATCATATTTCCAAGTGTAGGTATTTGTGTTTTATTAACCTATGATGTATCTAGTAGGGAGTTAGGTCTTATACAAATTTGGTATATGGTGTATGCACTTATCTATATCTAATATGGGAACTTCTTAGTATGAATGTATGACTTGACTCTTGAGAGCATGCATTTATATTTTTATAAATGATAATATTAGTTACTTATGGATCTTGCTGCTATCAATACTTCATGAATTTACTGATGCATGATGGTTTGATGAGTATGAATCTACCCTTAAATCTTAAATTAGTAATGATAGGTACATTGGGTAAACGAAGTAGATAAAAGCTATTAAAGCCTCACAAATTAAGGTAGAGTGACCTTGGAGTGTTGCTAGAGGGAGAGTTAGAGTGTATGGGATGAAACTTAAGGAGAAATAGTGTAGAAGAAGGTCACGCTATAGCCAAAATGGGCTGAGTCACAGCCAGGTGTCAGGTAGAGGCGAGAAGCACTATGGCATGAGGTGTCTCGTGGCGGCATAAAATGAAAAAGTTGCTCGGGGAGGGTAATAGAGAGTAACCTCACTATGACCTAAAATTTTTAGCCATGACGCAGGTCAAGGAATTAGGTGATGAGTGTTCCAAAAGCTGGTTTCATGCGGTACAGGTATAGCCCTCCACGACGCAAATAAGGAAATTTGCTACAATAATTTCTAGGGTGTTTTTCTGCCATGGCGAGAATCATGAAAACGTGAACAATTGGTCCTTTGAGCACTCCACCATGGTGTAAAAACCCAAGCCATGGCACAAGGTGCAAAATTTCAATTTTGAGTTACAGTAGCCAACTTAAACACAATGGAAAAGGTCCAAGTCATGACGAAGGTTCCCAAACTCTTATCTTTGACTTAGAAACCTTGAATTTCACTATATTAAGGTTATGTAATGACTTGGGAATATTTATAAGAGGTTTTTGTGAGTTGAAATCAGTAGCAAGATGAATCACTGGTCTTAAATGATAATTATAATCACTTGTAGATTTAATTAATTGTGGTTGTTTAGCTAATGACCCTAATGATATCAAGGTTCAAAATTTCTCCATTTCTCCTATTTTAATTAATTATAATAACTTTAGATCTTGATTGATGATTACTAATCATGCTTTTATGCCTAATCATGATAATTAAGAATTAGGGTCGTTACATACCAATAAGAGGCGGCTAAGAGGGAATGAGAAAGTCAATTTGGCAAAAATGTTTCGACACTTATACAACTAACAATGCCCACTAAATTCCAAGATCTGGGCACTTTTACAATTCCATGCACTATTGGAAATTTTGAGTTTTCTGATGCTTTGATTGATTTTGGTACTGATATTAATGTTATGCCTAAATCAATTTATTTATATTTGTAGATGGGTGACGATTGTGTCGCGCAATCTCAAATAAAACTAGGTAACAAAATAAATTCTGTAGATAATGGTGCAACCTATGTCATTTCCTAAGGAGTCTTTGTGCCTCAATTTGTTTATGAAAGAGTGTTCCAAGTATTACTAAATGAAAATTGTTTAGGGGGGTTTTGGATTACTAAAATTTAATTGAACTAAAATTTAATTGACAAGAATAAAAAACTTAAGACTAAATGAAGTGAACAGTTGAGAAAATGTGGTAGTTAACCTTCAAATGAACTCCCTAGAATTCAATTATCCTTGTTCCCTTTTTAGTGGACCAAATTTGGATCTGATTTCTTGCTCATTAGTGTATTCCCCATAAAAGCTCTTGAATGACCATCCAAGATTCAATTAATCAATTATCCAAGGAATTTGCAACCATAAGAAACCTTGAAAAATTAATTAATTGAATTAAGAATAAGAACACACTAAAACCAATCATAATTGATCAATAAAATCTATTACACAATTTACTTAAGATGCTAATTAACTAATTAGATTAATGAATTTCTCAAACAATTAATTGCACAAAAATTCCAGCCACGTAATCCAATAACCATTGCATCAATTGGCTTATAATCAAGAGGAAATTAAAAGTAATTTGCACAGCATTAATTCTAGAATTTTCACAAACATGTAATGATCACAATTTAAATTCCAAAGATCAAATTATATTCAATCTACAAATCAAACCAATCTAGTAATTTTCAATAATTAAATTCCTAAATTAATAAACTAAACCTAGTCAAATTAATAAGGAAAATAATTTTGAAATTAAAAGATTGAGCAAGGAATTTTTATCCAATTTGGTGAGAAAATGTGGAGATCAAATATGCATATGGGAGTTTCCAAGCTTCAGCTAGCCACCATTGATGATTCAAGCTGCCATGGAGAATTCAAACGGAAGATAATTGATGGAATGAGGAGCAGCCATGAAGAAACCGATGAGAATTTCTTCCTCTTTGCCTCTCTGGAGCTCTCACGTTATTACCTCGTGTTCCGTCTATTCTCTAACTCTTAGCTCTTTATTTCCCACGTTGAGGTCACGTTTCTTTTCGATGAATGCTTCAGCGTCTCTCCTTAATGAGTCACATGCCCCTCAGCTCACTCTCTTATGTTTTTCTTTCATTGAATGTTCATGCTATACATGTTTTCTTTTCTTAACTCAATCACCATCTCATGCTTCATTAATACACGTCAGCCCACAGCTCATTCATCTTGCAAATACTCCCATGTTAGTCTGTAGCTAAATTAATCTCCAGCTCTCTCCCCGTCAGCTTCTTCAATTTAGATTCATGCAAAACCACGTCATCTTCCACATCATGTTTTTGACGTTAATTTTCAACTGCCTTTCTTCACTTCTTTCCTCATGTTTTTATTATGCCATGCTTCTTCGACGTGGGATGCTTCCAGGTTCAACATGGTTCAGCTTCATATCCTTCATGTAAGCCTTCTTTAAACTCCACATGTTTAGTTCCATGTAAATTGATCAAGTTGCTTCTTCTTCATTCATTCGAGTGTGCTGACTTTCCTATCTATTATAGATCCTACCCAACCAGCATCAGTATACACTTCTATGCTTTTATTACTCTTCTTAGTAAAGTGTAAGCCCTTTCCAGGAGTCATCTTCAAATATTTCAAAATCCTATAAACTGCTTTCATATGTTCTTCCCGAGGATCATTCATAAATTGGCTAGCAACACTTACTGTAAAATCGATGTCTAATCTAGTGTGAGATAAATAGATAAGTTTTCCCACCAATCTTTGATATCTCTTACTATTCACAAGAGTTCCATCTTGTCTCAGATTGAACTTATACATAGTTTCCATAGGAGTTTCTGCTAGTTTTAATCCCAACATACCTGTCTCCTTTAATAGATCCAATGTATATTTCTTTCGAGAAACACTTAATCCACTATTGGATCTAGCAACCTCCATTCCAAGGAAGTACCTAAGCTTCCTTAGATCTTTAATTTCAAATTCTGCAACTAGATTGGCTTTTAGCTTCTCAATTTTTGTAGTATCATTACCGGTTACTACAATATCATCCACATATACAGTCAATATGGAACATTTACCTTCACAATGTCTAACAAATAAGGTATGATTCATTTGACACTGTGTGCACCCCAATTTCTTAACTACCTAGGTAAACTTCTCAAACCAAGCATGAGGAGATTGCTTCAAACTGTATAAAGATTTGTGAAGTCTACAAACCTTTGTATGACCTCCCTGCACCCTCATGCCTTGAGGTATCTCCATATATACTTCTTCTTCCAAGTCACCATTTAAAAAGGCATTTTTCACATCTAATTGGTGCAAAGTCTAATCCATGTTAGAAGTAAGTGATAATAAAACTTTAATTGTATTCAACTTGGCTACAGGTGAAAAGTTTCTTCGTAATCCATGCCATGGGTTTCTGTGAAACCCTTAGTAGCTAGTCTAGCTTTGTATCTGTTCACAGTTCCATCTGAATTATATTTCACTGTAAATACCCACTTACATCCCACAGTAGTTTTTCCCTTTGGTAACATAGTTATCTCCTAAGTTTTATTTTTCTCAAGAGCTTTTAGCTCCTCCTGAATTGCCTCCCTCCATCTTGGATCATTAACTGCTTCTTGAAAAGAACTAAGTAATTTCTCTTTTGACACATGAGCCATAAGGATTTTTAGACTAGGAGAAAACTTTTCATAGGATACATTATTACCAATAAGATGTTGGGTACAAGTTCTCTTACCTTTTCTTAAGGCAATAGGCTAATCAAGCTCTTCTAAATCTGACTTTTGGTCAGATGATTAGTGCTACGCCAGAATGGATTCCTCTTTCTCCTCACTTTCTTTCTGTTTTGTGCTCTTGTTTTGCCTAACAAACACTCGCAGCTCCTGCATCTTAGGCTATTCCACCCTTGTCTTAGCTAAATCATTATTTTTAAGATTTTTTTGGTCAGTTTCAAATTGATTTTTCAGGTTTTATGAATTTGTTTCAGGTTTTGGTAGTGAAATTATAGGTTTTGGTGCAAGGGTAATAGGTTGTAAAGCTTCAAATTTAGATGATATTTGGGTTTTAGGTGCAAAATTTAGAAAACCATGTGTACTATTAAGTGTAGGGTCATTACAGATTAGCCATTCATTTTCTCTAGTCTCCCTCTAAATGGATGATTTGGAGTAATATGGAAGATTTTCAAAAAAGTTTGCATCCATAGTAACAAAAAACTTATGTGAAATTGGAGAGTAGCATTTGTATCCCTTTTGAGTAGGAGAATAACCCAAGAAAATACATTTGATTGCCCTAGGATCAAGTTTTCCTCTATTCTGACTATGAATATAAACCGTGCACCCAAATGCCTTTTGTGGTATAGTTGAAACAAGATGGGACTTAGGGTACAAATGTTGTAGTTTTTGGATGGGTGTCTGGAATTGCAAAGTTTTAAAGGGCATTCGATTAATTAAATATGCAGAAGTCAAAATAGCATCACCCCAAAATATGTTAGGCATGTTATTAGTTATCATAAGTTCCTTAGAAACTTCCAAAAGATGCCTATTTTTGGGTTCAACTATCCCATTCTACTGAGGAGTATTTACACAAGAAGTTTGGTGGTGTATTCCATTTTCATGTAAGTAATTTTGAAAATTGGCACTTAGATACTCTCTTCCATTATCACTTCTGAGAATTTGAATGAATGAGTTAAATTGATTCTTATAAAAAACATGAAAATTTTTGAAAATTTGTAAAGCCTCTAACTTATCTTTCATTAAAAATACCCATGTGACATGAGTATGGTCATCTATGAAAGTTATAAACCACCTGGATTTAGATAGTGTTGACACCTTAGAAGGATCCCAAATATCACTGTGGATTAAAGCAAATGGTTGAGATGGTTTGTAGGTTTGAGAAGGATATGTATTTTTGGTATGCTTGGCAAGTTGACAGAATTCATAATGGAAAAAAGAAGAGTCAATTTTATTGCTCAAATCAAGAAACAATTTTTTCATATAGCCAAAACTTAGGTAACCTAACTTATAATGCCATAACAAAATCTCATTATTTGAAATGACAGAAAAAATATAAACTCTCTAACTCTTATTTTCTTCATACTTTCCTTCTAGATAATAGAGACCTTCCCATTTCTTAGCATTGCCAATCTTTCTCCCCGAAGCCAAATCCTAAAAAATACAATCAACATCAGAAAAGATAACATTACACCTCAATTGCTTGGTAACACTTCTAACAAACAACAGGCTACATTTTATCTCAAGAACATACAAGACATCTTTTAAAACTATTGTCTCAGATAGAACAACAGTACCCACACCAAGTACCTTTGCATATGCGCCATTAGCAACTTTCATGTGTGTATATACAATGCAATAGTTAAAACTACTAAAAGCTTCTTTGAATCTTGTAATGTGATCTGTGGCACCCGAATCAACTATCCAAATAGTTTCAGGTTTAATTATTGTATGCAGAATAGTTGTCAAATAAATACCTACTTCAGCCAAAGTGACAGAGGGAGTAGGGGTATTTTTCTCACTTGATGATATCTGAAGGTTATGCTTTTCTAGTAACCTTTTCAGCATTGAGACTTCCTCTTAGTTTAGACCTTTTGCATTTGTTTCTATTCCAGCAAGAAAACCTTTGCTTTCAATTTTGAACCCTTGTAATTTTGAGGCTTCCTATGAATTTTCCAGCAGGTAGCCCTTGTATGACCACTTTTGTTATAGTGATCACACCATTTTGACGGTCTCCTCCCTTTCTTCACTTACTAGACTTCATTTAGCTACCATTGTAAAAGATTTAGTGGATTGCATTAGAGGATTATTCTAAACTAATTCCTTTTGGCTTTCTTCACATTTGATTGAATTTATCGTTTCTTCAAGAGATAATATTGGTTTTAAGCTCATGATTGTGACAACCCTACCTTCTAATCATTGTAATTTATAGTTAAGTATACGATTAATAATTAATTATCAAGGTTTGAGTGGTTACAATTTATCACATTATAAAAATATGGGAAAAGTTTGAACCTTGATGTTAGGGTCATCACCATACCACCTCAACAAAATAAAATGTGCATAAAAGAAATCCTACTACCATAAGGGGTTTATGATTCAACCGTCCATCAGTTTCAATACCCAATAACCTCCCACCAATATTCCTATACCATCTCATAATTTCACAAATCTCGCCGCGGCAATAGACCTTTGCCGCGGCCATCCTATGTGGCGCCGTGGCGAAAACGCCTCCTGGAACTATTGTTCTCAACTCCCACAATTCTCGCCTCGGCGCAATATATTTGCACAGTGGCGAGTTTTACTTCTGTCCAACCCTTATTTTATTTCTTCGACTCGCGCCGCGGCAGAACATAATGCGCTGCGGTGAGTTTTGGTTCTGTTACCCTCCTGGGCAATTTTTTTCACTTCGTGCCACGGCGAGATTTATCAGGCCGCGGCGCTCCTCACCACTGTCACTTCCTAGGCCATTTTTTTCCCTTGCGCCGCGGCGGGGTTTGTTATGCCGCGGCGTCCTTCAGCTCTGTCTTTCCTTTAGCCGCGGTGAAGCCTTCTTAGCCGCGGCGGAACTCCCTCCTGTGACCATATTACCCAAATTTCGCCTTCTACACTCCAAATCTCATCTTAGAAACACTCTAGGTCCACCTACCCTTGTTTTATGTGGTCCTAATGGTGTTTATCTACCCCATTTACCCATCAATCCATCCATTATCCTTGCGAAACTTAAATACTACTTAGCAAATTCATGAATATATAACAACAAGATCACATGCATTAGCAGCAATTTACATCCCATGCAAATCCCATAGAGATTCCATTCAACAATAGCTTACATCCAAGGCATCATATGACTATGATTCCCATATGGTGATCCATATCACAATTTCAGCAAAACTACATATATATAATGCTATAAGTTCATACATTAATATTCAACTATAATGAGACTTAAATCCTTAACGGTTACATTTCCATCAAACAAAATATAAACGCCTACACTTGGCAACATGATTACATGATGATGCTATATAAACTAATAACAAAATTGCATCTACCCTATTCTACTTAGACCAAGTGTAGCTTCCCACACCCGGCCTCAGCTCATGGATGTTCATCCACTTGCTTACCCTTATCCTTACCCAAGGAACTTTCACTTAAAATATTAATCCCATAAAACGGGGTGAGATATAAATCTCAGTAACTAAGGCAATTCCATCATATATCCAGTTTAATTAGCATATATGCATGAATCAAAATCAACATCAGAATCGTATCCATCATATCAGCAAATGAAACAATTGGGCTATCATGATTACTATCCTATACTAGCAATCATATTATCATATGTTAAAGGCCATTAACACCGGGAGAGGCCCGTCCACGGCACCCACTCCCTATTGAGCACAACCGGGGCTCAGTGCATCTGGGTTTGATCATAACCCAGTGCTCGATGGAAGCACATGCACGAGTGGCAGCCGCACCACAGCTCCACCATGGACTCACAAGGTCCAATCACAATTCAACAGATAGCCAACCAATTCATTCAGCATTTTCAATCAATCATATACAACAACATATGAAATTAAATCAAATATATACATGGAATTGATATAAACTCGATTACCTCACTTGTAGACACTTGCAACAGTCACCAATGGTGTAGAATTCCTCCTATTACCATATCATCATAGAATTACTACTCTAATTCATCATTAACAGTTACAATCAGTACCCAAAGAATTTAAAATGCTAATGACTACCTAAGAATCACTTACCCAGCCACTACAAGTCCCAGTTTCGGATTAGAGTGTCCTTCACCAGAAAACTCAATATTCCACCCATAATCCTAAGTAAATTCGTACAAAATCAATACCCATTTTATAAATCAGCTATGGGGGTCTCAAATTAACAAATGAAGCCTCAAAATGGAGGGTTTAAACTCACCTAAGGTCAGCCTTAACCTCAACCTACGAATTTCACCAAGAAAATCCCCAAACACCCACATTTCAAATTTTGGGTAAGATGAAAATGCTCTAATTGAAAAACTAATCGGACCAAATTAAAGAGAAAGATGAGGAGATTAAGTTGTATAACTATTACCTTGGC
Source organism: Erythrophleum ivorense (assembly GCA_026724425.1). Lineage (NCBI taxonomy): Eukaryota > Viridiplantae > Streptophyta > Magnoliopsida > Fabales > Fabaceae > Erythrophleum > Erythrophleum ivorense. The sequence continues at coordinate 8,102,190 of JAIUCV010000010.1, forward strand.
TAAATCTTGCTCCAAATGTGAGAAAATACAGAATTCTTGCCCCAAACCCTAGCCTCCTCTCCAAGCTCCGAATTTGCTTCTTGAGTTTCAGCAAATGAGAAAGTGGCTGGAGTATTAGGGTTTAAGTTGGGTTTTAGTTAGGTCAAATATGGCTCATGGGTTGCTCCAAGGTCCATCTTCACTTGGGCTTCAGATTTTTACTTGTTGGGCAGTTTTTAGAGTATTGGGCTGCAGAATTTTGTTAGGCTTGCTCTTTTACATTGGGTTACTGAAGTTTAATTAAGTTTGGGCCAAGTTTGAAGCTCAAGAATATGGGTCTGCACAAGGGTTATTGGGCCCACTTAGAAGAGTCTATACAAGGTGGATTTTGAGCCTCCATCACACTAAATTGGGTTGGATCTGCACCTAACCCATTGGGCCTCTATTAGCCTCTTATCATGATCTATTAATTTAAGCCTAGGTAGGATTTCTATCTCAATTAAATCTTAACCCATATTAATTATTCCTAATTAATCTAATCCGTGATTAACACCTTAATTAATTATGGGGTGTTATAATGATTCTCCTTTAGATTTTTTCAAATATGTCATTTAGTCCCAAAAGGAAATCATAAGACCTTTCTCACTCCACCACTTGTTGATAGTAAGCCTCATCTGCATGACAAGACTAGTGATGAACCTTATTGAGGTCAACTTGCTACCGTAGCCATATTAGTGAAGTGTAGTACTATGTTACAATTTTATTTCCCTGTTTACGATCTCTTAGATGTCTCTTAATCTAAAAAATTGTTGTTGTATTATCTTAAATAGCATAAGTGTAACACCACAGATTTCTAACTTTGCCTCATGCTAATTTTAAGTCTCATGCCAAACATTACACAAGGAAGTAAGAAAATGGCATTAAAATATTGAGTTTTCTTGTGTTACACTATGCATAAATTTTTCTTTTAGAGTCCTATGGGCCATATGGACTCATGTATCACATTTTCATATTTAATTACATAGATACAATTCAAATCCATCACCAAAAGTGGCCTAGAACTCGTGCAAGTGCAAGAAACATAAAAAATTTCATAGTGTAACCTCGATCAGAATTGTATATTTTTTGTCACAAACTTTGAAAAATCATAACTAATTCTAGAAAAATCAAAATCATGCATTCTTTACCATTCTAGAATGTCAATCAAAAGACGTTTGACATTCGAAAAGCACCCAAGGTCTCAGCTACCTGGGCTACTGTCACAACTTACTGTTATAAATTTTGGAAATTTATAACAAATTCTAAAAAAATACAAATCATCTAAATTTGGTCAATCTGAGAAGCTACAGATGTTAACTATAAGGGAAAAATATCTCTAGACCATGCCAAGGCCATCTACGAACTAAATTATGATAGAACAGTACTGGAGGTCTAATGGCACTACTGGTACTGACAGTAAACTTCAAAAATTCATAACTCTTTGCTTAGACTTCCAAATGAGGTGATCTTAGTAGCCGTAGAAATCTTATAACCTCTAATTTATTCCTGTAAAACTTCACAAGCATTGGACACGATTTGACTATCAGATGATATATAACACAAAATTGACCATATAAATAGTAGATGCACCAAAACAGCAGAAAAATCCCAATTTTGAAAATTCATAATTAATTCTGTAGAGCACCTATTTTTTTGCACTTTAACTTCCCAAAATGATCTCAATGATCTCTACATGTTTGCCAAATTTCATGAGAAGATTCATCCATTTGGTTAGTTAGTTCCATACAGTTTTGGTTTGGTCATTTTTATGGTCTCAACTAGCATCAAAGTGTCCAAATTTGCTTCCTAGGCTTGTGTGGCCACTTGAGCACTTGAGATTGCACCAAAATGACATTTTAAACTTGTCTCAAAGGTGCACAAAGCCAGAATTTGGAAACTCACACTCTCACCCCATGCCATACACCAATTTCCATAATGCTAGTCTTACCATTCTATGTCCAATTTGCATTATAACATTCACATAACATAAATTATCATTTGTGCATGATACATTAGCATAATTACATATATTCATGGGATCATAGGTCATATACAATAATATATTACAACATTTACCACTCATATGGCCATAAAAGAAGCAAAGTTATTGGCTCCCATTATCTTGTTTTCTTGGTCCACCTAGCATATTAAAACATTGGAGAGGAGGGGGTGAGATTCAAAGAATCCCAATAGCTCATCTCCCTTTCAATCACACATAAAGTATGCAAACTAAGTCTTACAAATGCATGCATGAGCATATTGACATGTGCAATCATTCAAGAGACATCTTTAACATTTGAATAAGTCATACATAGCATACATTGGCTTGCCAAGTAAGTGAATTAGCCTCACCCATTCACTTATAGATTTTGGACTTGCCTCACCCATTTCTTTGAGAGGTTTTTCACTCAACCTTACTCTTAGGAGTCAACCTCACTCTTGGGAGACTTTTTACTTTATCTTAACCAATTTCAAGGGTTCTTGGCTCATCCTCACCATGGCTAGAGGGTTCTTGGCTTCTCCACACTCAAGTAAACCCAAGTACACATATTAGACATCATTCGAAAGAATAATGTAACATCATGGCACCATGGAATAAAAGCTCATGCTAGAATACTTTTCATAGCTTAAAATACTCATACACACATTCAAAGACAATGTAAGCACACATCCATGCATGAGAGAAGGTGGAGAGAGCTACCTTAGTTACAATCACACACTTTTCTTCTAGAATTTGCTTTCCCTTCCTTGGCCTCACACACACAAAGACGTAGGATTGGTTTCTCTTGGCCTAAACACAATTTATGAAAGCGAATTAGGTTCATGGAGTTAATTCTAAGGCTACACATCTTCCTTAAATACTAACTTGGTCTATTAATCCCTTTATGGTTCCAAGAATGCACCTAATGAAGCAACACCCATCAAATGAGCTCTAAGCTCCTTTCTTTCCTTTTGATAAGCATAATTTATATACATTTTATTCTCCTTAATTTAAGCATTTTAGTGACCAAATATGATTCTAGGGGTGTATTTAGATGGAATTTTGTTTTAATAGCCATTCTTTGCACTTTATGAATTAATTGGAAAAATAATTGATTTTAAATACATAAATCATTTTAAATGAATTATGTGAATTTTTCTATTTCATATCTTCCATTCTTTTTGTGCAGAATTTTAATATGTAATTGGAGTTTTGAATAGAAAATTAAATAGAAGAGAAAGAGAAGAATTAGGCTCCACTTGTAGCAAACATACACTACGTGGAAAAGAGAAATTAATGAAGATGCACATGAGCAAGCACTAGTTCTACGTGGCAAAAGGATTCACATATGCAAGTTGGTCAATGTGATTTACTAAAGAAGCTGCACATGGAGAAAACATGAGGGCTGGACTTCTCTTAACATCACACATTAGTTCTTGTGGAGGCACACACTCATTCGAACTCAAAAGCTGAAGTGGAAAACAAGAACAAATGAAGTGAACTCGAGCTTGTGTGGAAAGAAGAGAGAAAGAACATCGGGTTGAAGGAGCTAGTGTTAAGTCAAGGGAAGAATAAACTCCAAAACAGCAACTCGTGTAAACAAAGCTAACGTGAGAGCTAAACGAATGAAGCATGCATGGGAGAGCTAGTTGCAAGCAGAGAAAACTGGAAAGAATGAATGCCATTTGAAAAGCTTTTCTCTTCGGTCTGAACAGTAGAGCAGAACACATGCAAAAGCTTACGTGGATAAAGTGAAAAAGCTACGAGTTTTAACGTGGCTAGAACAAACATTGAGCAACATGAAAGAAGAAGAAGTTACACGAGCAGAACTGCATGTGAAAAAGACGTGGAAAATGCATGGAAAATATGTGGAAGAATTCATGTATAAGCTGGAATGTTTGGAAGCTCTAGAATGGTAGCTGAAGCACGAGCTGAAGCTTGCATGAGCTGGGAAGGAAGAGCTGGATCGAGAAGCAACATGGAGCTGGAAGTACAGCAGCTAAACGAAGAAGGCATGCAGAAGCTACGCCTTTAGCACGTTAAAAGCAAGCTAAACGAGCTGAACTCGAGCAGGAAGAGAACACGTGAAAAACGCATGAAGAAGCTGGAGATTAAAGAGAAGAAGTAACGCTAGATCGAGGACTAAACGAGGAAGCAGAGAATGATGAAGCTGCATGATACGAAGAGCTACGCAGAAAATACGAAGAAGAGCTGCATGGATAACGTGAAGAAGCAAGTGGATTATTATATTCAATAGGGCTCACACTATCTGCAATGCAAGCTTGTGATATATATATTAAAAGAAGAAGCTGAGCACATCGAGAAAAGCAAGATGAATGCGAAAAAGAAGCAGCTGGATTTAAGCGAAGTGCAGAACAAAAAGAAGCCATGAGTTTCTGGTTTAAAGAAGAAGCTTGGAAGGAGCTTGGTTTTGACGTAAAAGGAGACTGCATGAGGAAGCTCAACGCTGTGCAGAATACATGGAAGAAAGTGAGTTGAAAACGAAGCATGAGGGAACCTTGGCTGAACGAGGAAAACAAGCTGAAGTTCAAACGAGAAAAAAAAAATGGAAGCTGAATGTGGTTTTGCATGAATCTTGATATTATATTCAATATGGAATGAAGTGGGACCCATCGTATATATATAGAATAAACAAACATGAATAAAAAAAGGTTGGAGACGTGGGAGGGGCTGACGTTAAGAAAAATAACGAAAAGAAGAAGCTTGGGCACGTGATTTTTTAATAGAGAGAAGCTTCATTCTAACACGTCTCCTTCGTTCATTTACACCTCTCACAGTCCAATTCAATCACGCCTCAAACTCTTAGCAAATCCTTGCCTATTTATTGAGGCCACCATTCATCCATCCACTACACACCATTCAGCACACCATTCATCATTCACTCCATAATTCATCCACTCCACTCCATCCTCATCCAACCACTCATTCCCATTCATTCCATCTTCCATCTACATTCTATGAAACTCTAATCCACCTTGAGGCTAGCTAGGAGGAAGTCCTTGAAGAAGCTTGAATCCATGGAAGAATAATTCAGAATTTTGGCTAAGAATTTCCTTATTTTTCCTACACTTTTTCTCTTTCATTTATTGTCTTGGTTAAGTTGTATTTTATGGGAATTTGTGTAATTATAATTAGTGGCTGGTTAGACACTAATTAGAAAGTATTTTTGTTGATTAATTAATCTGATTAATTCCAATATTATCTGAATTCCCATGTATGCTTCGAAGGTGTTTGATAAAATACATGAGTGAGCTTAATTGCTTAATGTGAGGATTCCTTAATGTTTAGTTGGTTAATTAAATATTTAGGATGATTCAGAGGTTAATCAAATTAGTTAATCAATCAAATTGGATGTTCATTGATCCTAAAACAAGAATTAACAATTTAATGCGGGATTGAGGTCTCAATTCAACGTTAGATAGTTGATCTCTTGAATCTTGAGTGGTTACCCAAGATAAATTGTTATGAACACATTTAGGAACTCTTAGGCCAGAATTAATCACAATTAGATTAGGATGAGGATAGTGGATACCAAGGGACGAATCCAAAGCTAGCCACAAGTCCATCTTTCATTCATAATCCATACAATTAGGTAGAATTTAGGAATTTTAATACAATTTAGTTTTAGGATAGTTTAATTAAATCAAAACCTCCCTTAAGTTAGGAATTTTTAGAATCTTTTAACATTTAGAACACTCAATTAAACATTGAACGCCAATTCCAAGGGAGATGACCTAGGTTGTGCCATTCGCTACATATTTTATCAGCCTAGTATTATTTTGAGGGTTATGCGACGATCCACTCACCTTTCATATATGATTCTTAACTCCTTTTAAGCCTCTTGGAGTCATCACACAATTAAAACAAAGAGCCTAACTACATGTTACTTCTTTAGGTCATATTATGGAACCTAAGACACCAATTCATTCTCTAGGCCTCCTAAATTTTTCCTAAAGTTTCTCTTCATTTTCATTCATCATATATGACTAAAAAATGGGCTTGGAAAAATTTAAAACTCTCCCTAGGTGTCCTATCCCATTTAGGCCGAGACTATCTAGCATTTGGCCTTCATGGATGTTTGCTTTATTTTCTTGATGGAGGATGCATATGGGGAGACTTCTAGGGATCTTAGGAACTTATTTAAACATTCATTTAGACTTATGAATAATTACATCAAATTAGATTTTCAAGGGAACCTATGAAACCCTAGGCTTGCCACCTTGAAAGTCAATGGCCTTTTCTTGAATTTCTTTGCATATTCTTACACTCCTTTCTTAAATTCATAAAATTCACCCTTGGTTATGCCCAAAATTCAAGCTTTTTTATAGCTACATATATGGGGAAAAATAGGGAGAAGAAAGGGGAAGGAATAGCTACCATAAGATGGAGATTTTACCTTATTTCCATGGCTTTTCTTACTTGTTTCTCACTATCCTTGACCTCCTCTCTTCAAATCCAAATTTTCCCCTCTTGGGCTGACCTTGAAACAGCATTAAAATCCCTAATAAATCCATGGAAAGAAAGAGAAGAAGGAGGAGAAGAAGTTTGATGAAGGAAAGTGCTTAAAAATCAAGATTTTCATACCTTTCTGCCCAATAAGCATAACTTAGGCTCAATGCATTCAGGGGTCTAATCACAACTGAAGCATGATGTTATCCAATTGTTGTCCAATTGAAGCACAATGCATAGGTGACAGTTGCACCACAGCTCCGCCATAGACTCACAAGGTCCAATCACAACAACAATCAAATAGCCAACCAATCATTTAGCGTTTCAAAATCATACATGTATAGCAAAACTAAGGCTTGAGAACCCTAAAGATAAGAATTTGAGGCTTGAGTTGTTCGAAAAACTGAGCCAGAAGAGCTAGAAAATTTTGCAAAAGAATGTTGAGGTGTAACGCCTGGTACGTTGTAAAAATACCGAAATGGGCTGGTTTGAAAAGCAAGTCCCCTGAGATGAGTGATTTAAGGCCAAATAAAATTTGGATAAAATTTTAAATAATAGAAAATAAGGATTTGAGCCTTGAGTTGCCCAGAAACCGAGGTTAGAGTGATTCAAAAAATTTGCCGAAAGGCCAGTGGCATTTTGTTAATAACGGTAATTTTGGAAAAGCACCTAGGAGAGATTTTTAATGGAAATTTTGAGTTGCCCAGGGTTCTCAGAGGCCCCAAATACCATAGGATGCCCTGAGACCAGTAAAGCCCCTCTGGTGTACTCTTTCCGACGTCAGTTGACCCAAACCTTAACTAGTTCGTTCAAAAAGGTTTTAGCTCTGATTTGAGTGATTCCAAAGGCATTTCATTAAATTGGAAACCTAAATTTTATGATGAAAAAGACGATTCTCAAAAAGGAGCTAAAACAAAGCCGAAACGAAATTGCCATTACGGAAGGGGCAAAATTGAAAATAATGGGTTCTTAAATGTTCTAAAGAGTTTCACACTTTTCTCCCTTCTTCTTCTCTTTAATGAGAATGACCCTTTCTGCCCAAAATACAGAAAATCTTCAGCTCTCTTAGGCTCACCAAAGGGAGGAAAAAAAGAGGAAGAAAGCTAAGGCGAAACTAGGTAATTTCATGGATTTTCTTGCTCCATCTTCCTTCAATCTTGTTCTCCTCTCTTCCTCTTTTCTTTCCATAGATTTTTTAAATTATTTGGTTCTGTTTTGAGGTCAGACCAAGGAGGGAAATTTCGTGTTTAGAGAGGAAAAGCCAACCAAGGGAAGAAACATCCAAGAAACTAAGGAAAAACGAGGTAAAATATCATTCCTATGGTAGCCTCTTCTTGTCCCTTCTTCTTGAATGTTTTGGCCAACCTAGGATGGGGTAGGAGGGACTGGATTTTGGGTAGAACCAAGGGAGAAACCTAGGGAAAAGAGTGCAAGGATTAAGAATATGGCAAGAAATTCTAAGAAAAACTAAAGGAAATTAAGTTAGAAAAGTGTAGTGTTTTTGGAGGTTTTATGAAATCTGATTTTGTGTGAGTAATTTCTTAGTTATTTGAATGTTTCCTTGAGCTCCTAAGACCTTTAGAAACCTCCCCAAGTGGCTCTCCCATCAAGGAAAATTTTGAAACTTCAAGAAGCCTAAATTCATGCTTATCTCGGCTAAGAGGGGTTTAATAGGCTAGGGAGTGTTTTAATTTGTTCTAGCCTTGATTTGGGACTCCATATGGTATTAGAAGATGAGAGGAACCATTGGGAAAAATTTAGGAGCCATGGATTGGGAGATGGGAAAATGGTGTCCATAATGGTGCTTTATGAAGCAACTTGGTCTTGCAATGGTGCAATTGAATTAATGATGGCTCCAAGGACCTTAAATGAGTCCAAGAAGTCTAGAAATAACAAGAGAATGGAGCCTAGCACTTGAATGATATGAGTTGCTTCAATAGGCCATTTATGGAACCAATATGTCCATTATGGAACCAAGTGTGTAATAAGCTTTAGTTTAATGTCTTGGCTTGCTTCAAGTGTGTAATTGTGTGATGTTTGTAATGTCTAGGCTAAGAGAATCCTACTCCACCCAAGTGCCCTTGTGAAACCAAGGAGGGGAAGGAAATTGCAAAGTGAGCTTGCATAAATAAAAAGATAGCTCTCCACCTCATTCTCTTTGCATTCTTGTGTGCATATGTATGTCTTAATGTGCTTGCATGCATTCTTGATGCTTGATAACATGCCACTTGATCTTTGTTATGCATTGGTACCAATGTGTTATCTTAAATGACTATGGTTGTGGAAAGAGCTCATAAGGGTGAGGTGATGCCAAAAGTCCCTTGATGAAGGTAAGGAGATGCCAAAGGTCTCATGGCATGGGTGAGACAAGGCCAAAAGTCCCTTGAATGGGTGAGGCAAAGTCAAAAGTCCCTAGACCAAGAGTGAGGCAAATCCAAAAGTCCTAGAAATGGGGTGAGGTTAAACCAAAAGTCCCTTGAGCATGAAAGTGATCTTGACATGTGAATGTGGCATGGAATGGAATTTATTTCATACGTTACGCTTGTATAGTTATGAAATTGATGTATGTATGCCTTGAATGTGGTGTGAATGGGTATGTGAGCTATTGAGATTCTTGGAATCTCACTCCCTTTTTCCCCTCATCCTTGAATTGTCTAGGTGGTGTTCCAAGTCAAGGATATGCGAGGCAAGGACATTGAACATATTTATTTTGGTGTATTATGTACTTTAAGTGGTGGTTAAATGTCAAAGTAATAATGTGTGTAATATTTTTGTGATGTAAGACCATGGACAAGTGTAAAATGATGTATGAATATGATGTAGACTTTATATGACACTAAATCAATAGCATTGTGCAAATTGGCTCTTGGATGGCTTGATGTAACTATGCATAAATAGATGTTGAGAGACCAAAATGAGATGCAAATGGTTTGGGACCATTTGGGCAGCTCCTACAAGTTTTAAACATGCTTTTAGACTTTCCCAAAAGGTGCCAAGACCCAAGGGAAGCTAAATGGCAATTTTGGTACCCTATGTGGAGCCAAAAGTAATTAAAATAGAACCCTATGTCACTTCTTAGCTAAATGATTTATTCTTGATTTGAGATTTGGCATGCTATTAGAATATGTTGAGATATTTTTCAGAAGCTAAAGATCATAATTTTCGGAGATTTATAGAATATTTGATGATTTTTCAAAGTTGGCCAAAATTCTTGAAATGGTCTGATGCACTGTTACATTGAGTCTGAAATTATTTTTTTTCACATGAGATTCAAATGAAGTCCAATTGCCATAATATTTTATAGGAAGAAACTAGAGGTTATAAGTGACTTTTGAAAACTAGAATCACCCCATTTGGATGTCTAGAGAGGGAGATATGATTTTTCAAAGATTCAGTCCAGTGTTAGGTGTCCAATCAGACCTTAGTCACTGTTTGATCAAAATTCAGGGTCTGGGTGAGCTTGAACTGATCTGGAGTGATTTTTCCCTTCTAGCTAACATCCTCATCTTTCTATATTGGTATCATTCACTCTAATTGGAATTTGGTGGAATTAATTGGACATTTTTGAAGTTCATATTAGTAAACTGTGATAGCATTAGGACCCAGTCTGACCTCCAGACTATTTTGCCTATCAAAAGCTCTGTGTGTGGGATTTTATGACTTGTACATATTTTTTCATGAAGTAGACATCGCAACATTTCCAAAATGACTAAGATTACATGATTTCAATTTTTCTAGATTTAGTTATTATTTTTCAAAGTTTTGGACAGAATGGGGGCAAATCTGGCCAAAATTCAATAAGTTCAATCTATGCTCCATTTCGGTTTCCTTAGCTCATGAGCAAGGTTTTATGATGCAAATGAGTAGTAATAATGTATTTAAATATAAGGATGCATGGTATGAACCCACACAGTCCATGTGACACCAATTATGAATTTTTAAGCATGACGTAACGCGATTAAATCCATTATTATTGGTTCCTTTTCCATGTGCTCTTATGAACATGAACATGATGATATGGAGCTTATGAATGCCAAGAATGGGGTTAGATATATATGGTATTACATGAGGCATTTTCATAATTTTTGAAAATTTTGAAAAATTTATATGAGAGCTTTTTAAATGAAAAATTTGAGCTTTCTAGGGTTATCAGAGGCTCTGAAAACCATGGGAATCCCTAGAACAGTTAAAAGCCCTCCAATGAGCGATTTTGGCAAATGGTTGATCAAAACTTTAACAAAATGGTTTGGAATGAATTTAAATTCAAATTGGGTGAAACCAAAGGCAATTTATACGTTAGATAACCCAAATTTTAGGATGAAAAAGACAAATTTCAGAAAGGAGTTAAAATGAGACCAAATGGATAAACCGTGGATTAGGGACTAAAGTGAAAAGTTAAAAAGGTGTGTTAACTTTACTTTTTTCCTCATAAATCACGTCCAACCCCTTTCTCCTTCTCTCCACTGATGTATTTCTGATCTGAAATAGAGTTAAAGCTGACCCAAAGAGACGCATCATAAGGGAAGAGAAGAAAGCTTCAAAAGGGTAAGAATTTCTAGTTTTTCATATCCTTTGCTTCATCAAACATGTTCCCCTCTTCCTCCTCTCTCTTTCTATGGTTTTGTTGAGTGATATGGTGTTAGTTTATGGCTGAGTCTGTAACGCCCAGTACATTGTACAATCACTAGAACGGCCCAGTTTGAAAAGCAAGTCCCCTGATATGAGTGATTCAAGGCCAAATAAAATTTGAATAAAATTTTAAATAATAGAAAATGAGGATTTAAGCCTTGAGTTGCCCAAAAATTAGGGTCGGAGCGATTCAAAAAAATTGCCGAAAGGCTAGTGGCATTTTCGTAAATAAGTGTAATTTTGGAAAAACACCTAAGAGGGCTTTTTAAATGGAAATTTTGAGTTGCTCAAGGTTCTCAGAAGCCCCAAAAACCTTGAGAAGCCCTGGGACTGGTAAAGCCCCTTCGGTGTACTCTTTCCAACGTAGGTTGACCCAAACTTTGACTGATTTGTTCGGAAAAGTTTTAGATCTGATTTGAGTGATTCCAAAGGAATTTTATTAAATTAGGAACCCAAATTTTATGATGGAAAAGATGGTTCTCAAAAAGGAGCTAAAACGAAGCCGAAACAAAATTACCATTACGGAAAGGCAAAATTGGAATTTATGGTTTCTTGAATGTTCTAAAGAGTTTCACACTTTTCTCCCTTCTTCTCCTCTTTAATGAGCACGACCCATTCTGCCCAAAATACAGAAAATCTTCAGCTCTCTTAGGCACACCAAAGGGAAGAGAAAAAGAGGAAGAAAGCCAAGGAGAAACTAGGTAATTTCATGAAATTTCTTGCTCCATCTTCCTCCAATCTTGTTCTCCTCTCTTCCTCCTTTCTTTCCATGGATTTTTGGAATGATTTGGTACTGTTTTTGACCCAGACCTAAGGGGAGAATTTTGAATTTGCTAAGAAGAAGAGAATGAAGGAGAAAGACACTTGAAAGCTCACTTGAACCATAGGTAATCTTTGCTTTTTGTTGCATCTTCTCTTCCCCTCCCTTTGTGTGTATTTCAACCAAGAACAGAACCAAAGGAGGGGAGGATGTTCTGTCCAAATACAAGGAGGGAACAAAGGTTTTAGGCCATGGGGAGATGGCATATGGCAAGAAATTCCAAGAAAAACCAATAGAAAACAAGTTAGAAAAGTGTAGTGTTTTCTAGGGTTTTGCAAAATCTGATTTTGTGCGAATGTTTCCTTGGCTATTTGAATGTTTCCTTGAGCTCCTAAGACCTTTAGAAAGCCTCCCAAGTGGCTCTCCCGTCAAGGAAAAATCACAAAGTCCATGAACCTCCATTATGGTGCATATTTCGGCCAAGCTAGGTTTATTAGGCTAGGGGATGTTTTAATTTGTTTGAACTTTGGTTTGGGACTTTTTATGTTGTTAGAAGATGGGAGAAACCATTGGGAAAAATTTAGAAGCCTTAGGTTGGCAGATGAGGCAATGGCTTCCATAATGTAACCTTATGAAGCAATATGGACCTAGGTTTGTGAAAGTGAGTGTGTGATGGCTTCAAGGACCTTAAATGAGGTCAAGAGGTCTAAATATGACAAGAGAATGGAACCAAGAATGTTAATTATGGTAGTTGCTTCATTAGGTCCTTAATGGAACCATATTGTGACAAATAGAACAAAGTGTAGTCTTAAGACTGAGTTGGATGTCATAACTTGTTCCAAGAGTATAATTAAGTGTTGTTTATTATGAATAGGCCAAGTAAATCCAACCCCACCTCCTTGTGTTTGTGGAACCAAAAGGGAGAAGAAACAAGCAAAGTAAAGCTTGAATTTGCACCAAGGTAGCTCTCCACCTTTTCTTGTTGCATATGGTGTCATTGTGTACTTGTGTGTATGTTTATATGTTTGAGACATGCCACTTGATGCTATGTTGCTATTTTGGTACCAATATGCTTTCTTGAATGTCTTTGAATGATAAAAATAGCTCATAAGGGTGAAGTAGTGCCAAAAGTCTCTTAATGTGGGTGAGGAGATGCCAAAAGTCTCATGGCATGGGTGAGACAAGGCCAAAAGTCCCTTGGATGGGTGAGGCTAAGTCAAAAGTCCCAAGAACCAAGAGTGAGGCAATCCAAAAGTCCTAGAAATAAGGTGAGGCCAAACTAAAAGTTCTTAGAGCTCATTCTTGTGCTTGACATGAGTTTGTGACACAAAAATGTGAAAGATGAATGCTTCATAGATTGATTGATTGTATACTTGTACCTTTGACATGTTTTATGCCTTGAAGATGTGCTTAAATAGGTGTATAAGCTATTGAGATTCAATGAATCTCACCCCCTCCTTTCTCTCATCATATGATCTAGGTGGAGTTCAAGATCCAAAGGATGGTAGCCAAGGAGCTTAAATCTCTATCTCTTAGCAAATCTTTCCATTTTTGATGTACTATGATATCTAGAATGTCAAAGTAGATATGTAAATATTATTTTTGAGCCATGACACTTTGAACAAGTGTAAAACTATGTAAAGTTAGTGTATGTATCAAGAATAGAGTTTAATGAATAGAATTGTGTATTTTGACCATTTGGGAGCCCACTTGTGCATGTATGTTTGTGGCAGTGACATGATAAATTTGAGTTGCATGAGGGTTCAGACCTTATGAGGGACTTATTTATGCTATATTTATGCTATCTAAGTTGTTCAAATGTGTGTGGAACAATGGATGGCTCATATGAACCAAATTTGCCTCTTGTTGGGACCAAAATTGCCATATTCTTGAGCTATAGCAAAGTCTGACCAAATGACCTCTTCTTGACTTGAAATTTTGCATGCTACTAGATCTTGCCTAGAACTTTTTGGGAAGCTAAAGATCAGGTCATTTGGAGGTCTGTGGACTTTTCTATGATTTTTCAAAGTTGGTATTAGAATTTCAGATTTGCATCAGTATTGTTTATATGCATTCACAGTGACTTGTAGCAACTGGAAGCACCTCATTTGGAGGTCTGAGCTAAGAGATATGAATTTTTGAATTTCTGGAATAGCAATAGTAGTGTAACACGACCTGAGTCACTGTTCCATTGAATTTCAATGGCTAAATGTACTTGCTCTAGTCTGAGTCTATTTTTACAATCAATTTAACATTCATAGCTTTCCAAATTGGTATCATTTTCATGAATTGGATTTTTTTGGAATTAATTGGACATTTTCAAAGTTTATAGCAGAAACTTGCATCAATACCAGTAGCTGTCCAAACCTTTGCCCCTTTTCATGTGTTAAATGCTTCCTGTGTTATGTTTCATGGCCTAGACATATTTTTAGAATAAATTAGACATGTGTAGCTTTCTATAATGAACAAGAATACATGATTCCAAATTTTCTAGGATTAGTTATGAATTCTGAAACTTCATATCAGTAAACTAAACCAATGGCCCAGATAGCAGCGACCTCAGTGGCTTTTTGGATGTCAAATGTTCTCCACTTAATGATTTATAAGCTAAAATTGTTTTTAGCATGGGGTAGACATCCAGAGCTTTCTGTAATGATAAAGTTTGTTGAGTTTCGATTTTTGTGGATTTAGTTATGAATTTCCGAAGTTGTGACAGAAAAATTGAGAATTTGGCCGAAAATAATAGTGTAAGTTTGATGCTCCCCGTTGAATTCCACGAGTTGTGGGCTAACTTTGGTGATGCAAATGAGTTGTATGTATGTAATTAAATATGAGAATGTAATGTATGAACTCATATGGTTCACGTGACACTGAATGAAATTTTCATATGCTACGCAACACAAAATAAGGAATTATTTTAATGCCATCTTCCATTCCCTTATGTGCAATTCATCATGGGAAACTTAGAAATGATAGGAAGCAAGATAGAAATATATGCTGTTACAGAGTTAGTGGAGGGAGGAGAAGATTTGGGAGAACTCTTGGGAGCATAAGAAAGAGCTCTTAGGAAGCTTGAAAACAAGGTATATGACATGGTGTGATTTTGCTTCCTTTTGCTTCTCCTTTTCTCTTGAATTTTGGCCAGATTTAGGGATCCATGTAAGAGGCTTAGTTCTAATTCAAACATGATAGAGGAAGGAGTTTTGAAGCCTAAGAAACCTAAAGGAAGCAATAGAATGCAAAAACAAGCTATAAAAATCAAATTGTGACAATTAGGGAGTTGATATGTAAATGGAAATCTAAAACTTCCTAAGGTTAATTATGTTTATGTAAGAGTAAAAACGAGGTCTTGAGATATCTAGGAAGCCTCCCAAGTGCCAATTCCCTAAAGCAAATTTGCAAAATTCCATGGGTCCTTAAGCTTGCATGAGTCTCAACCTAAGCAAAATAATGAACCTAGAGAGAGTTTTAATTTCTTCTAAGGCTAGAAAGGGACTATATATGATGGATGAATATGAGAGAAAGCCTTAGAAAAACTTTAGAAGCCATGGATAAAGAGTTAGAGCTATAGGTTCCATAATGTGGCATAATGAAGCAACATGGGCTTGGGCTTCTTAGAATGAGTTTATGAAGGCTTCAATGAGTTTATGTGGAGCCAAGAAGTCTAGAAAGAAAGGAAATGGGGAGCCAAGATCAAGATTTAAAGTAGTTGCTTCATGGTGTCCTAAATGAGCATTATGTGTAACTTAGAGCCAAGCAAGTTAGCCTAGCCTTCCTTGAAGCTAGAATTGGTTCCTAAGCCTAATTTATGTCATGTTTATTGTGTCTAGGCCAAGAGAGGCAAGAACTTCCTTCTTGTGTGTGCTTGAGCCGAGAAGAAGGAAGAGAAAGTAAAGGAAAAGTGTAGTTTTCCATAAGGTAGCTCTTTAATCCTTTCCTTCATACATGTATCCATTCATGACTTGTCTTGGATTGTTTGTGAGTATGTTTGATATTTGTAAATTGCTTGTAGCTATTTGATGAATGTTTAAAAACCATGACTTGATTTATGTTTGTAAAATTATGTGAAATGGCTTGAATGAGTGTGGTAAGGCTAAAAGTCCCTTGAAAAGGGTGAGGAGGAGCCAAAAGTCCCTAAGAGAGGGTGAGATAAGGCCAACAGCCTTAAGAAAAAGTGTAGCCAAGTTAAAAGTCCCAAGATACAGGTAAGGCAAATCCAAAAGTCCCAAGATTATGGGTGAGGCCGAGCCATTACTCTCTTGAGTCTATAATGTGTCATTTGTTTATGTATGGTATGAAAATCTATGTCTCTGCATCATTTGAGAACATTGCATGACATACTTGCATTCTTGGACATGCATGAACATATTATATGTATGCATGAAAGGGATTTAGAGCTATTGAGATTCCCTCGAATCTCATTCCCTTCTAACTATGCTAAGTGAGCTGAGCGGAGCAAGAAACGAAAGCCAACCCATGAAAAGTGCATGATTAGTGGATTGGATGTATAGAAATAGGTTTTGAAATGTACTTTGTAGTCAAATGATGTACCTAAGCTATGTATTTGTAATGTAAACTCATGGATAGATTATATAATGTATATGAATGATGTATGAACCCCTTTTGCACTTTTGTGAATGGAAATGTATAAGTTTGCCACTTGGTAGCCTTTATGTGTGAGTATGGCAAGATGAACCTATGTATATGAATCTTATGGCTAGACAAGTGTAAAAATGGATATGTATGATGAATGTAATCTTAGAAGAGTCATTTGAACACATTTGTGCAAAAATAATTGTTGGATGCCTAGTAGAAAGTATGGAACCTTAGGTATGAGTTAGAGTTAAGAAGTGAATTTGAGTTCCATGGCTTTTTGAATTAGTTGGCATGCATATTTAGGGTGTTATGGTGCTTTTGGACATGCCCAACTGATCTTGGTTCAAGGGGAATACCATTTGGCACATAATTGAACCATTTTAGAACAAAAAATGACCCATTTTTTTGAGCTGAACCCCAACTTGATTAGATGAGCGATTTTGAGGCTAAGATTTTGCACACATATAGATCTCATATAGATATTTTTTCTAGGTCCAAAAACTGCATTATTTAGAGGTCTATAGAATTTATTATGTTTTTTCAAAATTCAGATCAGAAGTTGGTTTTGGTCTATGCACTGTTCACTGGGTCAGATTGCATTTTCATGTCATCTAAGGGACAAATGAGGTCCATTGGTTCTGACATTTTACATGGAAAAACTAGATACTCACAGTGAGCTAGCACAACTAGAAGTACCGCATTTGGAGGTCTATAGGGAAAGAAATGAAGTTTTGCATCAATAATAGTAGCGCTAGCTGACCTTGTGTACTATTTCATCATAATTCTACTCCTAAATGAGCTTAGCATGGTAGGATTATTTTTTCCATAAATTTAACATCCACAAATTTCCAAAATGGTATCATGAGCTTAATTTAGATTTTCCTAGACTTAGTTATGATTTTTGGAACTTTCTGTCAAAAAATTAGACAACAACCCGTGGGTGAAAAATTCTGATGCGTGTCCAAAGCCTCCAAGCTTGAGTTTCTTGACCTAAATTGCTATAATCTGGTATGTTCTAATATGTTATGAGGTAAGATGAGTTAAAAATGAATTTATGGGCTTTAGAAGTGAATTATGGCTGAGCTAGAGATTCTTGGTAGTATACTTCTGATTGTTACGTGTTGTATGTGCAAGTAAATTGTGTGAAAAGTTCAAGTAGTGTGAAATGAACCTCAAGAGCTTATGTTATGATATTTTTGCTATGAATGGATGTTTTAGGGATATTGTATGCATAAAAATGATTATAGCATAATGAAATTGAGCTTTGTAGGTAAGATTATACATTTTGGGTCCATATATTAAGCTTTTTATTCAAGTTTGGGAATATGGTTCTTGAAATCAATGGTATGAGCTTTTTATTGTTAAGATATGACACACAACAAGCCTAAGATAAGCATAGTTATCATCATTTCTAGCAACAAATCAGATACCCAAAGAGTTGAACTACCAATGACTACCTAGAGGTTATTTACCCAACCACCAATAGATTCCAATTTCGGGTTCTAGCTGCCCCACACCAGAAACCACAATAGTTCACTCCAATTTTTAGGTAGTTTCATATAAAACCAAAGCCCATATCATAAGTCAACTATAGAGATCTCAAACTAGTAAAAAATGCATTAAAATAGGAAGGAAACACTTACCTAATAGCACCCCTTACCTCAACCTCTGAAAATCCACCATGAAAACACAACACATTTCAGATTTAGGTGTAGGTGAAAATGCTCCAAATGAAAAATTTATTAGGCTAAATTGAAGAGAAGGAAGAGAGGATTAAGTTATATATCAGTTACCTTAGCTGAATCTTGCTTTAGAAGTGGGAAAAGATGAATTTATACCAAGAACCCTAGCCACCTCTCAAGACCTTCGAATTTTTTTATGCCTCTTGTGTTTCTGCAGAATGGTAGAAAAGATGAGGGTTTTCTTTTAGGGTTTTAATGATAAATAGGCTAACCCATTAGCCCAAAGTCCAATTGGGCCTCTTCTTAATTGCTGGGCTATAGTTTAGAGAATTGGGTTGTATAACACTTAGAGTTAAAAGGGAAATATGCTGATCCAAAGGCCCAAAAATCTATTTGGGTTCTAGTGTAAGCTTTTTAGGCATCAAACAAAAAAGTTTACTAAGGGCTCACTTAAAGGTCCATTTGAATTAGGTCTGCTTAAGAGTGTAATTAAGCCTCTAGAAAGAATTGGACATTCTTATAACCAAGAACGAACTTCTATATAGGGTTCCTAATGAAGGCCATTCTTATATATTTTATTTTCCCCAATTAAGGCATTTTAATAATTAAATAAGGTTTAATGGATTTAATTAGAATATATTTGATTTTATTAACCATTCTTTGCACTTTAAGAAATAATTTACAAAATTTTGGATTTTTAATGTATAAATTTCTTTTTAAATAATTTTGTAAATTGTTCCTACTTAATTGTTTCCATTCTTTATGTGAAGATCCAATTGGGCTTTCTCAATTTCATGCACGAATTAGGCTAGCATACACATAAGCATTACCTTTCTTGGGTCCCACTAACACTCATGCAGCAACTCACGTGTGAAAAGAAGAAACATACGTGAAGAGATGCAAGAAGCAGAATAGCTATGAGTTTAAAGCGTGAGAAAGAGGCAAGAATAAATGAAGAAAAGAAGCTATATGAAGATGCATATGAGCATGAGGTAGTCTTGGGTTAGGCAGAATGTTATAAGGCATGGGTTTTAGGCATAGCTCCACGTTCAATCACATCTAGCCCACCCATGAAGAAGTTGACATGGGGAAAAGCAGCAGAAGTAGAGGGAAGGTTTCCATGTGAAAAAAGAGAATAAACATTTATAGGAAG
This sequence comes from Erythrophleum ivorense, assembly GCA_026724425.1. Classification (NCBI taxonomy): domain Eukaryota; kingdom Viridiplantae; phylum Streptophyta; class Magnoliopsida; order Fabales; family Fabaceae; genus Erythrophleum; species Erythrophleum ivorense. The sequence goes on from JAIUCV010000010.1 coordinate 8,121,479, forward strand.
GAATAAAGGAAGCAAGAGGAAGAAGCCATGTGATTATTAAAGATAAGAAGCACCAGATTTTGTAGCTAAGGAAGTAATACATAGGCTCAGGTTAGTGAGAGCTACAGAGCACGTAAAGAGAAGAAGAAGCATGTAGTAGGCACGTGGAGTAGATGTGAAGAGTGTAATGCTACAGAAAATGTGAAGGAAAGAATTAGAGCAACGGGTTCTAGCACAGTAGCTGCATGAAGAACAGGTGATCATTACTCGGGTAAGGGGCAGCATCAAGATGAAGAAGCAAGGAGCTGACATGGGGAAGATGTAGCCAAAATAGAGGAGAAGAGAATGAAGTAGCCTCGGGTAGCAGAATTAATGGTTCATCAACATACATGAGGAACTGACATGGATTAAAAGGAAAGAAAACATGTACATAGCATGAAGAGAACCACATGAACAGTGCAAGGAGAAGCTTTGGCCGCATGTGAAAATAAGAATTGAAAAAGCATGTGGAAATGCATGTAAGAAGGGCGGGGGGCAGCACATTACAAAGGCATCATCTATCTCACGCCTGATTCCATTCTATTCATCTCATCATTAAGGGGAGCATCTAGACCATTCATCCACGTATCTAATCATCTTATCCATCCATGATCCAGCTGAGCATGTGAAAAACTAAATGAGAACACATGCCTTTCATGAGGGAAATAAGCTTGAGCAGCATGTTAATTCAATCATCCAAAGATGCATTCCATAGGCACACTTATCACTATTCCATCACATAACACTTCATTCAATCCACTCTCCACGTCGTAGCATTCCTCACTCCATTTCCCCCATTATTCCACCTCCAATGAAGCATTAATTCTCATCTTGTGAACCTTAGAAGAGGACCTTAAAGAAGCTTGAATCCATGGAGATAACAAAGGAATTTGGGTTAAAATTTTCCTATTTTTCTCCACTTTTCCTTTTCTTGTACATGCTTGGTTGATATGTATTTGATTGAGATTGGTGTAGTTGTAATTAGTGGCTGGTTAGACACTAATTAGAATACTTTCTGACTGATTATTTGATTAAGTTTAGTGCTGAATTTTTATTATTCTCTAATTTCTCATGTATGCAATCAAGGTATTCGATGAAATGCATAAGTGAGATTGTGTGTTTAATTGTTTGATTTGAGGATTCTTTAGAGTTTAATTGGTCAATTAAATATCTTAGGGTAATAATTCAAAGGCTAATTAATTGATTAATCAATGAAATTGAAGTGTTCATTAATCCTAAAAGCAAGAATTAATGATTTAGTATGGGGTTTGAGGTTTTAATTCAGTATTAACTTATTAATTTCTTGAATCTTAGATGGTAATTCAAGATCATTTGCCATGAACACAATTAGGGACTCTTAGACTAGAATTAATTACAATTGAATTAGGATAATGATAGTGGATACTAAGAGATGATTCCAAGGCTAGTCATAAGTCTATCATTCACTCCTTAGCTCATGCAATTAGGTAGTGAATAGAAATTTTATTTCAATGTAATTCTAGTTAGTTTAATTAGATCAAAACCCCTTTAAATTAGGTAGTTCTAAGATCCTCTTACACTTAGAAAACCCAATTAAACATTGAATTCCATTTCCAAGGGAGATGACTTAGATTGCGCCACTAATTATATATTTTCTCAACCTAGTTTTATTTTGGAGGTTGTGTGACAAAACCTCTCAAATTTAGCATTGTTGTTAAGGAAATTGGATTCTCAATTGTTTGAAAAGGATTTCTAAGTGTTTTTACTCTGTTTTAGCTCTATTTTGGTTTAATTTTTGTTCTATTTTACGCTTGGATTTTGGATAGTTTAGTATTGCGTAACTAGTGTTTGCTCGTTGGAATTTTTGTTTAATGTGCCCAGAAAATTCTCAAACTTTGTTTTTCAAGGTTTTTGGGTGTTTTAAGTAAAAATAATAGCAAAGCTATTTGGTGCATCATTTTTTGGCCAAATTCCAATGTTTAAGGTACTTTTTCTAATTTTTTTAGTATTATTTCAATTTTTTTAGAAAATTTTCAATTTTTCTAGATTTAATTTCTTTAGTTCTTTTAATTTATGCATTGCATTTAGCATGGGTGATGGAGATTTAGAAGCTTGACAAGCTTATGGTAGCGAGGTTTAGATAGATGAAGTTTGAGTGCTACACATTGCCTAAACACTTGAGAGTGAGAGTAAACACTAATCCATATGAGAGGCTATGCATTTTGATTCATTCTTTTCAAATGAAATTGCCAGAGAACTTGATTTCTTGATACAAGTGAAGTTAGTTTGGATTGTTGAAGTGTTGATAAGTTGTGATTAGTCTCTAATTTGTGATTTTTACACTTCACTCTCCTTTTGCAATTTCTTTTTCCACTTGCCATTCCATTAGTCTTTTCTTGGAGTCTTGAGTTTTGCCCAGGAGTGCAAAGATTTAAGTGTGGGGGAATTTAGGCATTTTAATAATTAAATAAGGTTTAATGGATTTAATTAGAATATATTTGATTTTATTAACCATTCTTTGCACTTTAAGAAATAATTTACAAAATTTTAGATTTTTAATACATAAATCTCTTTTTAAATAATTTTGTAAATTGTTCCTACTTAATTGTTTCCATTCTTTCTGTGAAGATCCAATTGGGCTTTCTCAATTTCATGCATGGATTGGGCTAGCATACACATAAGAATTACCTCTCTTAGGTCCCACTAACATTCATGCAGTAACTTACGTGTGAAAAGAAGAAGCATCTGTGAAGAGAAGCAAGAAGCAGAATAGCTACGAGTTTAAAGCGTGAGAAAAAGGCTAGAATAAATGAAGAAAAGAAGCCATATGAAGATGCACATGAGCATGAGGTAGCCTTGGGTTAGGTAGAACATTACAAGGCATGGGTTTCAGGCATGGGCTCCACGTTGCATCACATCTAGCCCACCTATGAAGAAGTTGACGTGGGGAAAAGTAGTAGAAATAGAGGGAAGGTTTCCATGTGAAAAAAGAGAATAAACATTCACGAGAAGGAATAAGGGAAGCGAGAGGAAGAAGCCACGTGATTATTAAAGAGAAGAAGCATGAGATTTTATAGCTAAGAACCACATACATAGCATAACGAGAACCACGTGAACAGTGCAAGGAGAAGCTTTAGCTGCATGTGAAAATAAGAATTGAAAAAGCATGTGGTAATACATGTGAGAAGGGTGGGGGGCAACACGTTATGATGGGATCATCTCATCCACACATCATCTATCTCACACCTGATTCCATCTATTCATCTCATCATTAAGGGGAGCATCCAGACCATTCATCCACACATCTAATCATCTCATCCATCCATGATCTAGCTAAGCACGTGAAAGACTAAATGAGAACACATGCCTCTTATGAGGGAAATAAGCTCGGGCAACACGTTAATTCAATCATCCAGAGATGCATTCCACAGGCACACTTATTGCTATTCCATCCCATAACACTCCATTCAATCCACTCTCCACACCGTAGCATTACTCACTCCATTTCCCCCATTATTCCACCTCTAATGAAGCATTAATTCTCATCTTGTGATTAGCTTGGAAGAGGACCTTGAAGAAGCTTGAATCTATAGAGATAACAAAGGAATTTGGGCTAATATTTTCCTATTTTTCTATGTTTTTCCTTTTTCTTGTACATGCTTGGTTGAGATGTATTTGATTGAGATTGTTGTAGTTGTAATTAGTGGCTGGTTAGACACTAATTAGGATACTTTTTGACTAATTATTTGATTGAGTTTAGTGTTGGATTTTCATTATTCTCCAATTTTTCATGTAAGTAATCAAGGTGTTCAATGAAATGCATAAGTGAGATTGTGTGTTTAATTGTTTGATTTGAGGATTTTTTTAGAGTTTAATTGATTAATTAAACATCTTAGGATGATAATTCAGAGGTTGATTAATTGATTAATGAATCAAATTGAAGTGTTCATTGATCCTAAAGGCAAGAATTAATGATTTAGTGCAGGGTTGAGGTTTCAATTCAGTATTAACTTGTTAATTTCTTAAATCTTGGATGGTAATTCAAGATCATTTGCCATGAACACAATTAGAGACTCTTAGACTAAAATTAATTACAATTGAATTAGGATAATGATAGTGGATACTGAGGTACAATTTCAAGGCTAGTCACAAGTCTATCATTCACTCCTGAGCTCACGCAATTAGGTAGTGATTAGAAATTTTATTTCAATTTAATTCTAGTTAGTTTAATTAGATCAAAACTCCTTTAAATTAGGTAGTTCTAGGATTCTCTTACACTATGAAAATCCAATTAAACATTGAATTCCATTTCCAAGGGAGATGACCTAGGTTATGCCACTAGCTATATATTTTTCAACCTAGTTTTATTTTGGAGGTTGCGCATTGAGCATAACTAAATGGATCACATGGCCTAAATTAAATATCCATCTCCCTTTCCACTTAACTTTATTAATTATCCCAATTAAGTCCCTAATTCATCATAATTATCCTTAATTAATTTGGGGTATTACAGTTAACACTATCAGTAAGTGAAATTAAGCTTAAAAACATCCCTCTTGGGGAAAAGCTTTTGGCAATGGCTAAAGGTAATAGATTTTTCTGCATTTTAATTCACTTGGATATCATTCGTGGTGGAAACACAGCTCCATCCCCTTTAGCTGCATGGTCAAGGTCAATTAAAAGACTACATAAATTCCATACCTAGTGTCCCATACCAATGAGTACAAACATAAGTTTTTGCAAACATCACATAATTATGAGTGGACAAGCACTTCCTAGGTTTAACAAATCTACACATGAAGATAACTGTTAGAGTATTCATAACAAATATAAAGAGACCAATTGCAACATATGCTATTTAGGGTATCCCTAAAATAGATCCACATCACATATAGGAGAAATAAGGTTTCATGGTCCATTTCCAAAGAGAAACTCCTTCCCTAAAGGGAAGCTAATCCATATCTATAAAGAAGCTCCATCTCTAAAATGAAGCTCATCTTTGTAAATAAGCTAATATGAAGATCATCCCTAAAAATTCATTTCTCCTAGATACTAATATCATCTAAAATTTAATTATCATAAATATGCCCAAAATATAATCATGATACTATGAAATACTAAATATTCACTCTTAGAAGAATAACTTATCAATTCATATAAATTCATCAAAGTATCACATCTATACATATATCAAAATGATTTCATTACATAGTATGCAAGTTATAATGACCCTAACTCCTAATTAGACTAATTATGCATAATCATATGATTGACAATCAATACTTAAATTCTAAAGTCAATAGTAGTTTACTAATGGATGGAAATGTGAGGAAATTTGAACATTTTATTAATTAATAACCACTATTCAAATAAACTAAAAGATCTAAGTTCATAGTAAATTTAGTTTCTCATTTAAGACTTTCAATTCATCTGTAACTTAATCTAGAAGCATAAAACTCCTATATATTTACTTATAAGTTATTACGTATCATTAACATAAGGAAAACTAGGTTTTAGAAGTTAAATTAAAGGTTTGGGAATGAAGGCTGTGACTTGGGAGGACTTTGTCATGGCAACATGTCTACTGTAACTTCTAAAAGCATCAAAACACACTCATGCCACAACCGAGAAACTTTCTGTTGTGACTTAATTCAATTATGTAATTCTAGAACTAAGAATTTGGACTCGTGCCATGACTTTAAAGATCCACACTACAATTCAATTCACTACTAGAACTAAAATACAAAATCTTCACAATCTTCACTGTAACTTAAGACCTCTGTGTTGCAATGATAGTTGTGCCGAGCAACCTCAAATAAACTAGGTTAAAGAAGATTTGCAATATAGGGTGCAACCTAGATTACTTCCTTTGGAAATAGATTTCAATATTCAAAAAACCCTTCTAAGTGTAAGAGGAATCTAAAAACTACATAATTCAAGGGGGTTTTAATTGAATTTAACTAGCTTAAATTAAAATTTCAAACTACTAACTAAAATGCATGAATTAAGAAGCAAGTAATGAACATGTGACTAGCTTTGAATTTATCCCTTAATATTTAGTATCCTTATCCTAATTTAATTATCAATGTTCTAATTTAAGACTTTCTACATGTGTTTATGGTATTTATGTTGAGTTACCATATGAGATTCAAGAAGTTAGCAATTCAATGTTGATTGAGACCTCAACTCCACATTAAACCTTGTGATTAATATCATTGAACACTTAAATTAGATGATTAATCAATCAAATTAGCCTTTAAACTTCTATCTAAGAGGGCTCAATTAACTAATTAAATCCTAAGGAAACCTTAAATTAAACATTCAAGCATACAATTTCTAACATACACTTCATCAAACACCTTGATTGCATACATGAAAAATTGGAGGTAAATGAAAATTCTAGCACTTAAATTGATCCATTAATTATCAAAATTCTCTCTTAATTGATGTTTAACTAGCCACCAATTATAAACAACATCAATCTTAATTCATTATAAACTCAACCAAGCTAGTATATGAACAAGAAGAAGTGTTAGAAAGGGAGGAAAATAATGTAGAAATGTTAGCCAAATCGCTTGATTATCTTCATGGATTTAAGCTCCAATCAAGTCTTCATCCAGGCTAGCCACAAGAGATCAAATTAAACTCTCATTGGAGGGAAAAAGGATGGAGGAAATGGAGAAGATGAGTCACAATCTTCTTGCTTCTCGAAAGGAATGGAGGATAGATCCCTTTTATGTTTTGCCCGAGCCTCCTTTTTGTAATTCCCACATGAGCTCCTCATGCCTCTCTCCTCTTGAATTAGTGGGCCTCCTGATGTAGCATTTCACATGCTTCTTCCCTTTGATCATGTTCTCTTCCTTGTCTATGTGTGTTCCCCTCTCTTTATACCCCAGACTTCTCAATCATGTGTTGCTTTCTCTAATCAAAACCTATCAATCCTCTAGCCCCCATCTCATATAACCTCCTAGACCCAAGACTCACTATCCAACTTATGCTTATGTGTAAATGAGAGAATGATGCTAGTCCATGTATTTGTCAACTCCATTGATGCATAAAGTGTATGTGATAGCTCCTTCCACGACCTTCTCATGTGCTTGTGTATTATTCCAAGCCTCTATCCCTGGGGTCCATGAGTGTGTTCATGTGAAAGCTATGTGTGGGTGTGACTTGTGTATCAACATGAGAGTGAGCTAGTGCATTATTCCCTCGTACCTCATGGGTGTATATGCCCAAAGCTTCCTCATGTCCTAGTGCTCTCAAAACAGAACCTGAAGTATGTTTTTTTAGAGATTATGTGAGGTGTGTATATGTGTTTATGTGCCTCCCCATTCATACATGGAGTGTGAGCATATGTCGTGTATGAAAATGTGAGAGTGTAAATGAGAAAGTGGATGATTAAGTGTCATTGTGTAAGCTCATGTGATTCTGGACGTGTGTGAATTAGTGGCTGGCGTGAGAGTAATTCTAGGAGTAGGCCTACGTGATTAGAGTGCATGGAGTGTGTGTTACTAGACCTCATGCTACCCCCATCAACCTGTGTGTGTATGTGTGATTTATTCATCTCTCCATATGTCTTTTGCCTAGAGTGAGCCTGAAAGTGTGTGTGAGTTTTTCCACGTGGAATAACCCCTACATCTATGTGTGTGAATGAGAAAATTTCATGCCTCCCTTCTTACTCTTGTCCTATAGCTACTGCACCTCATGTGACCTGGTGTGAGAGAGCCTATGCTTCCAAAATGTGTGATTCATGTGTGAGTATAGGGAGTGAAACATGATAGAGCTGCTTCTTCCTTTTCCACGTGAAATCTAAAGCTTGAACATGAGAGTGTGTGTGGTGGATAAAGAACCCAAGAGAGCCTGCTCATTTGAATTAAGTTGTGTACATGAGATTAAGATAGCCTCTCATGTGTGTAGTGATCTATGTGTTTGTGCATCATATAGGGGAGCTCATGACTAGGAGAGTGAAAGGTGTCATACCTTATTTTATAACCCTTTTCCTATTACAATTACCTCATATATTACTTAGAGAAATAAACGAAAACCTAAAATATAAAAATTTTTCATTTTAAAACTTCCTCATACAATTTCACTATTCATTTTGTCATTTCTAAATTCTTATCTAACTTTGAAAATACATACTTAATTATAGAAAAATCGTATAAGGTTAATTTAGGGCTCTACTTCAAGCTCTCTAAGCCCTTTACAAGGGGAAAATACTTACTTAGCAGAGTGCATATAAATTCATATAAAGTTGCCCCTACAACAAATTAGACAGTTTTACCCCTCATTGGTCATATTATTATTATTATTATTATTTTGCCTTTATATAAGTACAGGCATTCTTGCATCTTATAAACACTAGTCATACTCTTTTTACTCCAGGGTTAGGTATATACATGGCTTTCCATTTCATACCTGAGTACCTTACAGTATCATAATGTAACTCATGCACGCAGTAATTTAAAATATTTAATTACATAACAAAATGTGGTGCATAAAAGTAAGGTCCTCGATTTATGTCTCCACATTCTTTGCTCTTTCTTTACTTGAACTCAAACCTAGCAAGGGTTATATTTGGGGTGAGATTATGAAATCTCAGTAGTAGTAAACCAATCTCATTCACAAGCAAGCATGTAAGTGCATAACATAATGCTAGTCAAGATGCCACATATCACATAGCAATATAAGGAATTTCATACAAGGCCAAGCACAATCTAAGCATATATGTCTCATCTTATAGCACAAGTGACAACTTGATATAGCATAACACTCATCATTATACAAACATACAAGCTTAAAGAAAGAGAGAGGAAAACTACTACCTTAGCAAACGTTGCTCCTTAATCCTTGAGACTCGGCTTACTTGCTTTTGGAGTTCCCAAAATAACATCAAACCCTATAATAATAATGATAATTCATTACAATCAACATATAAAACTTAACTTCTAAAATAGGATGACCCCTTTTAAACTTAATAGGACCATTGGAATTAGAAAAATCTAACTCCTTCCCTTCTCATTCACTATGGCCGAATAGTATGCATTTCTTGGCCAAAATTTAGGAATTTTATCCCATGAGCTTTGGGGGCTTTCCCATAGGTATTCCTAGCTAAAAAAACCCTTTTGAATCCATTTGAATGGATAAAATTATCAAATTCCAGCCCCAACATCACGTTTTGGTCATCATATAATCTAGCTCCGTTTTAGGCTCAAAGTGCGTTTCTTTGGTTCTAAAAATTCCATAACCTTTTCCTTTATGTTTTAGGACATGAAATTTGGTATACATGACTTTAAGACATCAAGAAAACACCATAAAAATTTTGGGAAAATTCGGACAGAATCTCCCCATGATTTCTATTTTCCCAAAAATTACAATCTTTGTGTTTTCCAAAGTTTCAGCACATAACAACAATAACTAAGCTCATATGGCCTTCATGTTCAACATATAAACTTCATTTCAAGGCCTTCATATTCAACATATAAACTCCATTTCTAACAATTCATATGCTTTCCAAAAATAACTCATAGCTAGGGTTTAACAAAACTAGCTTAAGGCATGTGATTTATAAGTATAAGATGGAGAAAACTTACTCTTTAAGCTTAAGCCTTGCTTCCTTTAGTTTTCTCACACTAAAATCCTTTCTCTTCCCACTTAAAGAAACATTTAACCTTGAAGAAAAGATGAATATGCAGCTGCCCTTTGGAGGAAATGGTTGGAGGATGGAGAAGATGAAGAAATTTGGTGAAGAATGGTGATAGTTTTGCTTGGTTTCACTTCATCTTCCACTTTTTCTCCCTCCCTCTCTCTCTTCACGTTTTCTCTCCTCCTGCCTTGTGTGTGGTGTGAAAATGGTGGAATGGAGGTGAAGGAGATGAATTAGGATGAAGTTAAAGGGTCATACTAAATTTGGACCCTTAGATCAACCTTTCCAAGATCAAATCCTAGCCTTCCATTCCTTTTTCTTTTGATTTTCTAATTTTATAACTAAATATCTTCTTTAAAAAATCCTTGACCACACACTTGGATGCCTTTTCTTAGCCCTTAAGTTATGGATAGTAACCATGGTTAATTTCCTTAATTCATCCATGGTCTACTTTTAACTCAACCATAGTTAGTTTCTAACTTAACCATGGTGAATTCTTTAACATAACTAAAATCATTTTCTTCTTTCCCTTTCATTTTATATTTATATTTGGATTTCATCTTCTCTAAAACCCTAATTATATCTTCTCTTCTCTTTTTGGGCCTTTAGAATCAGCTATTGGGCCTTACCGCAGTCTAATCATTGGTATTTGGGCCCAATTAAGGTTTTACGATACAATACATACCTTTAGACTTTCTAAAATTTATAAATATTATTTCCTCTACTTTCTGGCCATACTGAGCTTCAAACATGGTTGAGGGGTCCTTAACCTCAATCCTCACAAATTTTGGTGTCAATCAAACACCTAAGTCTATAAGTGTAATTTTCACCGTTCTGTATTATGATTGTGTTATAAACTTTTCCTTTACTGCAGTTCTGTCCTTGAAACTCCTTCAGGGTTTCTTAGCCCTTTAGCTATTTTTATTTCTATAGTTGTTACAACTTCCTTTTTCTAATTTGATCATGGCTACTGATCGGGATAACAGGATTCCAGACCGAATCCCGCCCGACCATCCGGACAACTTGGCATCATTGGACCCGTCTCATCAAACTGAGTTTAACCGTGGGTCACGAATTTATAAGATTCTCGCCCGATTTTTTGATATTCATGCTTAAAGCCACGAATAGAGGGTGAAACTAGGGTTCCCTGAATTTTAGGGCAATTTATACATTTTGCTCGACATATAACTTTTCTTTGCATTTTGGTCCCTAGCTCCTTCATACTTGACTTCAGAGGCTCTTCGAGACCTTTTTTTAATTCTTTTTTTTTTTCATCTATTTTAGCCCCAATTTTAAGGCACCTTTGGCCTTGACTCATCATTATTTTCAGTCTAGAATATTATTCTAATTTTAGTAGACCTTAATTTACTCTATTTGGGGGACTTCCTTTCATATCCGGTAAATTTTGTACGTTGACAGAGAAATCATATACTACGTTTCTCGCGTTTCCTTACGTTTTCTTGGATTTTCATAAGACTGGATATTATAAAGGGGCTTGGATTGAGAGCTGAAGCTGGTCCTTGTGTGCCTAGACATGAGACTTGAATGAAGTAAGCTACATGGAAGAGTGTATGAATCCTTCTTGAATTAATGGAATGTGAGGCCTTTCACAATCATTCACGTAATGCCGATTTTTGTTAAACGATGAAAACGGGCACATTTTCAAAGCAAGTCTCCCGAAATGAATTAGTTAAGGTCCCAAAAAATTTGAGTAACATTCTAGACTCCTAAAAATGAGAATCAAAGGCTCAAATGAAAAGAAAAATGGAATTAGAATGAAGAAACAATTTCTTACGAAAAACTTACGAAACGTAATGGCATTTTCGTAATTTTGAGCAAATTTTGAAATTCACATAATAGGGCCTTTTAAATGAAAGTTTAAAGTTCTTCAGGGTTCTCAGAGGCCTTAAAAACCATAGGAAGCCCCTGGACAGTTAAAACTCCTTTGGTGGATGTTTTCTAACGTTGGTGTACATAAACTTTGACGGATTCATTCGAGAAGGTTTTAGCTCTGATTTGAGTGATTCGAAAGGCATTTTACTAAAGTGGGAACCTAAATTTTACAATGGAAAAGACGGTTCTAAAAAAGGAGCTAAAACAAATTAGAAACAAAAATGCCAAAAATAAAGGACAAAATAGGAATTTTTAAAAATCTTCCTTTCTCCACCTATATATATAGGGCACCCTACTCTCCCAGTCATATAGCTTCATATTTTTTTGCCCTAAACTAGAGAGGAAACCCTAGGGGAGTGGCGCACAAGAGAAAGAAGAAGAGGAAGAGAAATCCAAGCTTGAAGGTATGGAATTTTGGAAGTTTTTCATCCTTTTTCCATTCCAAACCTCTTCTCCTCTATTCTCCTTTATTTCCTATGATTATAATGAAGTTTATAAATCTATTTTAAGGGAAAAATTAAGGGAAAAATTCAGATTTGAAGAGAGGAGGCCAAAGAAGACAAGATTCAAGTGAGAAAATAAGAAAAAATAAGGTAATTTCTTCTTCCATGGTTGCTACCCCTTGCTCCTCTTCTCCTTATGGTTCGCCCCACTCAAGAAGTCCTAGGAAAGCTTAGTTTTTAGGATGAAACAAGGGTGATTCTTAAGAAAAAGTGTGTGGAGAATAAGAATATGCAAAGAAAATTAACAAATAACTATGAAAATTCAAGATGCAAATTTTAGGGTTTCATATGCTCCTTGTAAAATCTGATTTGATACCTTGATTTCAAAGTTAGGAAAAATTCTAAATTTGGTCAGGTTACTATTCAACTGGTCCAAACATAAATTCTATCACTTAAGGGGCAAATAATGCCCAATTGCCATGAAATTTTATGGGGAGAAACTAGATATTACTAGTGACTTGTGCGAACTAGAAGCACCTCATTTGAAGGTCTAGAGAGAGAGATATGAATTTTTAAAGTTTCTGCCCAGTATCAGGCATTCAAACTAACCTCAGGTATTGTTTGATTTATTTTCGATGCCTGGACATGTCTAAAATAGTCCAAAGTTATTTTTCCCTCTAATTAACATTTGTAACTTTCCAGATTGGTATCATTTGTATAGATTGGATTTTTGTGGAATTAATTGGATATTTTTGAAGTTTGTAGCAGAAAGTTGTGATAATACCTGTAGCCAACCAGACCTCTACACCTTTTAAATGTCAAAGGTCTTTTATGTTATGTTTCATGGCCTGGAAATATTTTTAGCATAAATTATACATGTAGCTTTTCAGAATGACAAAGATTGCATGATTTTAATTTTTGTAGAATTAGTTATGATTTTTCAAAGTTTGTGATAGAAGTGAAAAAAATTTGGCCAAAATTGCATATATGAATTTTATGTATCCCCTTGCCATACACGAGCTCTAGGCCAATTGTGGTCATGGAAATGAGTTGTATCTATGTAATTAAATATGAGAATGTGATATATGAACTCACATAGTCCATGGGACATCAAATGAAAAATTTATATGCGACACAATGCTAAAATATCCATTATTTTAATTTCTTTTTCTTGCTCCTTATATGAGATGCATGAATTAAAGCATGAGATAAGCTATGAGATTATGGTGTTATATTTATTGGTATCAGAGCAAAGGTTCAAGCTCTTGATGTGGATTATGGCTTGTGTTTATGAGTTGCCTAGATGTATATGAGCTTGTTTGTGGATGAATTGAGTGTGTTAATGGTGGAAATGTTCCCTTTTTCATGTTATAGTCTGTTATGATATTTCAGAGCTATGATGAACACTAGGAGAGGTCAGCCCTCTAGAGAGGCTCATGTAGATGCTAGAGTCAAGCCTAGTGATCTGGTAGCTGGAGCCTTATAGTCTATTATGGCTTGCCTGGATTAGTAGCAGGCTGTGATTATGCAATTACAGGAATGACTTGCTAAGAGAGACAGTCAGGGCCCTACACCTCCTCCTCCATAGCCACCTCACCACTCAAATTGTTTCGAGCATTTAGGGGTGACTCATTTAGACCCGCAACCACAGGTACAGATGGTTGGCCCTATTCTGTTAGCTCAAACGCATCCAGCCCAGGAGTAGCACTCTATTAGCCAGGTCATCACCCAGTTCAAGAAATTTGGGCCTCTCACCTTTGGTGGTGAGATGAACATAGAGAAAGCCAAGGCCTAGATTATGTAGCTAGAGAAAATCTTCTAGGTGATGGAGTGCATGTCTGAGCAAAAAGCCACTATGGCTATTTTCCAATTAGAAAAGGAAGTAGATTTCTAGGAAGGGCACTGAGCCTATCTTGCAAGCGAGGAACCTTCCAATTACATGGGAGGCATTCTTCTAGGCCCTTTATGAGGGGTACTTCCCTAGTTCAATCAGGGATGAGAAGGATTCAGAATTCATACTCCTGAAACAGATAGAAAGGATGTCTGTAAAGCAATATATAGCCAAATTTGTAGAGCTCTCCCAATACTCCTCTTATTTATAGAGACATGATGATGAGTAGTGGCAAGCAGATAGGCTAGAGAAAGGTTTGCTTCCAGAGATCAGAGACAGGGTAGTGCCATAGAGAATTAGGCACTTTAATACCTTGGTTGAGATATGCAGAGTGACGAAGGAGAATCTCAAAATGATGTAGCCTACCTCTAACACTAGACCACCCCTCCCTGAGCCCAAGAGATCTAGAAAGGGATCACAAGCTGCAGTTACTAGTAGGAGAGGTGGCAGAAGCCAGTGGAGACAAAGGGGCAAGAAATGGAGGACTCGATCCAGTAGAGGTAGCTTTACACCTATCACATGTCCCTAGTGTGGCAAGAACCATGGAACCAAACCATGCTATGCAGGGTAAAATGTATGTTTTTGGTGTGGTAGGCTAAGACATATGGCTAGGGACTGTACCCAAGCTCCTCTACAGTTCACACAGTAGAGGGAGATGGCTCCTGCTCTCAGACCTTAGACCCAAGGTAGAGTCTTTACCCTATCACAATAGGAGGCTAGCCAGTCCCCGAGTCTGATCCAAGGTATTATTACAATAAATAATTTTTCTATAACTGCATCATTTGATTCGGGTGCTAGCCACTCTTTTACATCATATGACTATGCTAGGAGGCTGGGTCTGAGTATGCATACACTCCCATATGACTTGCATGTATCTACCCTACAGGAAACTGAGCCATTACCTCCTATGCTTGTTTGAATTGTGTGATCCAATTTGATCACTGTCTTACCACCCTTGATTTCATTTGTACGTCCTTTGTTGATATTGATGTGATCATTGGCATAAACTAGATGTCTGCAAATAATACCATACTAGATTGTAGCCACAAATGTATTACTTTACCTGAGTGTGAGACTGTACCTAATGTGAGGACTGAGTTATCTATTATGACCACCTCTCAAGCTGAGAGATCTCTAGGGTATGGTTATCAAGGGTACCTAGTTCTCTTTTCAGTTCAGGCTGAGGTAGAAGAGGGTATAGATGAGATCCCTATAGCAAGAGAGTTCCCAGAGGTATTCCCTAAAGAGATTAATAGACTACCCCTAGAAAGAGAAGTCGAGTTTCCTATAGACATTGTACCTAGGGCAAGTCTAATATCTAAGGCCCTGTACAGGATGGCTCCCACCGAGTTAGCTGAGCTTAAGAAATAGATAGAAGAGCTTTTAGAGAAGGGTTTTATCAGACCCAGTGTCTCACCGTAGAGAGCTCCAGTCTTATTCGTAAAGAAGAAAGATAGGAGTCTTAGGCTATGTATAGACTACAAGGAACTCAATAAGATAACTATTAAGAATAAGTACCTTCTTCCTATCATAGATGACCTTTTAGATCAGTTAGTAAGAGCATTTGTATTCTCTAAGATAGACCTCAGGTCAGGATATCACCAGCTTAGAATAAAGGCTGAGGATATCCCCAAAACAACATTGAGAACGAGATACGGGCATTATGAATTTTTAATTATGCCCTTCAAGTTGATGAATGCACCTGCAGTATTCATGGATTACATGAATAGAGTCTTCAGGCCATACTTAGATAGATTTGTAGTTGTCTTCATAGATGACATCCTCATCTACTCAAAAAGTAGAGAAAAATATGAGCAGTGCCTAAGATTAGCCTTGGAGACCTTGAGAGAGAGATAGTTGTATGCTAAACTTAATAAATGTGAGTTCTAGCTCACTAAAATTCAATTTATAGGTCATGTGATCTCCTAGGCAGGGGTCATAGTAGATCCTCATAAAGTAAAGGTAGTATTACAGTGGGAGAGACCTAGGGCAGTGACAGAGATCAGGAGCTTTCTAGGTTTAGCAAGTTACTATAGGAGCTTTATTTAGGGCTTTTCTCAGATAGCGATGCCACTGACTCAGCTCACTAGAAAGAATGTGCCTTTTATGTAGAATGAAAAATGTGGGAGTAGTTTTTAGGAGTTAAAGCACAAGCTAACTATGGCCCTAGTCTTAGTACTCCCTGACCTTAGAGAGACTTTTGTAGTCTATAGTGATGCTTCAAAGAAAGGGTTAAGATGTGTGCTTATGTAGAAAGGCCGAGTGGTAGCTTATGCTTCTAGACAGTTAAAATCTCACGAAGAAAATTACCCCACACACTACCTAAAGTTAGCCATAGTGGTGTTTGCTTTGAAAATATGGAGGCACTACTTATATGAGGCAGCTATAGAAATTTACAGTAACCACAAGAGCCTTAAATATTTATTTGAACAGAAAGAGTTTAATATGAGACAGCAGAGATGGTTAAAATTTTTGAAAAATTATGATTTTACATTGAAATACCATCCCATTAAGGCTAATGTGGTAGCTAATGCCCTAAGTAGAAAATCCATACACATGGCCTGTATGATGATCTTAGAGCAAGAATTGATTAAGAGATTCAGAGATATGAGTCTCTCCTATGAGGTGTATTCGGGAAAACTATTATTGAGTAAAACCTGAATAGGAAATGACCTAAGGGAGCAAATAAGAGAAGTCCAATAGACAGATGACTATGTAAATAAGATTAGAGCTCAAATAACCCAAGGTAGCATTCAAGAGTTCAATCTGTTTAAGGATGATATAGTAAGACACAAGGATAGGCTGTATGTGCCTAGAAATACAGAAATCAGAGAGAAAATATTAGATGAGGCACATAAGAGTAAATATACCATTCATCCAGACAGTAATAAAATGTATCAGGACTTAAAGAAAATGTTCTGGTAGCCTGGAATGAAAACAGATATAGCAAAATATGTCTCCTGATATTTAGTGTGTCAAAGAGTTAAAATAGAACACTAGAAATCAGTTGGATTACTTCAGCCCCTAGATATCCCGGAGTAGAAATGGGATAGCATAGCCATGGATTTTGTCATGGGTTTACCCAGAACATCATTGGGGCATGATGCAATATGGGTAATAGTGGATATATTAACAAAGTCAGCACACTTTCTAGCTATGAAAGCTACTTACACCCTAGACAAATTAGCCTAGCTATACATACAGGAGATAGTTAGATTACACGGTATGCTTAGGAGCATAGTGTCAGATAGAGATCCCAGATTCACTTCAAATTTTTGGAGATCATTACAAGAAGCTCTAGGCACCAGGCTTACATTTAGCACAGCCTATCACCCCCAAATAGCTGGATTGATGAAGAGAACCATCAAAACCCTAAAGGACATGTTGAGGGCATGTGTGTTAGAGATGAAAGGAAACCGGGATACAAACTTGCTTATAGCAGAGTTTGCCTATAATAACAGTTATCATACAAGTATATAGATAGCATCATATGAGGCATTGTATGGGAGAAAGTGTAGGTCTCTGATGTGTTAGGTTGAGCTAGAAGAGTGGAGCTTTATAGGCCTAGAGTTAGTGGACCAGACTTCTAAACAGATTGAGACCATCAGAAAGAAACACCTGATGGCCTATAGTAGACAAACAAGCTATGCAGATAAATGTAGACGGCCGTTAGAGTTTGAGATTAGAGACCATGTCTTTATTAAAGTGTCTCCAGTCACAGAGATAGGTCAGTCTATTAAAAGTAAAAAAGCTCAGTCCAAAATACATAGGTCCCTTCCAGATTCTTGATAAAGTAGGACCTGTGGCCTACAGACTAGCATTTCCCCCAAACCTAAGCCAAGTCCACAATGTATTCCATGTTTCACAGCTCAAAAAGTACCAGCCTGACCCCTCACATGTTATAAAATATGAAAATGTATAGTTACAGGATGATTTATCATACATAGTATCACCAAATCAGATCGTGGATGTTAGACTCAAGCAGTTACAAAATAAGATGATACCATTAGTAAAAGTGGTTTGGAAGGGGTTATCTCCTGAAGAAGCTACTTGGGAACTAGAGGAAAATATAAGAAAGAAGCATCTAGAACTCTTCCCATGAGGTATGTTATCTAAATTTTGAGGATGAAATTTTTTAAAGGGGAGAGAATTGTAATGTCTAGTTTTCGTTAAATGATAGAAACGGGCACGTTTTCAAAGCAAGTCCCCTAAAATGAATTAGTTAAGGTCCCAAAAAATTTGAGTGACATTCTAGACTCCTAAAAATGAGAATCACAGGCTCAGACAAAAAGAAAAATGGAATTAGAATGGAGAAACAATTTCTTACAAAAAAACTTATGAAACATAATGACATTTTCATAATTTTGAGTAAATTTTGGAATTCATATAGGAGGGCTTTTTAAATAATGTTTTTGAGTTTTTCAAGGTTCTCAGAGGCCCTGAAAACCATAGGATGCCCTGGGACAGTTAAAATCTTTCCGATGGATGTTTTCTAACATCGGTGTACCCAAATTTTGACGGATTCATTTGAGAAGGTTTTAGCTCTGATTTGAGTAATTCCAAAAGCATTTTACTAAATTGGGAACCTAAATTTTATAATGGAAAAGACGGTTCTCAAAAAAGAGTTAAAATGAATTAGAAACAAAAATGCCAAAAATGAAGGGTAAAATGGAAATTTTTGAAAAATCTTCCTTCCTTCACCTATATATATAGGGTGCCCCACTCTCCCACTCACATAGCTTCATATTTTTTTACCCTAAACCAGAGAGGAAACCCTAGGGGAGTGGTGCACAAGAGGAAGAAGAATAGGAGGAGAAATCCAACCTTGAAGGTATAGAATTTTAGTAGTTTTTCATAGTTTTTTTCCTTTCCAAACCTCTCCTCCTCCATTCTCCTTTATTTCCTATGATTATAATGAAGTTTATAAAAATGTTTTAAGGGAGAAATTAAGGGGAAAATTCGAATTTGAAGAGAGGAGGCTAAAGAAGACAAGATTCAGTGAGAAAATAAGGAAAAATAAGGTAATTTCTTCTTCCATGGTTGCTACCCCTTGCTCCTCTTCTCCCTATGATACGCCCCACTCAAGAAGTCCTAGGAGGGCTTAGTTTTTAGGCAAAACTAAGAGTGAGTCTTAGGAAAAAGGATGTGGAGAATAAGAATATGCAAAGAAAATAACAAATAACCATGGAAATTCAAGATGCAAATTCTAGGGTTTCATATGCTCCTTGTAAAATCTAATTTGATACCTTGACTTCTATGGCTAAATGAGAGTTTAAATTATCCCTTAAGATCCCTAGAAGTCTCCCCATGTGCTTCCTTCATTAAGAAAATAAACTAAAGTCCATGAAGGCCAAATTCCTCTATTATCTCAGCCTAGATGAGTTAGGATACCTAGAGAGAGTTTTAATTTGTCCCAAGTCCATTTTTGAGTCATATATGATGAGTGAAAATAAAGTGAGGCCTTGGAAAAAATTTAGAACCCATAGAAAGTAAGTTGGCCTTATATGTTCCATAATTTGACTAAAAGAAACAACATGTAGTTAGGCTCTTTATTTTAATTGTGTGATGACCCCAAGAGGCTTAAAAGGAGTCAAGAATCATATATGAAAGGAAAGAAAGGAGCCTAGAATTTATTTGATAGGTGTTGCTTCATTAGGTGCATTCTTGGAAACATAAAAGGGGTTTATAGACTAAGTTAGTGACTAAGCAAGTTGTGTGGCCTTAGAATTAATTCCATAAATCTAATTAGCTTCCATAAATTGTGTCTAGGCCAAAAGAAATCATTCCCATACCTTTGTGTGTGTGAGGCCGAGGAAGGGAGCATTATTTCAAGAGAAAAAGTGTGTGGTTGCTTTCAAGGTAGCTCACTCCTCCTTCTCTCATGCATGAATGTATGCTTGTCTTGTCTTTGAATGTGTGTATGTGTGTATGTGTGTTTTAAGCCATGAAAAGTATTTTAGCATGATTTCATATGCCATGGTACCATGATGATGCTTTATGTTTTCAAATAATATTTGTTATGTCTATTTTGGTTTTCTTGAGTGTGGTGAGGCCAATAACCCTTAATCATGGTGAGGATGAGCCAAGAACCCTTAATATTTAGTTGAGACAAAGTGAAGAGTCTCCCAAAAGTGAGCTTAACTTCTAAGAGTAAGGTTGAGTCCAAGAACCTCTTAAAGAATGGGTGAGGCAAGTCCAAAATCCACAAGTGAATGAGTGAGGCTAATCTATCTACTTAGCAAGCCTATGTATACCATGTATGACTTTTTCAAATGCTAAGATTGCTTATTGAATGTTTATGCTATGTGATATGCCCATGCATACATTTGGAAGAATTGTTTTTCATCATTTTATGTGTGATTGAAAGGGAGATGAGCTATTGGGATTCTTTGAATCTCATTCTCTCCTCTCTAATGTTCTAATATGCTAGGTGGACAAAGAGAACAAGGAAATGGAAGCCAACCTCTTGAAAGATGAGAGCATGCCATTAAAGTGTATGGAATTTGCTTCTTTAAGATCATTTAAGTGAAAATTGTTGTAACCTATCATTGTATATGACTTAGGACCTCTTGATCATATGTAATTATGTTAATATGTTATGTATAAATGAGAAATTATGTTATGTGACCATTAGAACGTAAATTGAGTATGTTATGGCAAACTAGCTTCTTGAATGACTTTGTGCAATTGTGTACAAATGGAAGTGGAATGGCTAAATTGAGATGCATGAGGTTTGGGACCACTTGGATAGCTCATACAAGTCATATTCATACTTTTAAACTTGCCCAAGAAGTGCAAAATATTAAGGGAAGCCATTTAGACACTTTGGTATCCTATGTAGAGCAAAAATTGACCATATTAAAAACCTACACCACTTTTTATCCAAATGAACTCTTCTTGATCTTAGATTTGGCATGCAATTAGAGCTTGTTGAGATCTTTTTAGGAAGCAAAGTGCAAAATTTTAGAGGTCTATAGAATATTGGATGAATTTTCAAAGTTGGGAAAATTTTGAAGTTGGTCAGGTTACTGTTTATACTGGCTCAAAAATAAATTTTATCCTTCATAGGGCAAATGATGTCCAATTGCCATAACATTTTATGGGAAGAAACTAGACATTCCTAGTGACTTGTGCCAACTAGAAGCACCTCATTTGGAGGTTTAAAGAGGGAGATATGAATTTTTAAAATTTCTGCCCAGTATCAGGCATTCAAACTGATCTCAAGTACTATTTGATTAGTTTTTGATGCCTGGATGTGCCTGAACTAGTCTGAAGTTATTTTTTTCCCTCCAACTTACATCCATAGCTTTCTATATTGGTATCATTTACATAGATTAGATTTTTGTGGAATTAATTAGATATTTTTGAAGTTTGTAGCAGAAATCTGTGACAGTACCAGTAGCCAGCCAGACCTTTGCACCTTTTTGAATGTCAAACATCTTTTGTGTTATATGTCATGGCCTAGGCATATTTTAAGCATACATTATACATGTGTAGCTTTCTAGAATGACAAAGAATGCATGATTTCAATTTTTCTAGAATTAATTATGATTTTTCAAAGTTTGTGACAGAAGTAAGAAAATTCTAGCCGAAATTGCATATATGAATTTTACATATCCCCTTTCCATACACGAGCTCTAGGCCAATTGTGGTGATCAAAATTAGTTATATCTATGTAATTAAATATGAGAATGTAATACATGAGTTCACATGATCCACAAGACACCAAATGAAAAATTTATAAGCGACACAACGTTAAAATATTCATTATTTTAATTGCTTTCTCTTGCTCCTTATGTGAGATGCATGGATTAAAGCATGAGAATAGCATGAGATAAGCTATGAAATTATGGTGTTACAATTCATGTGTGAAATATCCATGCCTCACCCTCTACTTTTTTTAATTTTCATGTCCTAAAAATAAATTAAGAAAAATATGCTCAAAAAATAAAACAAAATATTAAGTAGGAAAAATTCACAAAAAAACATTTTGAAAGAATTTATGCATTATAACCAAGAATTTTTTGTAAATTAATTATGAGAGTGCAATAATGACCAATAAAATCAAATCTCATCCAATTAAATCCCTAAAGCCATAATTCATCCTTAAGAAATCCAAATTAAGGAAAATAAAATATATAAAAATGATCTTTACCATGCAGCGAGGTTCGTTTCTAGACCTTGTAATGCCTTTCTCTCGATTCTTGCCTCAGCAAGACCCCTTTGCACTACGACAAGATTATCCTTGGGAGCCCTCTCATCCTAAATTTTGTGATTTGTACCACGGCATAAGTTTTTTGGCTGTATTGCACTTTGCTTCTGTTACCCTTAAGCTCTTTCGCTACAAAGATGTTTGGCCGCAACTTAACTGAGACTTGATCCTAAACACTTAAATACATATCCTAACACTTTGCCATTACCTTAAATTAGACTCTAAGACTCCTCTATGGCTAACATACATGGTTTTAATGGCATAGAATTCTTATTTACCTTAACTTGTTAACTCTTATCATTTAAAGGCTTAAGCATTTATTAAACTAATT
This sequence comes from Erythrophleum ivorense, assembly GCA_026724425.1. Classification (NCBI taxonomy): domain Eukaryota; kingdom Viridiplantae; phylum Streptophyta; class Magnoliopsida; order Fabales; family Fabaceae; genus Erythrophleum; species Erythrophleum ivorense. Next base: position 8,143,892 of record JAIUCV010000010.1, read on the forward strand.
GAACCTTGCCACATATAGCAATTTACCTGTAACAACCCTAACTTCTAATCATCATAATTAAGGTTAAGTACGTGATTAATAATCATAAATCAAGGTTGAAAGTCATTACAACTAATTATATTCAGAAAATGCAGGGGAATTTGAACCTTGATGTTATTAGGGTCATTAATTAGACAACCACAATTATTTGAATGTGCAAGTGAATTAATCATCAATGAGGATTCTTTGATTCTTCCATCCATCAATTTTGACTCATAAAAACCTCCCACAAGTATTTCTAGATCATTCCTTAGCATTACCATAAGAGAAACTAAGGTTTCTAGGTGAATATGAGAAATGGAGCACCTTCGTTGTGCGCTAAATTCTCTCACACCACGGCCAATTACTTTCAGGTTCAACTTCTTTCACCTTCACAAATTTCGTACATTTCGCCGTGGCCAAATACCTTTTTTGCCACAGCGAATTACCCTCTGGAACACCACCAAACTTGCCTCTCACACTTAGCCGCAACTAACTTCACTGTTCACATTTGGCCGCGGCCAATTACCCTCTGTTACTCTCCCTAGGTAACTTTGTCACTTTTGCCCACGACTAATTCCCTTCTATTCTTATAACTCCCAAGATTTCATCCCATACTATCCAATTCCCCCTCTAGCAACACTCTAGGCCACTTTAACTTAGTTTATGAAGATTTAGTGTCTTTCTTTTACCTAATCTACCTAACACATCTATCATTACCCATTCAAAACTCAAATGTGGATCCTTAACCCTCTAGCCACCATAAACCAGTGAGTTCATAGATCAATGACAGCAAAGAGTTTATACACTACTCATATTTCCATTCAAACATAAGTCTTATTAGAAATTTCATACATCACTAGTTTAAATTGACATCTGATGTATCAAACGATTACAGTCCCTATGCTTGGCAATACATGATGTAATGCGGCAATTATATAAAATTAGTAATCTAATTACACAATACAGTCTGACAAGGTTTCCGAACCTATATGCTACCAACCCATATAATAAGCTTCCATTAATTTCTCCTTGCCACTAAAAGGTCCGGTCCTTAAAAATGTTAGCCCACAATCGGGGTGAGATATATAATCTCAGTAATAAGAGGTAAATCCCATATATATGTACAAATTAATCAATACAATACAATACAATTTCATATCATCAATATTAGAATCATCAATTCAATTTGCAAATGAACTAATTGAACTACCAATGACTACTATCTCATACCAACAATCATACACAACATGTTAATGGCCAATAACACTGGGAGAGGTCTATCTACGACACCTACTCCATAATGAGCACAACCAGGGCTTAGTGCATTTGGGGTCTAATCACAACATAGTACTCTATCAAAGCACATACACAGGTGGTAACCGCACCACAGCTCCACCATGGACTCACAAGGTCCAATTACAATAACAATTCAAGTAGTCAACTAATCATTTAGCATTTCAAAATCAAGCATATGTAACAAATATTAGATTAACATGAGCATATACATGAAATTAGGAAGAATAACCCCAATTACCTCAATAAAGCTAATTACTCTTCCTCTATCTACCACCATGATCCAAAGCATACCAAGCCTAACATAAGTATGATTATCATTATTTAACTATCATTAGCAAGGAAATTCTCCCTATCCGCAGATTAATCTTAACAAGAATCATTGAGAACTTCTTACCTAAGCTTCCTAATGATCTATTGCACCAACTCAGGATCCATACATCAAAGCTCACCATGATTCACTCCCTACAACTCCATTTTCTCACATGTACAAACTATGCAGCAAAAGTTAATCTAAATTGTGGGAATTTAGCACATATACCACATAGGAGAAAGAAGGAACAATTACCTATACATCCAAGAGGTCAAATAGACTAAGTTGAGCCTTAACTTCCAAGAATACACCATGGGATATTCCAAAATTTGAATTTGAGTCATCAAGCCCAGAAATTTCATTGTTTCACCTTCATCTCCTTGTATTTTTGCACAATAACAGAACCCATTATGAAAATCAGTGTTTGGGGACATTTTCTAGCAAAATAATGCATATAATGAAAGAAAAAAACTTATCCAATCATCCCTCTAACCTTTAACTCCAAAAATCTTGCAAGGAGTCACCCAAATACCAAATTTCATTTGAGAAGGAGATGAAAATGCCTAAAACTATAAACTAATCGGACCAAAATGAAGGAGAGAATGAGTGGGACATGTTTTATATAGATTACCTTAGCCAAATCTTCCTCTAGAAGTGAGAAATGGTGGAAGAATACAAAAAACCCTAGCCCTTCTTCTAACATACGAATTTCTTCTTCTTATTCTGCAGAAAATGAATGCCTTGGCAACCAAATGGGTGGAAAGAAGGCTTTTTAGGGTTTTAGTGCAAATGGGCTAGTCCAATGGACCTATTACTCTTGGTAGACTAATGCTTAACATATTGGGCCAAGGTTCATTAGGTTGGGCTGCAAAATGTTAGGGATAGAGTGTGTTGATCCGATAGCCCAAGACTTATTTGGACTCGCTTTCCCAAGTTTGGGCTAAGGCTAAATGGGCTCTTGTCTCATTTAAATTCACTAATAAGTTTTAGGCTTTCCAAAAAATTTAAGTTAAGCTCACAAGGAGACTAGTATTGGGCTCTCCTACCAAGCTCATGGCATAATTGGGCTTCTACCTCACTAAACCCAATTGGGGCAATGCTAAGTGATCTCTCTTTTGGGCCAAGTCTCACAATAATAAATTGGATCTGCATCTATAATCATTGGGCCTCCATTAGTCTTTAATCATGGCTTATTTAATTTAATTTAGGCCTAAATAATATTTCTAACTCAATTAAATCTCAAATCCATATTAATAATTTATTTCCCTATAATCCATATTCACATAACTTGTCCAATTATTCCATAATAATTATTCTTAATTATTCTAGATCCATGATTAACACTTTAATTAAATGTTAGGGTGTTACATTACCCATATGACAGCAATGGTATATGAAGCTACAAATGACAACTCCAAAATGTGCATTTTCCTACTAATTAACCTTAGACCACTTTGAACAAATTTCAATAAGCCAAATAAACATGTTCTTATCCTCAAAATTCTAGAACATCCCTTGATGTAACATAAGGCTATGCAACATCCCTAGAATTACCCAACAATTTCTCATGACAGCAAAATAAGCTGAGATATACCCAAGGGATAGATTAACTCATAACTAACAAGACCAAAATAACCAAACCATATCCCCCAGGGTCTTAAGCTACAACCAAACCCAAAGCAACAATTATTCAAGTATTGACATCCATCTTACTCTTTATATGAAAGCAACATTCAAGAACTACTTCTAAAATCTCTAAGTAACAAATCACAACCAGACTATACCTTATAAATTCCTCTAAACACCTTATGCAGGTGTAATGAAAATATTTAAACAATCCTAAATATCTAAGTTTCTTATACCAATAATTCAATCATTAATTTTACAATGTCAAATATCTAGAGGTCATATAATTTCAAGGCACTCATTAATAATCATCTTGACACAATCATAAGCATCAATTCCATGATGTCTCAAATTATAAAATTAGTCCTTATACTTGGTAATACGTGATGCAACATGACAATTATACAACATATTAAGCAATACTAGTATGTCTATTATACAAACCCATTTAAACAAGGCATTTAAGCTTATACACTACTAAACCATCATAGTAGGCTTCCATTAGCTTTTCCTTCCTACTAAAAGGTTCAATTCTTGAAAATATTAACCCACAACTAAGGTAAGATATAAAATCTCATTAACAAGAGGAAAATTCCATATATATGTGCAGATTAATTAACATAATAAATTATGAACTAATTGGACTACTAGTGACTACTATCCCATACTAACAATCACATATAATATATTAATGGCCAAAAACAAAGGAAAAGGCCCATCTACAGTGCCAACTCCTCATTGAGCACACTCATAGCTTAGTGCATTTCATTAAGTCTAGTCATAACTCAATGCATGATCAATGCACGATACATGGGCGGCATTTTGACCATAGCTCCACTAAGGACATGATCACAGTCCAAAACAATAATCAAGTAACCAACCAATTATTTAGCATAAAAAACATATGTGCAACAAATATAAGGTCAAAATGGATATATACATGGAATTAGAAATTCCCCAGTTACTTCAATGAAGCCTAATTACTCTTCCTCTAGCTTCTTATATGTTCTAAAAAGCCTACCAAACCTAGGACAAGCATAGTTTTCATCATCTAGCTATCATTAGCAAAAGAACTTTATATTTATTGCTCAATTTCATCAAGAATCTATTAGAAATCACTTACCCACATTTCTAGGAGTTATTTGCACCAATTTAAGATCAAAACACCAAAAACCAAGAATGGGTCACTCCCAACATCTCCATTTTCATACATGTAATAGCCATACACCAAAAGTTTATATAAATGATGAAAATTCAACACATACAAATCACAAAATGGTAGGAAGAACTTACCCAATCCTTCAATGGCTTCCAAAATTCAGATTTGAGTTATCTAGACTAGAAACTATAATGGTGCACTCCAATTTCCTTATAACAATAGAATCCAACCCAAAAATTAGTCATTGGGGCCAATTTCTAGCATAACAACACATCAAAATAGGGAAAAGTACTTACCCAATGATCTCTCTAGTCTTAACCTCTGAAAATCATGTACGAAGCAACCAAAAGACCCATTTTCATATTTTAGGGTGAGATGAAAATTCACCAAATGCAAAACCAATTAGACTAAAAATAAACTCACCTTAGCTAAATCTCTTTCTAAGCATGCAAATTAGAGCCAAGAAGACGAGGAACCCTATCCCCCTTCTTGTACGTACAAATTTCTCATGTGTTTTGCAACCAAGAATGTTTTAGCCCTAAAAATGAATGGGCAAATGAGTTTCCTAAGGTTTTGAAGGAATGGGGCTAACCCATAGGCCGTAGATCCAATTGGGCCCATACCTAGATATTAGGCCATAATTAGATAAGTCCAAAAGAACTTGGTCTCCATGAAAATTAAAATTGAGCCTCTATAATTTCTTTTTAGCGTACTTAAATAAATCATAGAGCCTTAATTAAGTTTTGCCTCAATTAAATTCAAATCCATAATAATATTTTATTTTAACTAAAGATTGTCCAATAATTATTATTTATCTTAAACCTAAAATAATCACTTTCCTTAAAATTCCTATTTTCTATAATTTTTTCCCCAAATTTCCCATAATATTTCCTAAATTCTCTTAATTCCAATTAATAAATTTTAGGATGTTACACAAGTTACAAAGTACTCTTCATTTCCATTAGAACCCAGTCCTTTTAAAACATCCCTTTCAATGTCTTTGCTATTTTAAGAGTCTATAGTCCATATCTAGTAGTGTTAGACATTGGTCATCCATACACAAGTATTGTTAATGGGTATTATTCAAAGTTAAGTCTTCAAGGTATAGGAATTATAGTCTATGGAGGAGTAAGGTCATCTATGCACATGCACCATCTAAAATAAAGTCATATATCCATTCGATCCATGAACATATTCAAATATAGGGGTTATTATTATAAGTTTAGTTTATTGGTGCTGGGGGTTCCAAGGAAACAAATGAAGCAACTTACATGACTATTAATCATAAAGGAAGAATTACAAGTTAATAGACTTGAATGAGGGTCCCTAATATCCTATAAACCTTAATGTACATGTATATTAGAAGTTAAATGGAAATCCTTCAAAATTTCATAAAAAATTGCATTTTCTCTTATTATAATAGCCATGTCACCATGATACACGAGAATTTGCTTCTATAGACAAAGGGATATGGTGCACCCTACTTGGCACTATGGCACTAAGTCACCTTCCACCATAGAAAGCCTATGTTATTATTGTTTATGATTTGCTCTTTTCTATTTTTGACCTCAATGGCCTCAACTAAGCAATTTAAACATATTATAAGCATCCTAGAACAATAGAACAACTTTCAAACCAAATTTTAAATGTCTAAATTAAGATTTGCCATAGTTGACTTTTAGAGAAAGAACATAGAGAAGGAAAGCCTCATAAAACATTAAACTCTTTTCAACCATACCACAGCTATCTATACTCATCAGAGACATCAATCATATAGAAAACAAGATTAAACATGAAGGTTTAAGAAGTCAACATAACACCCTTTCTGAGAGAGAAAACATGAAATATAAAGATGAAGCTTTATCATTAACCACTCCTAAAAAAAGCATTCAACCATACCAACATTTATAGTTTTAGAAAGCATTAAACAAGCCTAAAACAAAATTTCACTATTTGACCATTTGAGCTTCAAAGAGGTTTAGAGAGAGAATTGAAGAACGAGAGAGAATTGAAGAACAAGAGAGAATAAGAAAGAGGGTAAGTAAAACTATATGGCTCAATAAGACAAAAGGTGTCTTACTTGATGAGTTATGGACTAGCAATCTTTAAAGCTCTTTCTTCTGTTCCTCCTTTAACTTCTCTTTCTCCTCTTCTTTTTATGTTTTTGTATCTCTCCCTTTCTCTCACTGTTCTCTTAGTTCTCAATGTTTTTAAGGATATGTAAACAAGATAGGAATGAATAGGCATTTAAGTATTGTACCAATTGTCCCCTTTTTAGGCCCTTCTCTCTTATTGCATGTTTTAGATTTATTGACTTCATGAGCAAATCAATCTAATCATGTATTTGTAGATTAAATTTTATCTTGATTTGGTTAGTACTCAGTACATTAAAATTCGGTTGCTAGGCGTGTTTTAGGTCTATTTGGTTACTAATTAAAGAAAGATATATATTAAAATTTTTAATTTTCTGAGTTTATTACCGTAGCTTCAATTCGTTCATAATAAATATATTTTGATACAAGTTAAAATTATACTTTAGTCTTGCTAAAATTATATATTTTTGCCTTATACTTTTACTAATTATATTTTAACCTTAGAATTTTACCTAAAATCTATTATTTCACAAAATTATTTTTTCATATTTTTAGGATATTTTTTACCTTGAAAGTTTCTACAAATTTAACTTTTCAAGTATTTATTTTGTAATTTCTTATAATTTCCTAATTACACTTTATTCCAAAAAATTGATGAAAGTTCTAAAAAATTCTTGTTAAATCCCAAAAAAATCCTAAATTCTTTTAATGTTTTGTAAATATTAAACTCATTAAATCTCCCTTATTAGCTCATGCGTTAATTCTTCATTCTTTTCCTAATATTATTCAATTTATTCTAAATTACTTAAATATAATTAAATAATTCTTAATTGGAAAGAGGATGTTACAATTGGAGTAAGAAGAAAGGGTTGATCTATCTTAGTTCAGCAAAAGAGACACCAATATTGTGGTGTGGTGTGGTGTGAAGCTTTCTTTGTCTTAAGAGATTGTTGTAAAATATAAGAGAAGGAATTGGATGCATGAGGAAAGCAAGAAAGAGAGAGAGAAACATGAGTCATGATGTGTCTTCCCTCACTGAAGAAGATGGAGAGGAGAAGTTGAAGTCACGTTAGCACCATTTTCCACATCATCATGGAGTTATCACACTTAGATCTAGTAAAGAGTAATCTTTTATCAATTGGAAATTATAAAGACTAACCTTGAAAAAATTGGAAAGTATAAGATTAATTAAAAAAAAGATTAAAATATAAAGACTATAAGATTCATTTTTCTTAATTATTAAATATAGAATTATATTTTAATGCATAATTACTTAAAATAATTTATTTGATAATAAATAATTGTTCAAAGAATTAATTTAGTTTTTATGTAATTAATAAGTATAATTATAATAATAAATTTATTAAAATAAATAAAATATTATTTTATATTTAATCATTATTGTATCATGACTAGAACACATAGGATTCTCAAATTTATAGCATAATGGGCAAGATGGATGATTCATAGGCAGAGCTCCATTGATTCACACAAGTTCTTTCCATAATACATGCACAAATCGAAAGAAAGCTGACTTTTGATTAATACAACTCCCTTCATTAAAGTTTTGGAATTTACAAATTGTGAAGAGAGAGATAGAGGAGTTCTATTGTGTGAAGCAATGTGATGAGAGAAGAGAGAAAAATCTTAAAAAATAATAGAAAAAAAGAGAAAAATAAGAAAAGATAATAAACTTAAGTGTAAGATACTTTTTTTTTTTAATTTTAGATAAAATAATAGAAATAGTCTCAACCATATTTGTAGATTGTTGAAATTTATGCATTTTAAATTTTACAGTGCAAAGTTCACTTTTTTATTTGGCTAGAAAAGTAAAACGTGCACTTTGAAAGATCCTAATTTGTAGAGTTTGAATGCCTGGTATTACGTAGTATTCATATTTATATTACTATTTTTAATTTTGGTTTCTTTAAATATGCAAATCTCAATTTTACAAATTAGAAGTTGTAATTTTTTAGAATTGTTTAAGTTTCTAAATTTTCTCCTTATATATTTCTTTATTATAAATTTCTAAAAGAATAGTAAATTAACCAATAAAATTGTGAGTACATGTCAATTAATTGAAATATATTTATTGGTAATGAAAATTATATAAGAGTTGTCTTTTTTTCTTGTTTTCCCCTTTAAGTTTCAAGATTTAAAGACCTCAGTTGAAGAACAAGTTTGGGAAGGAAGAGGGAAACGTGTGAAAAACATATCAAATTAGACAAAAAATTATTACTTTTTTAAAATAATTACTCTACTAAGTTCAAATGGGATGGATCTTAGTTTATAACTTAATTTGGGCTTCTATAAATTATTTTTAGCACAACTAAACTAATTATTGAGTTTCAAATTAATTTTTTCAAAACTCCACTTATTAATTTCATCTAAATACAATTAAATTTATTTTTCACTAAAAATCATCTAATAATTATTATTTGATTAAAAAAAGGCCAAATGATTATTTTCCTTGAAAAATTTTATTTTCTATAAATTTTTGTAATTCTCATGATAATATCTTATTTCTTTAAATTAAATTTTAAATTTTTATAATTTCATATAACTAATTTTAGGATGTTACAATCAATATAGTCTGCAATGGAAACTACATGTGGACCTTTTCTTCCTCAATTAACTCTCTTTTGATCTTCTTCTAAGATAAATTACTGAATTTGAGTAGCTTTAAATGCTAACTAAGTCAAGTTTAAGTATTCTTAGGGTATTAACTTTTTTATTAGCTAAGGTTGCATGTTGTTATCTACAACTATGGTAGCATATTTAGCCTTTGGAAGTTGCACATGACACCTACTTCTCATCTTTCTAAATCTTTCCAAGAAATCAACTATAAGTCTATCTATTTGTTGTTTCAAATTCATAAGATCAATTATGATAACCTTTGATTGTGGCTTGTGTTATATCCAACATTTTAATATAATTAGCTAGGCCCTAAAATAAATATGAGGAAAATGATAACAAGAACCAAAAGCCTAATTAAAATAAGAAAAAGGGGCTTAAAATGATTTAAAATGTAAAATAAGGGTAAAAAGAAGAATTTAACCCTATAATAGGAGAAATGAGAGATTTTCATAACTTGAAATATACTAAGAGAATATGATATTTTTCACTAAAATATGATAAAATAAGGTGAGTAAATTAACCAGAGGGATCATTGTTAGTCAAAATTTGAATTACACATAAATTGAGAAATATAATGTCAAAATCATAATTTTAGCCATTTTGGGATGTTTTAAGCTACTGGGAATCCCAAATTTATACTTTTATGTAAAAGAACAAGTGAAATTATGTATGGAGCAAATTGGTTTATAAAATATTAAATTATGAGTTAAAATAGAAGAACAAGGCATGTAAGGCAAAATTGTCATTTTAGAAAAGTTTTAATTATGATTAGATTTTCAAGTATATTAACCTATCGTCTTCCTCATCCCTTCAACACCATTGCACTAGCCAAAATTGAGCTTAAAGAGGTGAAAATGGAGACTTAAAGAGAAGGAAGAGAGACAAATTTTCAAGGGAGATTTTGTAATACCTTAACCTCTTAGCTATTATACCATGGTCTTCTTGTCCATTTCAATGCATTTCATATGGATTGGATCACAAATGCAAGAAACCTTACACTTGATATGAAAAGGCAATAAATTTAATGGTATTTATTTGTGTTACGTAAGATCTCATTTCTTTAATTTATGCCCCATGGATCATATGAACTCATCAATATCATTTTCTATTCATAACAGATTCATACAAGTCATAACCATCACCAAATATCTCAAGAACCTCAGGCTTTAAGCTACCTCTCACAAAATCCATGGTTTGCTCTTGGGTTCAGATTTTAGTTTTCTGATACCAATTTTAAGACCTTATAACTAATTCTAGAAAAATCAAAATCAAGCAAACCATACTATTCTAGAAAGCTGTGAATGTCTAATTTTGACTAAAAATAATTTCAAACCAATGCATCAGCCTTAACCTATCAAAAATCAATGGAACAATAACACAGCTCAGGGCTGCATTATTAGTACTATCATGCAATTTCAAAAATTCATATCTCTTTCTACAGAAGTCCAAATGAGATGATCTCAATGGCTATAAAAATCTTATGGTGTCTAGTCTGAGTCTATAAAATTTCATAGACATTGGAATTCATTTGACCTACATGTGATACAGAGAAACAAACTGACCAAATAAATAGTAACCATACCATTTCTACATAATTTAGCCAAATTTGAAAAATCATAAAAAAATCTCTAAAGCTCCAAATTGAGTACCCTTTAACTCTATGAAAAGCTTTAGATGAGACCTACTTTTTGGCCAAATTTCATGGAAAAATGCACTCATGTGGTTAGACTTTGGTTCAGCTCTCTATTTAGTCAAAGTTGAAGTCCAAAATAGGATTTTAAGACACCAAATGCTCTTCTTGACCTTCCACAACCACTTGAGCAAGTCTAAAAGCATAGTTACAGCATATAAAAGCATGCCAAAAGGTCCAAATCATCATGAAGCTCAATCTCACCTTGCCACTTGCATACATACACATGAATATCACATCTCATAAAGACTACTAGGTGGCAAGAACATACATATTCATTCATCTAGCTTTCACATTGATACATACATCATTTATGCATACATTAAAATATGCTCAATGGTTTACATCATGTATACATCTCATGGTTACATATTTTGACGTCAAAATATAAATACAAAGCTCATTTCTCTATCCTTTTGTCAAAGTCTTGTTGTAATATCCCAAAATTAATTAAGGTGTTAATCATAAATTTGGGTTACTTAAGAATAATTAATATGAAATAATCGGGAAAGTTAAGTGAATAAAAATTTTAGAGAGACAAATTATTAATATGAGTTTGAGATTTAATTGAGTTAGAAACCCCATCTAGGCCCAAATTAAATTAAGTAGGCTAACGTTAGGAACTAATGGAGGGCCCAATCTGATTTAAGGAATTGGAGACCCAAGACCCAACTTGCACAAGCTCTTATAAATGGCCTAATAACCCTTGTGCAGACCCAAATCAATTGGGTCCTTCAAATTTGGTCTGGCCTAATTAAATTTCTGCTGTCCAATACATTAAAGCTGGCCCAATAAGGTTTAAATCAGAACCCACTTGTAATTGGACCCTTGGGTCAGCCCATAACCCACATTAGACCCAACTAAAACCCTAAACATTTCAGCCCCTCCACATTTTGCTGAAACACAAACACATAACCCATTTTCGAAGGTTTGAAGGGAAGCTAGGGTTTGAGGCAAAAAATCCACCATTTCATACTTTTAAGCTCAAAATCAGTCAAGGTACTTGTTATATATCTTAATCCCCTTCTCTTTCTCTTCAATTTGGCATGATTAGTTTTCCATTTGGATCATTTTCACCATACCCAAATTTTGAAATATGGTTGTTTGGTATTTTCTTAAAGGATTTTCAGAGGTAGAGGCTAAAAGGGATATTGGGTAAGTGTAAACTCTCCATTCTAATGTATTTTCTGCTGGTTTAAGACCCCCATAGTTGGTTTATAGTATGGGTATTAATTATGTATGAAATTGCTTAGGAATTAGGGTGATATATTGAAGTTTCTGGTAGAGGGCATATTCAATCTGAATTTAGGAATTTGTAGTGGTTGGGTAAGCGTCTTCTGGATAGCCATTTGTATTTTAATTCCTTGGGTACTTGTTGCTGTTGTACATTATGATTTAAAGTAGTAATCTTCTAATGTTATGGTTATAGGGAGATTTTGGAACTACTGGTGGCTTTTCAATTGTCTACAAAGTGAGGTAACTGGGGTTTATGCTAATTCCATGCATATGTTTGTTTTAATTTTATATTTGCTACATGATTATGATTTTGATGCTAAATGAATTGGTTGGCTATCTGTTATATGTGATTGGACCTTGTGAGTCCATGGTAGAGCTGTGGTGCAACTATCACCCATGCATGTGCTTCGATCGGGTACCAGGTTATGATCAGACCTCATATGCACTAAGCCCTAGTTATGCTCATTGGGGTGTAGGTGCTATGGACGGGCCTCTCCTGGTGTTAATGGCCTTTAATATGTGGAATTGGGTTGATAGTATGGGATAGTAATCATAGATAGCCTAATTGTTCATTTACTGGTATGATTGGTATGTTTTCTAATGCTTATATGAAATCATGCATATATGTTGATTAAACTGTAATATATGAATGGAATTTACCTTGGTTACTGAGATTTACATCTCACCCCATTTCATGGGATCAAATTTTCAGGTGAAGGCCCTTCGGGTAAGGATAAGGGGAAGCAAGTAGATGAAAATTCATGAGCTCTAATCATGTGTGGAGAAAGCTACACTTGGGCTAATCTGAGTAGAGTAGATGCAATTTTGTTAATCTTTTATATAGCATCATCATGCAATCATATTGCCAAGTGTAGGCATTTATATTTGGTTAGTTGGAATGCATCTATTAAGGAGTTGAGTCTCATTATAGCTTGGTATTATATGCATGAACTTATAGTATCTTATGTATGAATTTTATTGAATTCATGATATGGTCTACTATTGGAAATGTCATCATGGGATATATTAGATGGTCAATTTGAATCAGTGATGTATGGAATCTTTAATGGAATGTATGTTTGAATGATAATTCCTGGAAGCTTATGAAATTTTGTAGTAATTAATCTATGAACTTGTTGATATAGGGTAGTTGGAGGAGTAGAAATTGACCTTTAAGTCTTAAACTAGTAATGATAAATTAGTTGGCTAAATTAGGCTAATGAAAGCTATTGGAGCCCCACAATTAAGGTAGAGTGGGCCTAGGGTGTCATTGGAAGGAAAGTGGAGAGTATGAGATAAGATTTTAGGAGTTGTAGGATCAGAAGGCATTTTACCACAGTTAATAGAGGCGAAGTTACCCAGGGAGAGTACCAGAGAGCAATTCGCCGCGACGAAAGGTGGAATTAGCTGTGGTGAAATGTGAGAGGCAAAACTGGGAGTAGTCCAGAGGGTAATTCGCCACAGTTAAATAGGAATTGGCCGCAATGAACTTTTACGAAAATGTGGTAGGCGTTCCAGAAAGGAATTAGCTACGGCAAAAAGGGAAATTGGCCACGACCAATAGCGAGAGGCGAGCAAGGTAGGTTCCAGGAGGCTTCCTCACCGTGATGAAGCTCCAACTCACCGTGGCAAAATCTGTAAAGATATAAAGGTGAACCTGAGAGTAATTGGCTGCAGTGCAAGTACATTTAGCCGAACTAACGGTCCCAAACTCTCATTCTAACCTAGAAATCTTAGTTTTTCATATGATAACCTCAAGGGATGACTTGGAAATATTGGTAGAAGATTCTTGGGAGTCGGAATTAAGGGGTAATAGAATCAGAGGCTTATAAATGAGTGTTTACTTCCCTTGTGTACAAAAATGCTTGTAATTATTTGATTGATGACTGTAATAATATTAAGGTTCAAAATCCCTGTATTTTTCGAATGCGGTTAGTCTTAATGTCTTGTAACCCTAATATATGGTTATTAATCACATATTTTACCTTAATTATAATGATTAGAAGTTAGGGTTGTCACACTTGCCTCTCATAGTTGTTATCCACCGTCTCTTGATCTTCTTGGCTCAACTAGACATGGTTAGGCATATGTGGGGGAGGAGTGAGATTCAAAGAATCCCAATAGCTCTTAACTTTTTTTAAACATACATAATGGATGCATTTACAAGTCAAAGAATGCATGCATGACATTCAAGCTATTAATGAGCATACATAAAACATTTTCCTTGTCCCATAAACTCATACATAGCAAACATAAGCTTTTAAAGGCATTGGTCTAGCCTCACCCACCTTTCTTGAGACTTTTGAATTTGCCTCACCTACTTTTAAGGGACTTTTGATTTAGCCTCACTCTTCTTGAGATTTTTGGCTTTGTCTCACCCATTTCTAGGGACTTTTGGTTCATCCTCGCCCTTGCTAATGGACTTTTGGCACAACCAAACCCATGCAAATCATAATGCGACCAAAAACATATTTCAAGAAGCATAATGGTATCATAACATATAAGCAATGGCTAGAAACATTTCTCATGGCTCACACATACACACAAGCACTCTAAAACAAGTAAACATCCAAGCCATGTATGAGAGAAAGGTTAGAAAGTTACCTTAAAGTAAGAACACAATACTTTCCTCTTGAAATTCTTCTTCCCCTTTCTTGCCCAAGCCTTGCAATTTGGTGGCCCTTGGTTCTCTTAGCCTAGACATATCAAAAGAGACATACATTACTTATAGGAACAAGCTCTAGCTTTATGTAATTTCTATGGAGTCTTACTTTGTCCTAAGACACAATTATGGTTCCATAAAGGGCCTAATGAAGCAACTATGGGAATTCATAATCTTGGCTCCCATTTCTCATTCATTCTAGGTCTCTTGACTCTATTTAAACTCCTTGGAGTCATCACATATCCATTTTAAGGAGCCTAGCTCTAAGTTACTTCCTAATGTCTCATTATGGAGCCTACACCTCCATTTCACATTCCAAGGCTTTTAAATTTTTTCCAAGGCTTCCTTTGAGGTCCTTCCATCATATATAGTCTCGTTCTAAGTTTGGGACAAATTAAAACACTCCCTAGGTGCCTTAATCTTGCTTGGCTAAGACTATGGAGGCTTAGAGCATTCATGGAGTTTGCTTCATTTCATTTAAGGAAATGGCATATGTGAGGCTTCCTAGGTGTCTTGAGAACTCATTCATACTCTTAGACAACTTAAATTATTATTAGGAAGCTTTATATTTGCCAAGGTAGAACCAAATCCCTAAATTCTATAACTTGCATTCTAAAGTTTCTTTTTCAATTCTAGTTGTATATTCTTACTCCTCACACTCTATAACCCTTGGTTCCATCAAGAACACATGAAGAAAAACTTTCCTCCTCACTTTCTCTCTCTAGACTGAAGCTTAAATGGCTTGGAAACATAAGATTTTGCAAGTGTTTCAAGTAAAGTCTTACCTTAAAATAGAGCTTTCTTTGCGTAGATTATTTTTCACCAATTAGTTTTTTGAAAAGAGTACCTTTTGGCTTGGGTCAGACCTGAATCTTTAAGTTTTTAAGAAAATAAAACCACCATTAGAGAGCTCTTAGAGAAGGGAACAACTTTCCTACTTGGCGTAAGATGAAACAAGGCCATTTACTTACCTAAAAGGAAGCTTAAACTTCTTCTCTCTCCCCCCCTTTTAATGTCATAGCTCTCTAAAATTTTGAAAATGGAAGCTTGGAGAAGATGATGAGGTGTAATCTTACTTAAGAAGCTGCTTTTATGATTTTTCAAAATAACAATTTTGCTCCTATGCTCCTGTTTGCTCTGTTTAGACCCATTTCAACTCCTTTTTAAGAACCATCTTTTCTCTCATAAAATTTAAGTCCTTTAATTCATAAAATGTCTTTGGTTTCATTTAAATTGGATTTAAAACTTTCCCGAATGAACTGATCAAAGTTTGGGTTAACTAATACTCTAAAACATAAATCAAAAGAGTTTAAACTATTCTAAGAGTTCCTATGGTTTTTAGGGTCTTAGAAAACCTTGAAAAACTCATTTTTTTTTCATTTAAAAATCTCTCATTTGAGTTTTTTAAAAAGTGCCCAAAATTACGAAAATGCTACAGCATCTTCGTTACATTTCGTATGGTCATTTTGGCTCTATTTTTAGGGCATCTCTGCCCTTATATCTTTATTATTTGAGGTTTAGATTATTACTCAAATTTTATTGGGCCTCAAATCATTCTATCTGGAAAACTTCCTTTTATATCTAGTGAGTTTTATCTATTTAAAGAGAAACTGGACATTACGTTTCTCGCATTTACGGAGGAATCGGATGTTATAGATTTTTGGTATGTAAATGGTACTTTTTGATCATCCTTTAGTTATGAAACTTCTTCTACTCTATGGGAGCTTTCTTTTAATTTTAATATCATCTTGAAAGGTTGATATTGATGGCTATCCAAGATGAAGAAATTTCTCCTTTGAAAGTTTTAATGAAACCAAAAGATTCACTACTAAGAGCTCCTTCAATGAATGTATGATTCAAGCCATTTAAATGTGTAAAATTGAAACCCTAAAATCCTTGTAATTTTGGATAGAGAGAGAATTGGATGGTGCGATGTTTTTCATAATGAAATTTGATGTTTATGATGCTGAAGATGTTGAATATGACATGTGTATGGTTTGAAATCTTAGAAAAAATAAAGTTTAAGCATATATAGCCATTTTTGGCCAAGTGAAATACCATATAGCTGTGATATTTATTTTGCCAATTTGATGATAAAAGAGGCTCAATTATGAATTTGAATGAAGTTTGGTGTCAAAAAACTCATTGTAACACCCTAAAAATAATTAAGGATAATCATGATTAATTAAGGATTAATATGGGTTTAATTAGAAAGATTACTTAAGAGAGGTGAACATTAATTTGGACGTTATGATTAATTTAATTATGCTATGGGCTAAGTGTAAAAGCCTAATCTTAGCTTTACGGAGATCCAATTCCATTTTCTTAGAAACCCAATATTTACTTTATGCAGGCCCAATTCATATTTAACCTATTTAACACCTAAACCTTGGACCAACCTAACCAAAAATCCGATCCCACTTGGAAGTGGGCCTTTGGATCAGCCCATAACCTAACTTAAACCCATTTAAACCTTAAAACCTACTCCAGCCCCTCCTTATTCTATAGAAAAACACAAGAGGCAAAAGGCAAAATTCGAAAGTCCCTTTTAGGCTAGGTTTTCCATCATCTTCTTGGCCCCATTTCCCACCTTTTGATTCAAAATTAGCCAAGGTAATTGTTATACAACTTGACCCTTTCCTTTTCCTTTTTAATTTAACCTAATTGGTTTTTCATTTAGAACATTTTCACCTACACCTCAAATCTAATTTGGGTTATTTTATGTTTTCTTGGAGGATTTTCAGAGGTTGAGACTAGGAAAGGTATTGGGTAAGTATAAACTCCTCATTTTGATACATTTTTTTGCTGGTTTAGGACCCCTATAGCTGATTTATAATATGAGTGGAGGTTTTGTGTGAATTTAGCCATAATTTGGAGTGTTGTTTTGAGGTTACTGGTATAGGCATAACCAAATCCAAATTTAGTTCTTGTAGTGGTCGGGTAAGTGTTCTCTAGGTAGTCCTTTCTAGTTTAATTTGAGTATTAGGTTGACTACTATAAATGATGATTAGGAATAGTAATGGTCTGACTTTATGTCCATAGGCTGAAGTAGCATTATGGTTGGCTTTCAAAGAATGGTCTATAAGTGAGGTAATTGGGGTTAATGTTAAATTCCATGCATATGTCTACTTTAATTCTATATCTGCTACACAAGTATGATTTTGAATGCATAATGAATGGCTAGCTATCTGAATTATATGTTTGGACAAACCTTGTGAGTCCATGGTGAAGCTGCAGTGCAACTGCCACCCGTGTATCATGCTTCGATCGAGCACTAGGTTGTAATCAGACCCTTGTATGCACTAAGCCCAGGTTCTGCTCATTGGAGAGTTAGTGTCGTAGATGAACCTCTCTCAATGTTAATGGCCTTTAACATGTGGAAATGTGATTGCTAGTATGGGATAATAATCACTGATAGCCTAATTGTTTCATTTGCTAATATGACTGGTATATTTTCTTATGCTTATCTGATTTCATGCTTATATGTTAATTAAATTAGAATATATGAATGGAATTTACCTTTGGTTACTGAGATTTGCATCTCACTCTGTTTCATGGGCTAATTATTTCAGGTAAAGGTCTTTCGGGTAAGGATAAAGGGAAGCAAGTGGATGAACATCCATAGGCTAAGACCATGTGTGAAAATTTCTACACTTGGATGGATCTAATCTAAGATAGATACTAATTTTTGCTATTCTTTTGAATAACATCATCATTGTGTAATCATGTTGCCAAGTGTAGGTATTTAGTGTTTTGGTAAACAATGATGTAGCTAGTAGGGAGTTAGACTCTTTATGACTTAGAATTTGATGTATGCACTTATATATATTTGATATAGAACCTTGTTGATCCTAAGATATGGTTTATTATTTGAGAATATAATCATGTAATACCTCAATTGATGACTTAGACTAGTAATGCATAGAGCCTATATTAGAATTTATATTTGGATGATAATATTGGTAGATATGAATCACTCTTGCTGTCATTGATATATAAATTGCTTATGTATGATAATAGATATGTAGGAATCAACATCTAGGATTTGAGTTAGTAATGGCAGATATGCAGAGTAAATTAAATGGTTAGATACTTTTAAAACTTTATAGATTAAGGTAGAATGACCTTAAGAAGCCATTAGAGGGAATGTTATAGTGTTTGGGATGAAATTGAGAGAGTTTAGGTGTAGAGGGAAGTTAAGCCACAACTAAAACACCTTAAGTTGTGACCAACAGTCTATCAGAAGCAAGGAGCACCACGTCATGGTATGTCTCACCACAGCATGTGACAACCCTACTTTTTAAACATGGTAATTATAGTTAAATATGCAATTAATAATTAATGATCAAGGTTTGGAGTCGTTACAGTTTATTATGTTATGAAAATATAGGGAAATTTGAACCTTGATGTTAGGGTCATCACTAAACAACCACAAACAAAACAAAAATGGATAAGAGAAATCATACTACCATGAGGGGTTTATGATTCATCCATTCATCAGTTTCAACACACAAAAACCTCCCACAAGTTTTCCTATATCATTTCCTAGCATTACCATTGAAGAAACTAGGGTTTCTAGGCTAAAGATAGGAGGTTGGGGACTTGCGCCACGGCCCATACCATTCCTGCCGTGACTAAGTTGCTCTCTGGAATTTCTGGGCAAATTTCTCCAATTTCGCTATGGCGATAGCTGCGGCGAGTTGGATCATTGCGACAGCCAGCCTACGTGGTGTCGTGACAGAAATGCCTCATGGAGCTACTGTTCTAAGTCCCACGATTCTCGCCTCGACGCAATACACTCATGCCACAGTGAGATTTGCTACTGGACACCCTCAATTTGTTCCCTTGACTAGCGCCACGGCGGTAAGTGATGCGCTCGGCTAGGTTTCATTCTGTTATCCTCCTAGGCTATTTTTTTCATTCTGTGCCGCGGCAAGATTCCTCAAGCCGCGGCGTTCCTCGCCATTGTTACTCTCTAGGAAAATTTTATTCGCTTGCGCTACGGCAAGATTACTCATGCCGCGGCGCCCCTCACTTCTGTCACTCATTTGGTCGAGTGAAGCCTTCTTAGCATCGACGTGACTCTCTCCTGTAATAGCATCTCTCAAATTTCGTCTCCTACACTCCAATTCTCATCTTAGGACTACTGTAGGACCACTCCCACTCATTTTATATGACTCTAATGGTATTTATCTACCCTATACACCCAGCTATTCTACCATTACCAATTTAAAACTTAAATGTAAATTTTTACTCCTCCAACTATCCTATACCAGCAAGTCCATAGAGTAATAGCAACAAGAATTCATGCACTATTGAGAATTAAAATTCGATATACATTCCATCAGAGGTTTCATACATCAATGGTTCATATTACATCTAATACATCGCATAATTATATTTCCAATAGTATACCACACCATAAGTTCAACAAAATTCATACATCAAGTGTTATAGGTTTATACATCCGATATCAAGCTAAAATGAGGTCTAACTCCTTAATGAATACATCCTAGGTAATCAAAATATAAGAGTCTACACTTGACAACATGAATACATGATGATGTTATACAATAAGGAATACAAAATTTAGCATCTATACTAAATAAGTCAGCCTATGTGCAGCCTTTTCCCTACATGATGAAGCTTATGGATTTTCATCCACTTGCCTCCCCTTATCCTTACCTAAAGAACTTTCACCTGAAATATTAATCCCATAAAATGGGTTGAGATGCGAATCTCAGTAACCAAGGCAATTCCATCATATAATCCAGTTTAATTAGCATACATGCATAATTTCACATAAGCATTAAAAGAACACCAGTCATATCAGTAAATGAAATAATTAGCCTATCATGATCACTATCCCATACTAGCAATCATATTTTCACATGTTAAAGGCCATTAACACCGAGAGAGGCCCGTCCACGGCACCTACTCCCCTTTGAGCACAACCAGGGCTCAGTGCATTTGGGGTTTGATCATATCCCGGTGCCCAATCGAAGCACATGCATAAGTGGCAGCCGCACCACAACTCCACCATGGACTCACAAGGTCCAACATAATACAATAGATAGCCAACCAATTCATTCAACATTTCAAATCATTCATGTACAACAAATATGAAATTAAAATAGATATATGCATAGAATTAATATGAACCCAATTACCTTACTTATAGACAATAACAACAGCCACCAATGGTATAAAAATCTCCCTAAAACCATAGCATCAGAAAATTACTACTTTAATTCATCATTAATAGTTGCAATAAGTATCCAAAGAATTTAAAATGCTAATGACTACCTAGGGAACACTTACCCAACCACCATAAATCCCAAATTCGAATTGAAGTGTCTTCTAAAAGAAACCACAATATTTCACCTAAAATCCTAAGCAAATTCGTATAAAATTAATACTCATATTATAAATCAGATATGGGGGCCTCAAATGAGCAAAAAAAGCATCAAAATGAAGGATTTATACTCACCTAATATTAGCCCTAGCCTCAACCTACGAATTTCACCAAGAACATCCCAAACAACCACATTTCAGATTTTGGGTATGGTGAAAATACTCCAAATTAAAAACTAATTAGACCAAAATGAAAAGAAAGATGAGAGGATTAAGTTATATAACTATTACCTTGGCTGAATCTTACTCTAGAAGTAGGAAAATGTGAAAATATGCCAATAACCCTAGACCCTCCTTTGGACCTCTAAATTTTGAGATGGGTGTTTGTGTTTCAACAAATGGGGAAGAGACTGAAGCATTAGGGTTTTAGTTAGGTTTTAGTTAGGTCAAATATAGGTCATGGGTTGCTCCAAGGTCCAACTCCATTTAGGCTTCAGATTTTAGCTTTGTTGGGCCAATTCTTATGCATTGGGCTGCTAAAATTCCATTGGGCCTGAACAAGTTTTAAGAGCTCAAAAGTTTTGGGTCTGCACAAGGGTTATTGGGCCAATTATAAGAGCCTATACAAGGTGGATCTTAGGCCTCTATCACATTGAATTATATTGGGTATGCACCTAGCTTATTGGGCCCCCATTAGCCTCTTATCATGATCTCCTACATTAATTTGGGCCTAGATGAAATTTCTCTCCTAATTAAATCTCGAACCCATATTAATAATTTATCTTTCCAAAATTTCCATTTACTTAACTTACCCAATTATTTTATATTAATTATTCCTAATTAACCTAATCTATAATTAACACCTTAATTAATTTTTTGGGGTATTACACAGCACAAGATGAAAATTTTACCTAAGAAGGGTAACAAAATATAACTTCATAGTAGCGTAAGTACTTATGCCGTAGCACAACTTGAATAAATTGGGTTAAAGGTTCTGAGAGGCATACCAGTAGTAGTGCCACATAGGCTCACCGCAGCAAGGATCTAACTCATCGTGGCACAATGAGTGTGAATAGTAGGTCCCAAGATCACCTTTGTCGCGACGCAAAAGCCCTAAGTCATGGTGCAAGGTTTGAATTGTCAATTTTGAGCTCCAGTAGTCACTTACGTCGTGGCACAAATATACCAAGTCATTGTGAGAGTCCCCAAACTTGGTTTTTAGGTCCCAGTAACTAACTTTGCCACTATAGGGAAGATCCAAGTTGTAGTGAAGGTTCCTAAACTCTTATTTTTGACTTAGAAACATTGAATTTCACTAGGTTAAGGTTATGTAATGACTTGGGAATATTATAAGAGGATTTTGTGAATTAGAAATTAGTAGTAACATGTATAAAAGGTTCTTAATTGATAATTAGAATTACTTCTGGACTTAAATAGTTGTAATAGTTTGGTTAATACCCCTAATAATATCAAGGTTCAAATTGCCTCACTTTTTCCCAATCTAATTAATTATAATGACTTTAGACCCTAATTTACAATCATTAATTATGAAATTAATCTTAATCATGCTAATTAAGAATTATGGTTGTTACACTCATAATTTTGATATGTTGAAAAATTAAACTCATATAATGGTCTAATTGACCATATTGATGGAGATTGTGTTTTAGCATAATTATAACTATCCAAGTGAGTCTCTTATGATTTAAATGAGTCATATATGTCATGAAAATGAAGCCAACATGTTGAAAAAGGGATGACACTTGTTATGGTTCAAAGTTGTACTATGATGCCTAAGAATGTCAATTGATGGAGATAACCAAATGAATAGTAAAAGTGTTATTTATGGTCAAATTTATGAATTTAAGAAGCTTAATTTTGCTAAAAAAATGTGTTTAGGGTTTAGGGTTAACCCTAATTTTAGCCCTAAATGAAGGGCAAGTGGAGAAAGGAATGATGGCAATGTTTTTAATTAAAGATTAGGCCATTAAGAATAAACAAAAAGAATACCTTGAATGATGAAAGTGATACATGGAAATTTTAGCAAGTAGAATTATGGAAAAGTGGACCTAAAGTGTGCCTTCTAATCTATATTGAATATTATCTAAAGATAAAATAGGCTTGATTATGCATTAGTTAACCATATTTATGCCTAACTTGATATTTTAGACAAATTAAGTGAAGTTGGCCCTCATTGTTTGTGTTTAGCCAAAAAGAGCAATGTTTTAAACAAAAGAATTTAGTGGCATTGGCATTGGACTAAAATCCCTCTAGGTAGCATTTCCTTCATTTTTATTATGTATAATTATTTGCTTGAGTGCTTGGATACTTATATGTATTGTATGTCTATATTTGGATATGTTTTCACAAGAGTTGCCCATGCATAATATGTTTTATATGTTACATTGACTAGCTATGCCTTATGGCATCTAGTATGAGCAAGGCAAGAGAATTGAACATAATAGTTCTTCCCTATGCCAAGCAAGAGTAGCCTAGACAAGCATGTTTTTATGAATATTTGGCTATTTACTAGTTTATGTGCAAACCACTCTTTAGTTTTATGAGATACTTTCATTTTCTTGATGCTCAGGTGAACTTTATGTATACTTGAATCTTGAAATTTGCTATTAGGATTCTTTGAATCTCGTTCCCTCTATGTCCATTACTAACTAATGTCAGGTGAAGAAAGTAACATGGGAAAAGACAAAGGCAAAGAATTGGCACTTTGAGGTTGAGAATTCAATAAAGGATTCTATGCAGCTTTTAAATTAGTTTTAATGTATCTTATGATGAACTAAACATGTTATGATGCATATTAAATTTTATGATAGCATAAGACATGATATGATGTGATTAGATTAATATTTCTCATACTTAGTGATGTAATTCAAGATTTAGTATGTTATGAATTATAATTGACACATGGAAGTGACTTTTAAGATTATGATGCCAAGATCAATAAATTTAGCTTGTTTTGTCATTAAGGGCGAGATGATGTATTCCAAAACTTAGCAAGATGTAATTTGATATATTATGTAATGGGAATTGCACTGATTGGACTAGTTATTATTCTGAAGTGCATAATTACGTTAGTAAATGATGATGTAATATATGATTAATTTATGACCATGTTTTGGCTAAGATTTTTGACCATTTGGATGGTCTAAGCCCTTAAAAACATAGGAAAAGCTATGGCAAAAAATTTTTTCCAAAAAAGTAAGCTAGGTTATTAGACATGTTGGATGTGTTGTTATTAAGAAAATGATAGCATGAATGTTCAAGTTTATGCTAAGTTATAACAATATTTATTTGAAATAAAGTGAGCCTAAGTTATGTTTTTATGAACTATTGATATCTTATATGTTGAATAAAGTATAGGCTTAGGTCATAAGCAACTTTAAAGGGATAATGTTAATGTACAAGAGAAAGTAAGGATCATTTAAGATTGTCTTTTTAGTGTTAACTTTAATCTAACTTACCTTCCTATGTGATAGAGACCAAATGCTATCATACTAAGTAAGTTTTGTGAAAAGAAAAGAAAATTTTCTAAATATCTTCTACTGTTCAGTTCCTTTAACTAGTGATTTATTGTAATATTGAGCTTAAATGTATAAGATAAGAGTTAGTAATACTAGTTGTCAACTTGTAACACCTATCATCGAAAATTTTCCATATCTACCTAACTCTATAGACATTTAAGTGACAAGGATGAATACCATGTGAAAGTAATCTCAATTAATCATAAAGAAAATAGCTTAAGTTTATAAGACTCATTTTGATTTGCCTTAACACATTAGGTAGTAAACTCACTTATATGTTCCATGGTGGACTTACCATCCTCACCTAAGAAAGTAGTAAAATCAAGAGTTTTAAAATCTCTTAGCAAGGACATAATTCTATCTATACAATAAAGATTTGGTTTCCTATATATAGGCTTATTAAGAGGTCTTAATTACATACCAGAGTGTCTTCTTATCATCTTAGTAATCATATTAGAGTCAATAAGTTAGTTTACAATAGGTCTGGGTTTTGCAATTTGTGATAACTTACAATTCTTGGTTTATTTCATACCATAAGTGCCAAATACAACAAAAAAGTATTCACAACAATACTTTTAGTAGCAGTCTTTTACCATTTAATACTTCAAGCAGACTTCTAATGGTCAAAAGTGGAATTATTGTCCATTTTAATTCATAACTTCCATGCATATATTTGCTTTGATCCATATAACCATGATATAAGTCCCACTTATATACAAGAACTCTATAGCCCACTTTGGCCTTAATTACATAATATGGCCATAAACTTTAAAAATTTATAACTTTAACTATACAACTTCAATTTACATAAATTTTGTGTCCATGGAAAGCTCATGATCTTAGCTATCTATGGTAAAAAACTCAATTTGAAATGAATCCATTTAGCCCCTCAAAAGACATGAAAACCAAGGCTGCATCATTATGAACATTAATGACATAAGACAACTTTTTTTAGGCTAACTTTGAAAACTTGGGCTTGTTAGAAAGTTCTATAAGTCCTTTAATTGCTCACCAAATTTTAGCTCCAAACTAGTTCATTTGGGCTATCAAGAGTAAGGTTGCATATTCTAGCTCATTTAGACAATATTTTGGTTCCAAAGTGGTCCAGTTGGGCTCTAATATGCAACCTCTTTTCTTGAGCAAAAATCAATCCACTCATACATCATTTCTATAAGAGCCAATACATAAAATATGTTTAGCTTCTAAAAATCACTATCTCACTTACATGTAGAACCAAGGACATAACATAAGCCAACTTATGTTCTAATTACATACATGTGGATCAACTTGGCATCCATTCATGGTCTCATTTTTCTACATTGATAGTTATTACATTTTATCATAATATACATCATGAATTGCTACCATTCTACATTATAGTCCACATCAAAATCATATGTATATCATAGGTATTCTAACTACATATTATTTTGCTCCTAATGGTTCTCTTTCTCTTGCTCTTTGCTAGCTTCATCTGACATGGTTAGTAGGAGATAAAGGGGTGAGATTTTAGGGAGAATCTTAATAGCTACACTCAATCAACCCCAATGCATACAATGGAGAATTCAAGAATGAAATGCAAGCATGTAAGATCATATGCATCAAAAACAACATAAACATGGAATTGGCGTAAAGCTTTTGTACTCCTCTAACCATGGTATGAAAACATACTAGTTAGGCTCATCTCTAGGATATGGAAGAACTATTGCAGTCAATTCCCTACCACTCTTACTTAGAGCCAAGCAAAACTCATACATGTATAAAACGCATATTAAAAGCCAATTTAAATATAAACTCAAGCAATCATAAAATAACCAATATATACAATGCATCTCAACTCAAATGCAACCAAATGCATGTAAGAAAGGAAGAATAAGTTACCTTTTGAAGCTAGGAATCTTGGCCTCTCTCTAGCTCACTTGGTGTTTCCTTTCTTATCTTGCTTTTCTCAGCTCCCACACAGACAAGGGGTGATTACTTCAACTTGGCTTGAACACATCATTTGAGATACAAATAAACTAATTAGGACTTATTCTAACTCATTCTACTGCTACATGTACCCGCTGGAACTTAGAAAATAACCTAGGTTTCTTTGAATGCCTTAAGAGGTAACTCTCAAAATTCAACCTCCAGACCTCAAAATCTCACCATGTATAACCTATATAACTCCAATGGAATGCATTAAGACCATCATAAGGATGCTTAAACATGCCTAGCATCATATTGTCCATTTATGCATCCTTGAGCTCTAACTTTTCACTTATAAAAATAGGGCTTCTAAATTCATTCCAATAATTCCATTAGTATTCATATATCATATCCAGACCATCTAAAACTTTAAAATCTATGAAACTATAACACCCGGTTTTCATATAAACAATGGAAATAAGTCAGTTATAAAAGAGAGTCCCCTAAATAAAGAGATTTGAGGCCAAATAAAATTAGGATAAAATTTTAAATAATAGAAAAATGAGAATCCAAGGCCTAAGATGCCCAGAAAATAGAGCCGTAGTAACTAAATAAAATCAAACAAAAAGTAGTGGCATGTTCATAATTTTAAACACTTTCTAGAAAACTCAAAAAAGGAATCTTTAAATGAAAAAATTGAGTTTTTTAGGATTCTTAGAGGCCCTAAAATATATAAGAACCCTTACAATAGTTCAAACCCCTCCGGTTTACATTTTAGAATATCAATTGACTCAATCTTTGACTTTTTTATTCGGGAAGGTTTTTAATCTAAATTGAGTGATTTCAAAGGTATTTTATAAGTTAGAGGACCTAAATTTTATGATGAAAAAGATAGTTTTCAAAAAAGAGTTGAATTGAGCCTTAAAGGAAGAAACCAAGAATGAAGGATAAAATTGGCATTTTGAAAATCTTTTTTATGAATCCCTTGCTATATATATGTGGCGTCCTCCCTTCTCCCTCATTTTAGTTGACCTAATTTTTGCCTAAAACCAGAGGAGAGTTCTACTAAGAAGGGTGCACAAGAAGGAGCCAAAGAAGAAAGAGAAAGTTTAGGAAAAGGTAAAGAAAACAATGAAATTTCTTGCTCATTCCTTCATTAACCTTATTCTCCTCCTTTTCCTATTTCTTTGTTTTAGTGTGTGATTTAAGTCTGTTGACTTGTTGAAAGGGAGGAAGTTAGAATTTGAAGGAGAAGCATGTACCAAGTGAAAGAGCTCTTGGAAAAAGTTAGAAATCAAGGTAAGTTTCATGGTTTCCCTTGCAACTCCTGGTTGTTCCTCCATAGATGATTTTCGGCCAAGTATAGAACAACTAAGAGGGATCAAGTTATGACCTAAACCAAGCACAAAACCTAGGTTTTTAAGTGTGAGAAACAAGTATATGCAAAGAAATTCCAAAAAGAAGTATTAGAAAATAAGTTACCAAAACCTAAGGATTTTGTTGCACCTTGATATGTATGAAGCTTCCTAGTGGTATTTTTAGTTGTCTAAGAGTACATATGGGTTCTTGAGACACTTAGGAAGCCTTACATATGCCAACTCCCTAGAGAAAACTTGCAAAGCTCCATGGGTCCAAAACGGTGAGGGTGTCTCGTCCTAAGTAAGACAAGGCACCTAGGGAGAGTTTTAAATTTTTCTTAAGACTAGAAAGGGATTAAATATGATGGAAGAACATCAAAGGAAGCCTTGGAATGAATTTAGAAATCTTGATTTGTGAGATGAAGGTATAGGTACCATTTTAAGACTTAAAGAAGCAACTTGTGTCTAGGCTCTTGGGAATGAAATTGTGATAATTTCAAGGAGTCTAAATGGAGTCAAGAGAGAGACCTAGATAGAAGGAGAAAATGGACCTAAGAGCATGAATTCTAGTAGTTGCTTTATTAGGTCTTGTATGAAATCATAATAGAGTTATATGAGAAAATAGCCTTGTATAGAGTGTGTGTGATACTAGAGCTTACTTCCATGATGTAATTGTGTCCTATTTCATGTGTCTAGGCCAAAAGAATCAACCTTCACCTAGTTGCAAGTGTGTGAGAGAAAAGTGTGTGAATGTTACTTCAAGATAGCTCTCTAACCTTTCTCTCATGTATGACTTGGATGTTTATGTGTGTATGAGTGCTTGTATGAATGTTTGGACTATGAAATGTATTTCTAGCCATTGCTTATATGTATGGTACCATTATCCTTCTTGAAAGATGTTTATGCATGCAATATGGCTTGAATAGGTTTAGTTATGCCAAAAGTCCCTTAGCAAGGGTGAGGACGAACCAAAAGTCCTTAGGAATGGGTGAGACAAAGCCAAAAGTCTCAAAAAAAGTGAGGCTAAGTCTAAAGTCTCTTGAAAGTGGATGAGACAAATCTAAAAGTCCCAAAAAAATTGGGTGAGGTTAGACCAATGCCCTTGAAAGCTTATGTTTGTCATGTATGAGTATATGTGACAAGGAAAATGTTTTATGTATACTTACTAATAGCTTAAATGTTATGCATGCATTCTTTAACATGTATATGCATCTATTATGTATGTTTGAAAAGGTTAAGAGCTATTGGAATTTCTTGGATCTCATTCTTCCCCCATATATGTCTAACCATGTCTAAGTGAGCTAAGTGGACTAAGAAATGGAAGCCCCTTGAGAGGCAAGACTTTCACAAAAAGATAGAGAAATGGACTTTTTATTTGCATTTTGATGTCAATAATTGCAACCATGAGATATATATATGATGTAAACCGCTGAATATGCCCAAATGTATATAAATATGATGTATGTATCAATGTCAAAGCAAAATGAATGAGAATGTGAGTTTTTGCCACTCATTTGCCTTTATGTCCATGTGTATAAATGCAAGTGGCAAGGTGAGAGTGAGCTCCAAGATGACTGGGATCATTTGGCATACTTTTATATGTTGTAATTATACTTTTAGCTTGCTTAAGTGGTTGTGGAAAGTTAAGAAAAGCATTTGGTGCCTTAATATCCCAAGTTAGACCTCAAAATTAACCATTATGTGTGCTAAACCAAAGTCTGACCAAATGAGTGATTTTTTTCATAAAATTTGGCCAATAAGTAGGTCTCATCTAGAGCTTTTCACAAAGCTAACGAACACTTAATTTGGAGCTCTATAAAATTTATTATAATTTTTCAAAATTGGCTAAATCATGCAGAAATGATATGTGTATTGTTCATATGGTCAGGTTGCTTCTTTGCATTACATGTGGAACAAATAAAGCCCAATGCTCATAAAATTTTATAGGCATAAATAGGACATTATAATATTTTCATAGCCACTGACAAGATCTCATTTGGACCTCTATAGAGGGAGAACCAAATTTTTAAAATTGCATGATAGTACCAGTAATATAGCTCAATCTTTGGTACTATTCCATCAATTTCCATGGGCTAAGTGCTATTGTCTTCGTTTGGAATTATTTTTACTATTAGTTAACATCTTGATCTTTCCAGAAAGCCATTTATGTATAATTTCAATTTTTTTAGAATTAGTTATGAATTTTCAAAATTCATATTAGAAATCTAAATATGCCAACCTGAGAGTAACTTCCATCTTTTTGGTGCATGGTTTCCAAATCCATGGAATATTGATGAATTGTGATGTTTATGATATGTTTGGATGTGTGATGGACAAAAAATGATATGGATGAGTTCACATGGTCCCTAAAGCCATGAATCATGAATATGGTCTCCTAATCATGCAATTGACCATGCTTCAAGTATATGTTTTCTCACAAATCTTTTCCAATATACATGAGATATATTGAGATAGCCTATGTGACCATTGTGTAAGAGCTAAAAGGATAAGGTATTACAGAAACAACTTTCTAGGTATATTAAACTCCTCTTGGACAAGAGACACCCACACTTGGCCTTCGATGGGATTTTGTCACTTTCATGAGAAATTTGAAAGATGCAGGATATTTATGACTCATTTCTAGTTCAATTATGGTCTTAGAGGATTCAATTTATCTTCCTAGGATTTTTAAACTTCCATGGTTTATCTAAAACCTTGGGTTCCCTATCTTACTTTCTATAGCTTTCTATAAAACTTTCTTTGTATATTCATACTTCTTATCCTTCTAAACCCTTATTTCTATCAATTTTTCCTCAAACTCAAGTCTCCTCCTCCTTCTCTCTCTAGGCCAAACCATGGAGGAAGTGGAGATTCAAGGAAAAGTAATTTTTCTAACTTGATGCATACCTTATTTGAAAGCTCTCTTCTTGTAGTTTCTTGTGGTGGGATAGGCCTCCCCAAATCTCTTCTTTTGCTCAAGAGGTTAGCCACAATTTTAACCCTTTCAAGAAACTAAAACTACCATTAAAAAGAGCATGAAAATAGGAAGAGATTTCATAACTAGTGTATAGCAAAAATTTGCATATTTTCTTTCTTATTTTCCTTTCTCTCTCTTCCCTTCATTAAGCATATCCATGGAACTAATTTGGAGCTAGTCTATGTTAGTTAAATGGAAGATCAGAAGTGGCATGACAATTTAAGGAGGAAAAGAGGATTTTTTAATAAATTTAAAAGTACCAATTACGTTCCTTCATTTTAATTCCTCCATTTGAGCTCATTTTCTATTCTTTTCAAAATCTACCTATTCCATACTAAATTTTAGACTCTCTTTTTCATTAAAAATATATTTGCTAAGGGATTCCAATGACTCAAAAGAGTCTAGAAAAGTCTAATCTAAAATATGTCTATCGAGAAACCTAATTCATATTGTAACAACCAGAAAAAGAAAAGAGAAAAGAAAAGGGAAAGAAAAGAAAAGCTGAAAATTTTCAAAGGCTGAAAATTTTCTAAGTCTACTAGCTACAGCCTAGCTATAGCAAATGTACCTATTCGTTATAGCGAGAAATGGGCTAGCTATAGCGAGAATGCCTTCTCGCTATAGCAAAAATACTTCTAGCCATAGCGAGTGCGGGCATCCCATACAAAATCCAAGCAGTAGCTCGCCGTAGCGAGAGCTATAGCGAAGGCAAAGGTCTGGGACTGACACGAGCTCGCCGTAGCGAGGGTTATGGCTTGCTATAGCGAGGGTGAGTCTAGAAAAGCGTGAAAAGAGAGATTTTGACTTTTTAAAAGCTTCCAAATTTTCCTTTCTCTTAGAACCGACCTAAGCTTCGACCAAGGAGAGAGAAAAGAGCTGTGGAGAGAGAGAGAGAGACCTAGAGAAGTAAGGAGACCAAGCAAAGAGGTGAGTAATCTTTAGATTTTCATAGTTTTTCTCCTTAGCATGTTGTTCTCCTCTTTTTGCTTTCTCTTTCTATGGTTTTGGAAGTTGATTTGGGTTTGGTTCAGAAGAGGAAAGTGGAAAACTACTCTAAAAGAAGGGTAGAACTCATATATCTTCATTTCTTCTTCCTTGCTTTCTTCTTTGAGAGCTTGAGAGAGGAAGGAGAGTGAGTAGAGTTCTAGAGAGAGAATCCCTAGATCTTACAAGGGTAGTGGGGGTTTTGTTTCGGTGAAGAGCCCCTTTAGCTTTATGAGTACTTATTTGAGTTATGAGAGAATGATTTGGTGCTCTTTGTTGTGCCTAGGCTCAAAGGAAGCAACTCCATTTAGTTATGAGTGTGAAATCAAGAAGGGAAAAGATAAATTGAAAGGGAAGACTTGTGTTAGCCGATAAGGTAGCTTTCTACTCTTTCTCGTTGCATTCTTGGATGTGTAATAGTCATTGTATATTGTGTATGTGCTTGTATGATGAGATATGCCATTGATGTTGCCTTGATGCATTGGTACCAATATGCTTATGATATGAATTATGGAAATTGCTCGGGTGATGTGGTGCCGAAAGTCCCTTGAGATGGGTGAGGTGGAGCCAAAAGTCCTTAAATCAAGGGTGAGGCCAATCCAAAAGTCTCAAAGCTCGGGTGAGGCTAGACCGAAAGTCCCTAGAGCCTATTCTTGGAATTGACATGATATTCATGGCATGAAACACATCTGTTGTGTTATTGTGACTTGTGTGCGTGCTTGACTAGTTTATATGTCTTGATTGTATCTTGAATGAGTATGAGCTATTGAGATTCCCAGAATCTCACCCCCTTCCCCTCCCATCTTAACATCCAGGTGGAGCTCAAGGAGAATCAAGTATACCTTATGGAGCTTAGTGAGCATACTTAGAAAAACGTATGGTTCTTTTAGTTCTTTTGTTGTAAAAAGGTGCCAAAATGGATATGCACCTATTATTTTTGAGTAGTAAATATGTGAGCACATGTAACCATATATATAGCTAATGTATGAATTGTGTAAAGAGCCAAAGTAATGAGAATGTAGAAATTGGCCCTTTTGTGGCTTATATGAAATGATGCGTTTTGTTCCGTAGCATAGTGATTTTGAAATGTATGATGTTTTGGATCACTTAGACATTTCATTTATACTATGTTTGTACTTTCAAACTTGCTCAAAAGAGGCTAGAGCATGTGGGAGGCCATTAGGACCCCAATAAACCATTTTGGGTGCTAAAACTGCCAATTTTGTGAGCTCCGTCAAAGTATGACCAGATGAGCTCTTCTTGATATGGAATTTGGCATGCCTCTAGAGTCTATTGAGAGCTTCTTGAGAAGCTAAGGTGGGTAATATTTGGAGGTCTAGAGAATATTTGGTGAATTGTTGAAGTTGAGAAATTTTGATGGTTTGGTCATGGTACTGTGCATCAAGTCCGAAAATGAAACCATGTCATTCATAGACCAAATGGTGTCCAATTGTCATGAAATTTTATGATCATAAATTAGATGTCTACAGTGACCTATAACAATTGGAAGCACCTCAATTGGAGGTCTGTAGAGAGAGAAACGACTTGCTGAAGTTATGTATCAGCATCAGGGAAGCTTTCCGACCTTTGTTACTGTTCCATCGATTTTTGAGGTCCAAGAGCTCCTGAACTTATTTTCTCCTCTAGTTAACATCTGTAGATTTCCAAATTAGTATAGTTTACCTAGATTGGATTTTTGTGGAATTAATTATGAATTTTCAAAATTCATGACAGTAAACTGCAACAGTATCAGGGACAGCCGGACATCTATAACTTTTTCGATGTCAAAGATGGCCTAAATGTTGAGATTGTGGTTGAGAGTTATTTTTAATGTAAATTTAACATCCAAATATTTCTAGAGAGCTATGATTTGCTTGATTTTCATTTTTTTAGAATTAGTTATGATTTTCCAAAGTTGGAGCCAAAAATTTGACTTATGGGCTCATTTAAGAAATTGCATTTTTCTTGGTTTTTGGCTTCATATCCATGGGTTGTGAGTTATTTGAGACTATGTATAAGTTGTATAAATGGTGTTTGAGTAGAGAATGTGAATGATGGATTCACGGGACCCACGGGGCAAAATATGACCGGTTAGACCCCGACTTAAAGTAGTAAAATACCACGGTTTTGGTCATTTCTTGGGAAATCATATGGAATCAAGCCTAGTGGGAGATGAATTGGAGTTAAGATATTATGGTGTTACACATATACCATTAGGGATTTAACTGAATTAACTTCATCTGGCTAACTTGCTAACCTTATTTTTTTCATAACATGATGAGGGATATCCATTTCTCATATTAATTTTCATGATATTTAAATATCTGGTTTTTTCCCATTTTTTAGTACTGCCTCTAACTATCTGTTCCTGCATAATTTAGAGACTTTAGCCAAACTAAGGCCTTCTAGTTAAATTATGCATGTTGTTTTACCTTAGGCTAATGATATTTATCCTTATCTCTATTTATTTGTCATTTAAAACAAATCTCTAGATTTTTGTACCTTTTGATCAAAATTGCAATTTTGCCACTACATTCATTTCGCTCTAATTCTAGCCCTAACAACTCAATCTTTCTAGATAACTCTGAGATATAGGATATTTTAAGATCCTTTATACTTATACACTCTTTCTCAATGTCCGCAATGGCTTAAAATGGGTTAAAATAGTTCCATTTACACCTATGTAGTTGGTTACGTCGATTTATGTGTAATCAGGGTTTTGACCAATTTCATCAGCTTTAGTTAATTTGTTAGCCTTTTTTAATCATATAATGATGGGAAATATCTTTCTCTCTTAATATACCACTAAATAAATAATTTCTTGATTTTCCCTTGTTACACTGCGAGAATTTTTTTCGGTTGCCCCTAAATTGGGTTTCAACCACTTTTGAGTCTCTTTTCTCATATAATCAGGCTTTTATTTCCTTTCATCACCACTCATAACCATATCTTAGTGTATAACCTATTATAAAGGTACTAGATATTACACAATCGACGTTTGGTTAGCGTTCGACAATTGTGTTGAAATTGGACTAGTTTGTCTTGATGATACAAAAACAACTTGAATTAGCTTATGACTAATATATTGCTCTAGCATGTATAGATATTCAAGTTAGTTAGCTACAAGAGGTAGAACTAGGTTCTGTAGGTGCTCTCTAACTAATTATCCAGATACCTTATATATACTCCTTTGTAATGGAGAAACTAGATTTGCCCAATGAAGGGCCAGTTGCTTTGGGGTTGCTAAGTAGACTATTTGATTAGCCACTTTCAGGTGGAAATAAATTCCATCATATCTCTTTAAAAAAATTTCTTGATCCCTTAGTTAGAACTACCCCATAACTAATGGTGGAATAAATTGTAATGCCTTGCATATTTGCTTGTGGGATAATACTAATAATTATAGGATTAGGTAAAACATAGGGCAAACCAAGATTATTTGATGTGTTTAGTGGTCTTTTGACCATATAGACTTGCCCCTACTACAAAATACCTATAGTACTAGGTCATTCAGTATTTGCCCCCCAAAATTAACAAGATTTGTAATTATAGAGGCAGTTAAAACTGGATTTAGTAGCTAAATGGACTAACTAACATTAAAGGATCAAGCATATTATTCCCTAGTCTAAATTTGTCTTTACTCTTTTCCACAAATATTGTACACCTTATTATGTGCCATTGGCTTGACAATTTCAACAAGTTGATGACACATTTGGGACATGAGATTGTTAAGCCCCATGTCAATTTGCTAGCATATGAAAGATGTTGTCATCACTATAGGTTGCCCTAGCCTAGCTACTTCCTCTATGGTTGGAGCCACTTGTCCCACAATAATGGTAGGGTTGTTATAATAAGTTGTTCTACATCTATTGGCATTGTATTTGGAGAAGATAATAGGCCTAAACTTGACATAACTACAAGCTGAGAAGGCTGAGGATCAATAGTTTTTTTACCACCATTCTTCTTTGCTACTAATTATGGAATATTTATATCACTTAAACACTTTCCATACCACAAGTGCATACAACACTTGTAGTTGGGACTAGGTGATGAGAGTTTCACTAGAAGCTTTTCTCTTTGTCCCACTAGGCATGCCAAAATTGTTGTTTGCAAATTTTCATTGATTAGCGAAACTGACCAACTAGCTTGCATCTTTGATTCCTATGTTCAGGTGATATGTTAAGGAAGGGACTTTATTTCTTAACTTTAGGTTCTTAGGCTGCAAAAGGAAGCACCTAGTTTAAAAAGTGGTTAACACCTATGGTTGGAAATAGCATTAAAGAAAAATAAAGGCATAAAGAAAGCTATAAAGAAAAAGATAACTGCTATAAATTAAAGGCATAATGCAAAGGAATGTAAAGGATGAATTGTAAGGATCTAGATTTGATTGATTGGATGTGTGTATGTTCAAAATGAAAGTACAATGAGTATTTATAAGCCTAAAACTAGCCATTTATCCCAAATTATCTACCACTACTTCTTAAACTTTTGCCTATGTTAGCAATAATGTAAGATCATAGTCAACAATCTAGGTAATGATTTATGCAACATTAGGAAAGTTGAAGATTTAAAAATTATTTTATTCTTGCTAACTAATTGCTTGATCAACTAGTCATATCATCCATATTGTGACAACCTTACCTTCCTATCCTTGTAACTATGGTTAAATATACGATTAATCATTAATTATCAAGGTTTGGAGTTGTTACAATTCATCACATGGAGAAATTTGAACCTTGATGTTAGGGTTATCACCATACCACCACAAATAAAACAAAATTTGCATAAAAGAAATCCTACTACCATAAGGGGTTTATGATTCATCCGTCCATCAGTTTCAATACCCAATAACCTCTCACAAGTGTTCCTATATCATTTCTTACCATTACCATTGAAGAAATTGGGGTTTCTAGGCTCAAAGTAGGAGTTTGGGGACTTGCACCGCGGCCAGTCTTCATGGCGCTGCGGCAGAAATGCCTCCTGGATCTACTTTTCTCAATCCTACAATTCTCGCCTTGGCGCAATATATTTGCACCTCGGCGATTTTCCATTCTATCAGCTCTTAGGCGATTTTTCCCACTTTGCGCCGCAGTGCGATTTATCAGGCCGCGGCGCTCCTCGCCACTGTCACTCCCATGCCAATTTTCTTCTCTTGCACCGCGGCGGGATTGGTTATGCTGCAGCGCCCTTCGGCTTTGTCTCTCATTTGGCCACGGCGAGACTCCCTCCTGTGACTACATTACCCAAATTTCGTCCCACACACTCTAGCCCTCATCCTAAGAGCACTCTAGGACCGCTTTCTCTCATTTTATATGACTCAAATGGTATTTATCTATCATATTTACCCATCAATCCTTCCATTACCATTGCAAAACTTAGATACTATTTCCTACTTGCCCAACTAGCTTATATCAGCAAATTCAAGAATAAATGACAGCAAATGTATTATGGTCACAAGGTGCATGGGGTCAATGCTTAATGTTCATATAAAATCGAATCACTTATCTATTATTAGCCAATTACAATCAAAATGTTCAATCCCATGATAATCAAATTACATATACAATCCCTATACTTGGCAACTCATGATGCAATGCAGCAATGATACAAAACTAGCAATTTAGTTACAATACATTTTGTCAAAGCTCCTAAACCGATGTGCTACCAAACCATCTAGCAAACTCCCATTAATTTTCTCCTTGCCACTAAGAGGTCCGGTCCCTGAAAATGTTAGCCCATAATGGGGTGAGATATACAATCTCAGTAACAAAAAGGTAGATTCCATATATATGTACAAGTTAATCAATCTAATGCAATTTCATGTCATCAATCCCAGAATCATCAATTCAATTTGCAAATGAACTAGTTGAACTACAAATAACTACTGTCCCATACCAGTAGTCATGCACAACATGTTAATGGCCAATAACACCGGGAGAGGTCCGTCCACGGCACCTACTCTATAATGAGCACAACCAGGGCTCAGTGCATCTGGAGTCTGATCACAACCCAATGCTCGATCAAAGCACATGCATGGGTGGCAGCCGCATCACAGCTCCACCATGGACTCACAAGGTCCAATCACAATAATAATTCAAGTAGTCAACCAATCATTTAACATTTCAAAACCATATATGTGCAAACAATATCAGATCAACATGAACATATACATGGAAGTGAAGAATAACCCCAGTTACCTCAATGAAGCTAATTACTCTTCCCCTAGCTACCATAATAATCCAAATGCTCACTAAGCCTATAACAAGCATAATCATCATCATTTCTAATCACAATCAAATATCCAAAGATTTGAACTACTAATGATAGACTAGAGGTTACTCACCTAATTACCAAGGGATTTAATTTCGGATTCCAACTTTCCCACACCAGAAATTACCATAGTTCACTCCAATTTCTGGGTAATTTCACATGAAACTAAAGCCCATATCATAGGTCAACTATAGGGGTCTCAAACTAACAGAAAATGCATCAAAATGGGAAGGATATACTCACTTAACAACAGCCATAGCCTCACCTCCGAAAATCCACCATGGACTCACCAAAATTCGCATTTCAATCATCAAGCCCAGAAAATTGGGTTTTCCACCATTATCTCCTTGTAATTTCACACAATAACAGAACCCATTATGATAATACATCCTTAGGGGCATTTTCCAACAATGTGATACACAAAATGGAAGGGAAAAACTTACCTAATCCTCCCTCTAACCTCCAAGTCTAAAAATCTTGCAAGGAATTACCCAACACCAAATTTCAGATTTGAGAAGAAGATGAAAATGCTCAAATCCAGAAATTAATCAGACCAAAATGAAGAGGAGGATGAGAGGGTCAAGTTATATATAACTCACCTTGGCTAAATCATCCTCTATGAGTCAAAAATGGAGCCTCCATGTTGGTAAAACCCTAGCCTCCCTTGAACCTCCGAATTTCCTCTCTTGAGTTTCAGTAAAAAGAGGGAAAGGCTAAAGAGTTAGGGTTTAGTTGTGTTTGTGTTGGGCCCCAAGTCGGTTGTGGGTTGACCCATCAGCCCAAGGTCCAATTGGGCTCATTATTTCAAGTGGGCTGGTGTTAGATGAGATGGGCTGCAGAAAATTTAAAGCTAGAAGTGGGATGTGCTGACCCAATGGCCCAATTCTTTGTGGGTTCAGATTTTGTATACTTGTTAGGCCTTATTTCATGAGTTGGGTTGCAGAAATTTGATTAAGCTAGGCCAAGTTCCAAGAGTCAATCTAACTTGGGTCTGCATAATGTGTGTTGGGCTAACTATAAGGGCCCATGTAAATTGGGTCTTGGGCCTCTCTTTTCACTAAATCAAATTAGGCTATTACTAGGTGATCTTTCTTGGCCTAAATCTCATGATAAGGAGTTGGGTTTAACCTAAAATCATTGGGCCCCCATAAATCTTTACCCATGGCTTATTCAAATTAATTTTTAGGCCCAAATTAGGTTTTAATCTAATCGAAATCTTAAACCCATATTAATAATTTATTTCTCTGAAATCCTCATTCACTTAACTTGCCCAATCATCCTATATTAATTATTCCTAATTAATCTAAATCCATGATTAACACCTTAATTAATTTTTGGGATGTTACACATATCCCTACAATTTAAAAGAGTAAGTTTTCAAGTATATTCTGCAATTTTCTTGACTTGGCCAACTTACAAACTTCCCTTGTTTCTAGCTAATATGGTTAATTCCCTTCAAAATATTTTGTAGGCTTAATCCTTGAATTGTAAAGAAGTAGTTAATGTGTGAAAACTACTTAGAATTAATGAAATATTTTTCTCTTTTTCAACTACACATTATTAAGCCATTTTTCTTAAATACTTTAAAAAATCCAATAGATTTAAGGGAAAATTATAACAAAAGGACCCAGAAGTGAAAATATTTATTTTTAAGGACTTGTTACCACTTGTTTTAGGATAATTACCATTGATTTTAGTAACAAACAATTGAATCTAGTAGTAATAGATCCTTAAAAATAAAAATTTTCATTTCTAGGTCCTTAAATATAATTCTCCCTAGATTTAATACATCACCCAAAAATGTTATAACTTGTTTTTTGTCTCAAAAGCCCAATTTAAACTTAAGCCCACTTCAACTCTCTCGTCAACAAATATAGCCAAATCCAGATAATATCCTCCAATGATTCATTACATAGAAGTATTATTACTGATAAGTGCTAATTTTCATATATTTTATCCACATTTATTATTATTTTTAATGACTAATTTGAGCTTAAATGGATTTATTATGCAATATTTGAATTTGTGGTAAATTTTGGAAAATAATACAATTTTGAATTAATTAGGAGATTTTTTGGGTTTAAATTGCTAAGATTTTATTCTCCAAAATTCTTTGATGATTAAATATTTTCAATCTTTAAAACACTTTTTAATTTTGTGCAGATTGAAAAATTAAAATGAATTAAGGGAAAAGATTGGATGATAATTCTGTTTTTATTAAATTCTGATAATGGCAATATTGTAAATAATATATTAGGTTTTTTTTATTTGTTTGGTTTTCATGGGCAGCAGAAGTTACTTGGAAGGAAATAGATTTGGAAGCAACAAGCAAATGGAAAAAGTCTCGAGTTTGGGTGACTGAAATAGATGATGAGGAAGCACATGGATGAATCATATGCATGGCTGGAAGAAGAAGCTATACAAAGCATTTGAGGTGATTGAAGCAAAGAGCTGGAGCTTAAATGGGCAGCATACGTGGCAGGCTTAGGCGAATGAGGAAGAAGCAACTTGATCAATCTACGGGCTATAATAGAAACAAGCAAACAACACGTTAGAAGCAACGGGCTCTTGATGAGAATGCTTGGGTTTTATGTGCATGGAGAGGAAGCTCTCAAAGCTAGGAGAAGTAAGATGTGGAAAGGTTGCATGTGGCCATAGGTTCGTGCATTCTGTTCATGTACAGCTGGAGCACAAAACAAAATAAGTAGAAGAGGCAAAACATGCATTTGAGAGAAGGAAGAAGCGTGAGAGAAGCAATGTGAGCTAGAGATTAAAGAGCATAAGAAGCTTATACATGTGAACAGCCTCCACACAAGAGCATGAGCAAGCTCTAGACTAGAATATGGAGAGAACAACGCATTAAAAAGCATGTAGTGCAGAACATGGAGAACATGCAGAACCTATGGGAAGAAGCTGTATCAGGAGAATCACACAAGTAATGAACCTATGTTCTGGATTTGAATTAGTGAGCTAGAGGTTTCTCATGTGATTATGAAGAACTTCTAGCTACGAGCTGAATGAGAAAAGCGAGCTGAACGAGGAAGCACCAGCTGAGCGCAGAACACAAGCAAAGAACAATGAAACGCATGAAGATGTTGGATCATCAAGCTGCACATTTGAATGATGGAAAGAAAAGGAGGCAACCTCTGTTTTGGAAAGCTAGACGAAGAAGAAGAAGTATGTGAAGATCAAGTAGAAAGGAAGCTACATCTGGACTCGAAGATGGCACGAAGCAGGGATAAATTCTTTTACATTATATTCCAATGCATTAACCATTCACAACGGGGCCCACACCTATACACACATGCAGAAACACGTACAGTACCACGATGAAGAAATGCTGAAGCTAATGTAGAAGAAAACTCGTGGGAAGGAAGATGCTGGATCGAGAAGCTGAACGTGGTGAAGGAAAGAGAGAAGAATGAGCTGCATGCAGAGGCTTACATGGAAAATACGTGAAGCATTAAGGCAGCACATGAGTTGGAGAAGAAGCCACGTAAAGAAGAAGCTAAGTTTCAGAGAAGGAATAGCACGTGACTTTTAATGAAGAAGGGAGCATATTACAATTCATTCACGCCTCTACATTCCATTCATGCCTCTGATTTATCGTCCAGACTCCAACTCATTCACGCCTCAATATCTTAGCAATTCCTTGCCTATATATAGATTCATTCACTCATCAAAAGAGGTGTGGTTTCTAAATGAAGAGAAGGAAGAACAGAATAGGAGAAGCAGGGAGAACGTGAGCACATCCAGGGAGCATTCTTTCATCAACCATCCATGGCTACAACTCAATCTATCAACTCTTCTCCAATTAAAATCTCCATGGCAGCTTGAATCACCCATGGTGGCTAGCTGAAGCTTGGAAACTCCCAGATGAAAATTTGAGCCCCATATTTTCTCACAAAATTGGATAAATATTCCTTGCTATATCTTTTAAATTCCAGCATTAAATCTTTTATTAATTTGACTAGGTTTAGTTGATTGATTTAGGAATTTAATTGCTGAAAATTTATTGGATTAGTTTGTTTTATGAATTGAATTTGATTTTGGAATTTTGATTATGATCATCACATATTTATAAAAATTCCAGAATTAGTGCTGTGCAATTCACCTTTAATCTCCTCTTGATCTTTGGTTAATTGATGCAATGGTTGTTGGATTAATTACCTAGAATTTTTGTGCAATTAATTGTTTGAGGAATTAATTAATCTAATTGGTTAATTAGTATCTTAAGTGAATTGTGCAGTAGATTCTATTAATCAATTAAATTTGGTTAAAGTGTATTCTTGTTCTTAATTCAATTAATTAGTTATTCAAGGTTTCTTGTGGTTGCAAATTCCTTGTATAATTAATAAATTGAACCTTGGATGGTTATTCAAGAATCTTTATAGGGAATACATGAAAGAGCAAGGAATAAATTCCAAAATTGGTAAACTAAACCAAGGGCAAGGATAATTGAATTCTAGGGAGTCCAATGCAAAGCTAGCTATCATATTCTCTTAATTGTTCTCCTCATTTAGTTTTAAATTCTTTTGAATTTTGTCAATTAAATTTAATTCAATTAAATTCTAGTACTTTAACCCCAAAATAAGTTTCAAGTAGCAATACTTAGAATACCCCTTCCATAAACAAATTGAGGCATAAACTCCAAGGGAGATGACCTAGGATTGCACCATTAGCTATAAAATTTATTTTGCTTTCTAGTTTTATTTGAGATTACGCGACACAATCGTCAATCACTTATCAAGAGTTCTAGACAAAATAGGCAAATGATTGATGCTTTAATAGCGCAGATCTTAATGTCACTTAAATAACACCAAAATTCCGTTGTACAAAAAATTAAAGAAAATGTGATTTGAAATCAAAATGGGATCTAAAAAGTTCATAATTTAATTTAGGTACAAATAGGAAATTATCAAAATAGAAGACAAATCAAACCATCAAGATATCAAGGCACAGGGAAGAAATGATATAAAAAAACTTATAAATGCGAGAAAAACAAGGGATACCAATAGCAAGATCCCATATAGTGGACAATGAATGGCGAATAGCTCCTTGTGAGGTTGATTGCACAAACTTTATAGAATGGCGAATAACACTTCTCTAGACGACGAACAATGCTTTGCTGGGGAGGGCGATAACAAATGACAACATTCTTTTTGAGGGGGTGGCTCTACGTGTCTTCTTTTTTTTGCGGGGGGGGGGGGGTGTTTGGAGGAGGCTAGTTAGCTTGATTCAAATTACCCTAACAACGATTCCCAAGAAACCGTGGTTAAAACTACTGGTTAAGACTTTGTAAATTTAACTGTGGTTTCTGCCAATTCCGTTTAAGACTTTTAGGCCTAACAGCGATTTAAGCAAGCCATGGTTTACTACTAAATCGTGGTCCTAGTTGCCATTGAAAAATTTACAATTAAGAAATAAAATTACTACGATATTATTAACTGTAGTTAAGCCACACAACAGAGCAAAAGACTTCAATTTTAGTAGTGTGGATAGGCTCCGCGGTCCTTAAAATTCCTTTATTACATCGCTAAATGCATTATTTTAAAGAATGATGAAGGGAATATTCTTCATAAATTCATATATTGCTATTAGTTTATTTATATTTCACAATGAACTAGAAAATCATTGTCACAATCTAAAATTCTTATATTACAACTTGTTTTGCACGTTTTATCACGTCATATATAGTATGATCTAATTATTTGATTGCATCTCTTTGACATTGACTTTCGTTTGCTTGTGATTTATAGCGTCGGCTGGTTTTGTTTGAATATTGTGTGCTGATTTGACTATGACACTTCAT
Organism: Erythrophleum ivorense; assembly: GCA_026724425.1. NCBI lineage: Eukaryota > Viridiplantae > Streptophyta > Magnoliopsida > Fabales > Fabaceae > Erythrophleum > Erythrophleum ivorense. The sequence goes on from JAIUCV010000010.1 coordinate 8,187,824, forward strand.
TCATATCGTAATTATTTTTCAACAATTTTTTTTTATTTTAAGTATGATACTAGAAATCAGGGAGACTATAAATATGGGGTTGAAGACTCTCCATTGTTGCAGCAAAATCATGGATTTCAACAAGGTTTTTACCTTTCTCATAATTTTCGGTAAGCATCTTCATGCCACCATCTCTCCTTCTCTTTGGTATATTCTTTCCATTGTTTTTTCTTCTTTCCCTGTCAATGTTCTTTATCATATTGTTCTAAAAAGAAATCTGGCCATTGTAATCACACAGCAGTATTTTTTTTTTTGGGTGCTTGAAAGAAAGGACTTAAATAAAGGAAATATTTGGTGCTTTGAGTGGGTCATAAATTGCTAGCCTCTATTTCCTTTTTTTCTTTTTTAAATCTTGATACACTTGCTGGTAGAGATACTAATACACATTCCTTGCATTTATGGGACAAATATATGAAGTGCAATTTGAGAGATATAGCGTGAGGGATGTGAAGTCAAACAATTTTCAATGTAAAAAATTCTTCAAACTTTCTCTCTCTATCTGTATGCAGTACTGCAAGAGATCTGTCCAAAGTTACTACATCTAGATTACTAGTGGCAAAACGGGTTTGATTTTGCGATCTTGTTTGTATAACTTTCAAACAGTGAAGAGACTATGCCTAAACATAAACAGGCCAGCCCACATTTATGTTTGGTGTTTGTGTTGCGCATATATATATATATATATGTATGTATGTATATTAAAGATATTTTTTACAATAATGCGTTATAAAGTAATAAGTGTATTCTACTATTTATTATCAAAATTTCCACATTTCATTATTCTTAGGCCACCTTGCCTGTGTTTGATCATTTTTTTTTCCTTCCCGCCTCACACTATTAAAAGTTGAAAGACCAATATTTCTGGTCTGCACATAGCACGGACCACATATTAGCAGTCCCTAGAAATTAACTTCTTTGCAAATTTTTTTAAACTGCTTTAGTTAAATACCTGCATAAAATAGTGTTAATATTTTCTTTGTAAACATTTTCATCATTTAGTTAAAAATTATTACTTTCAAGAAAAAATAAGAAAATAATGTAATATGAGTGGGAACAGCGGAGTCCTTTACAAACGATAAAATTAAACTACAAGTTTTAAGTGAATGTTATCTATTTTTTAAATAAAAATATAATAAGATGTTAAATATCTTTACAGCTAAAAATCACATGAATAGGTCTTTTAAAAAAGTTTTTTGTTATTTTCATATGCTATGTTTATTGAAAAAGTTTGTATTTTTATGTCATAATGGATTGCAGAAGTTTGAGCTCATCGCAGTTCAATTATCTCATAATTCGAATAAATATTTTAAAATTTATAATAAATAATATTTTATAGTCATACATAATATTGTTGACCAACGAAAATATTCACACGCGTGTTAGCGTAATGAAATTGTTGACCATCAAAAAGGGACGCGCCGGCCTATTTGACCGTGCTAATTGTCGCTATATATATATATTTATATTCTTGGTGGGAACATTTGTTAATTATATTTTAACTATATTCTAACATGGTATTTCACAATTCAAGCGCCAAAGCAGGGTAATGGTACATGGTAATTCACCATTGAACTCTGATTCTTTGTGTTTGACAAGCAGGTGCTGTCCTTGTCCATGGCAATCTGAAAAGTGTGAACGCTAAAATTTGCCCACAAATTTGCTATAGGGCAGCATACATGACTTGCCCATCCTCTGGCGATCAACACCTTACTCCTAAATGCAACTGCTGCCTCGCATCAAAGGGTTGTACCATTTACGACGCAAATGGAAATCCTATTTGCACTGCCACTTGAAACAAACGAAAATGTGCACAAACTAAAGAAGACAATCAAAAAGATGTAGATGCATCAAGAAATTAATAAATGAAACTTAGTTGCTTTTATACATCTTGATCACTCTTACATACCTTTTAAATTATTTTACTTGGCTGAATTCTTTGTATATCAATAATAAGATCACAATTTTAAGTTGGAACTTAACATTAGTTTAGTACTTTCATGTTAAGAATAAAATTTTTGTCTCATGTTATACAAAAAGCTAGCTTCATATTAACAAAAAATAAATTAGAATTTTTTTTTTATTTTTGCAATATATATCAAATGTCATAGGAAACGTGTAATATTTTTAAAGCAAAAGAAGTATCAAGTATAATTTAATCAAATTTAAAGAAAAGTTAATATAATTTATTCTAAAATATATTTCACTACTAGAGAAGAATGCGTCCGTTGCTAATCTCAGATTAATGATGCATAGCACTGCCATTAAATCCGTTACATCGCTAACTTCATAGAGGACGTTGTTAAATTTGGCCAATGAATCCTAGATGTTTGACTTTTACTGATGAATAAATTAGCAATTTATATTTTTTGTCACTAATTTCAACTATAGATGTCACTAAATTTAGTCAAGTTCCAAAAGTTTGACTTTTAGGAATGCCTATAAATACATCACTAATTTTGAAATGAACAATTTGTTGCTAAATCAATTACTAAATGCTTATTTAAAAAAAATTCTAAATTCATCGTTGAATTCTTTGTTGAATTTAGATATGGATATATCCATTGCTAAATTCATCATTAAAACTTTGTTAAATTTTAAAAAAACATATTTAAATCTTTCAATGTCATATTCTAAATACCTATTTTAATAAACCATATATCAATTGAAATACCAAGACTAATTTAATATATATAAATTCAATACATAATATAAATTTATAGTGCAAAGTCTTATAGTAGTCTTCCAATTGACATCCAGAAGCTTCTTCTGTACTGTCACTTTCAGTTGGCTATTACCCAATGCTTTGACCAAGCCCTCTCTTCCCTGAAGCTCCATTTTCTTCTATGTGTTTAGGTTGATTTTGTGCTACCTCTTTGTTGATTGGTGAAACAATTATTCATAATTTAAATTCTTTTCATAACTTTTAAAGTAATTATTCAACATAATTCATAAGGAGTAAATCCAAACTAAAATAAATCCAAACTAAAATGAACTAAGATACTATATAACATTATTTTATTACATTACCACTACCACAAAAATAGGATATGTTGGCACATATTCGTTCGCAGTTCTCCAAAAACTATCAACTAAATACTTTTATTAGCAGTTATTAAAAAAACTGCCAACTATATTATTATAGTTGACAGTTTTTTGAAAACCGCTAACTATAAATATTTAGTTGGCGGTTTTAAGTAAACAGCCTACTATATAATTTTTTCAAAAAATATTTAAAAATATAATTGAGTTTAGTTGGTAGTTTTGTATTAACCGCTAACTAAAACTTGATTAATATTGGTTGTTGTTCTAAAACTATAAACTAAAATTTATTTAAGTTGATAGTTTTTCATATAACTGCCAACTAAGGTCATTTTAAAATCACTTTATCCATCAGAACAGTTCATAAAAACCTTGTTTCCAATATTCTCCAAGAAGTAGCTCGTGTCATTCCTCGGTGGTTTTCTCCCCATTTTCGACAGCTTCCCTCTTTTTCCTACGACTTCCACACCAATGGCATCAGTTTTGCACCCCACCAGTTCTTTTAGCCTCCTCTATAGCTCGTTCCTCTTTGTGCGTTGTCTTCTTGGAAATATAGAGGTATTTCTCAGCTCTCCTTTTACCCCGTAGTATGTAAATTTCTATTTTTTTTAGTTCTTTAATTTCAAATGATTTTCTAGTTGTTGTTCATGCCACAAATACATCATTCAGTAATATTTTGTAGAATGTGTATAGAACATATCAAGTAATAATTTCATAGTTGATTGTTTGGCTTTTGTATGTGTTGCCAAGTTGAAATAAAACATTAGCTCCCTTATCATTGTTAAAGCCCATTTTATGTAAAAATTTTAAAGCATAAGTTTCTTAACACTTCTTATCATTGGTCTATTATAATGGACTATTGCAATATTGTAGTTTTAGTTTGAAGAGAGGGCTTAGCCTAGGAAATTTTAGTTTTTAAGCCGTTATACTACCAATTTTTCTTTAAGATATAGATTAAAACAAAAGAGTAATTAGGAACCTTGTATAAGTGGGCAATATTTAGCAAAGTAATAAATAGGAGTCCAAGCATATTATGAGTCACTAACCACATTTTACTCAAATTGGTTCTTGCTAGATCGAAAAGGTATAGATTGGAGATGGATGTTTATCAATCATTTGTCTAAGAAATATGAGGATGGAATGAAAGAGTTTATTAAGTTTGCAATTGAGCATGCAAAAGACCTTAGTAAAATTATATGCCCTTGTTTAAATTGTTACCATGTGAAGCAAATTAGTGCAACTAAGTTAGAAGATCATTTAGTGTGTAATGGGATTAACTAAAGTCATACATGTTGGACAAAGGATGCACATAGTAACTAAGACTATAGTGAGAGTTGTGCCTCAAATGAGTTTGACACAAGTACATATAAGGCTAACCATCTTGAAGAGATAGTAAATGTGGTTGAAGATGATCTTTAAGACTGTCCTGAAATGTTTGAGAGGTTGAAAAGTGATACAGAAGAGCCATTGTACTCTGGCTGTAATAAATTCATGAGATTGTTAGTGGTGTTGAAGTTGTACAAATGTAAAGCAGGAAATGGATGGAGTAATAAAAACTTTACAGAATTGCTTGCTCTTTTGAAAAATATGCTGCCAAAGGATAATGAGCTTTCTAGCCAAACATATGAGGCTAGACAAATGTTATACTCTATTGGCATGAGCTATGAGAGGATATATGCTTATCCCAATGATTGCATTTTATTTCAAAATGAATATACATTATTAGAGAAGTGTCCTAAGTGTAATGCCATATGATATAAGAAGAAAGAATCGAATTTGTCAAAGGTAGTATGGTATTTTCCCATCGTATCTAGATTTAGATGCATGTACAGTAGTGCAGAAGATGCAAAGCACTTAACATGGTGTGTGGATGAAAGGATTCAAGATGGCAAGCTTTAACATCATGCAGATTCTCCTTAGTGGAAAAAAATGATCATAAGTACCCTGACTTCAGCAAGAAGACCGAAACCTACACCTTGCATTAGCTACCGGTGGAATAAACCTGCACGGTATCCAAAGTAGTACCTATAGTACATGCCCGGTGATTTTGATGATTTATAACCTACCTCCATGACTATGCATCAAGTGTAAGTTTATGATGTTGTCTATGCTAATTTCTAGGCCCAAGCAACCTAAGAATGATATAAATATATACTTAGCTCCTCTAATTGAATATTTGAAGCTAATGTGGGAGCCAAGAGTGGAGGTATATAATGGGAATAGAGAGGAAAGATTCAATTTGCGAGCTATGCTATTTGGGACAATCAACGACTTTTCAGTGTATGATAATTTGTCAGAATACAATATCAAAGGACATTACGAATGCCCTATTTGTGAGGAAGGCACACTTTCTATGCGATTGGAACTTTGAATGAAAAATGTCTTCCTCGGGCATCGCAGATTTTTACCTCCAAGACATCATTACCGATGGTGGAGAAAAGCTTTCAATAGGAATACAGAGGAAGGTAGTACATCTTTGCCTTTGATTGGTAAGTAGCTATACAAGAAGGTAAAGGATTTGAATAACTATTTTGGCAAACTTTTGCGAGACACCTTGGGACAAGCGAGTGGAAGAAAAGGTCTATTTTCATTGAATTATCATATTGGAAGTCCTTATATGTGAGACATTTCCTTGATGTGATATATATTGAGAAAAATGTATGTGATACTGTAATTGGTACATTACTTAATGTGCCAAGAAAGACTAAAGATAGCATCAAGGCAAGATTGGACTTAGTTACTTTAGGAATAAGAGGAGAATTGGCACCAGTGAAGGAGGGACATTGTACTTATCTACCTCTAGTAGCTCATACTTTATCTAGGAAAAAAAATTGCTTTTTGTAAATTTCTTGGTGGAGTCAATGTTCCATAGGGGTATTCTTCAAGCATTAAAAAGCTTGTATCAATGAAAGATCTAAAGTTGAAGGGTCTTAAGTCTCATTGTAATGACCCTAATTCTTAATTACCATAATTAGGCTTAATAGCATGATTAGTAATCACAAATTAAGGTCCAAAGTCATTATGATTAATTAAAATAGGATAAAGTGGGAAAAATTTGAACCATGATATCATTAGGGTCATTAGCTAAACAACCACAACTAATCAAGTCCACAGGTGATCATAGTTATCATTTAAGACTTTGAATTCATCTTGCTACTAATTTCAACTCACAAAAACCTCATATAAAGACTCCTAAGTCATTGCATAACATTAACATAATGAAATTCAAAGTTTCTCAATCAAAAATAAGAGTTTGGGAACCTTCACCATGGCTAAGTTGGTTACTGAAACCTAAAAATCAAGTTTTGCATCTTGCGCTGTGGCTTAAGATTTTCGCCTTCGGTGAAGTTACTCTCGAATTCAACTGCTCACATTTTTACAAATCTCACCATGACAAGCCTATGTGGCGCTGTGGCAGAAAATACCCTAGAACCTACTATAGTAAATTTCCCAATTCATGCCATGGTGGGTTATACTAATGTTGCAGCGAAACTAGCTACTGTAACACTCATCACCTGAATCCTCAACTTGCACTGTGGCTCAAATTTTGTGCTGTGGCAAGGTTGCTCTTTGTTACCCTCCTTGGGCAACTTTTTCATTTTGTGCCATGGCAAGACACCTAGTACCGCGGCACTTCTCGCCTTTGCCTAACACCTAGTTGTGGCTCAACTCTTCTTGGCCACAGTATGACCCACTTCTGCTCTATTTCTCCCTAAGTGTCATCCCATACACTCCAGCTCGCATTCTAGTAACAATCCAAGGCCACTCCACCTTAATTTGGGAGGCCCTAATAGCTTCCATCTACCAGATTTACCCAACATACCGATTATTACCAATTCAAGACTTAAGGGTTGATTCCTACTCATCAAACTATCATGCATCAGTAAATTCATAAAGTATTGACAGCAACAAGATCCATAGGCAGCTAATATTATCATTCATAGAGATATAAAAGCATGCTCTCAAGAGTCAAGTCATACATTCATACTAGGGAGCTTCCATATCAGATATAAATAAGTATATACACCATATACCAGATTTGTAAAAGGCCTAACTCACAAAATACCTACACTTGACAATATGATTACATGATGATGATACTATACAAAAAAATAACAAAAATTAGTATCTATCCTAAATTAGATCCATCTAAGTGTAGAACTTCTTACACATGGTCTTAGCTCATGAATGTTTATCCACTTACCTCCCTTTATCCTTACCTGAAGGACCTTCACCTGAAATAGTTAGCCCATAAAATGAGGTGAGATGTAAATCTCATTAACCAAAGAAAAATTATATTTATATATTCTAATTTAATTAACATATGTGCATGAAATCAAATAAGCATAAAAAAATATATCAGTCATATTAGCAAATGAAACAATTAGGCTATCAGTGATTACCATCCCATATTAGCAATCACATTTTCACATATTAAAGGCCATTAACACCGAAAGAGGTCCATCAATAGCACCAACTCCCCAATGAGCATAACTTGGGCTCAATGCATACAAGGGTCTGATTATAACCCGGTGCCCGATAGAAGCACATTGCACGGGTGGCAGCTGCACCACAGCTCCACCATGGACTCATAAGGTCCAAATACAATATATCAGATAGCTAACCATTCATTATATATTTCAAAATCATATATGTATAGCAAATATAGAATTAAAGTAGACATATGTATGGAATTTAATATTAACCACGGCTACCTCACTTGTAGACAATTGCTTGAGAGTCAACAATAATGTTACATCATCCTATGAACACAAAATCAGAACATTACCATCCCTATTCATCAATTATAGCAGCAACCCAATACTCAAAGAATTAAACCACCAATAGCTACCTAGAAGACACTTACCTAGCCACTACAAGAACAAAATTTGGATTTTTTCTTCCCTACACTAGAGACCTGAAAATATCACCCTAAATTATGGATATTTTTGCTTAAAAATAGAGTTCATATTATAAGTAAACTATTAAGGTCTCTAACTAGTAGTAAATGCATCAAAATGAGGAATTTATACTTACCCAATATCCTTCCTAACCTCAATCTCTAAAAATCCTCCAAGAAAACACCAAATAACCCATATCAAATTTGAGGTGTAGGTGAAAATGCCCCAAATAGAAAACCAATTAGGTCAAATTAAAGAGGAAGGGCAGAGGGTCAAGTTATATAACTATTATTTTGGCTAAATTCCCCTCTAGAAGTGTAGAATGGAGCTAAAAGGTTGCTGAAAACCCTAGCCTCTCCTCAAAGTGCAAAAATACTCTTGCGGTCTACATAACCCTTTATGTTTTTCAGCACTAAGTTTGCATAACCCTTTATGTTTTTTAGCACTAAGGTGAGTGGCAATTGGGTTTTTAGGGATTTAGGATGGAATTTGGTTGACCTATCAGCCTAAGCCCCAATTGGACTCCCTCTAGCTGTTGGGCTATGGTTTTAATACATTGGGTTGCAGAACACTTAGGGTTAGGCCCAAAAACTTACTTGGCTCAAGTTTTGATTTATTGGGCCAACTACAAGAGTTTATATAAATTGGGTTTGCACCTAATATCATTAGGCTCCGAAGAAATGGTATTCGATTTCTCTAAGGCTAAGATTAAATTCTACACTTGACCTAAAGTATAATTAAATTAATCATAGGGCCTAAATTAATATCCACTTCTTTTAAGTAATTTTCTAATTAAACCCATATTAATCCCTAGTTAATCATGATTATCCTTAATTAATTTTGGGGTGTTACATTTTCCCATCCTTTTAGGGATTTTATCCTTAAAATTAGGTATACCTTACTCGAATAGTGCTGGATAATCCTTTTTCATAGCTTCCTCTGTCTCCCAAGTTGCTTCATTTGGAGTAAGTCCCTTCCATACCACCTTTACCCCGAGGATGTCCCTATTACGCAGCTACTTGACTTTTGAGTCCACAATCCTTTCCAACTCAACTACATAAGACAAATCATCTTGTGATGCACATTCTCATGCTCAATGACATGCGAAATGTCATATCCTATATTTCCTTTCATTATATCCTTCCATTGAAGATAATTATGTGCATGTTCATAGGGAATTATTAAGAAAAGCCACATTTTCATACGCTTTATCTTGTTACGTCGGGGTAAAATTTTTCAATTTGCATTACGTGGGCCCGTGGGTTATTCAACAACATTCTTCAGTCATTTATCATTGGTACAAATCATAAACAACTCAAAATATTAAGCAATCCATGGTTTTCAAGTCAAAAAGCCTGAATTTTCTTTCATCCTTCACAGCTGTACAGTGATAGATTTCAAAGGAAACTTTGAAAAATTATAACTAAATGTAGAAAAATCGAAATCATACAAACTATAGCTTTCTTAGAAGCTATAGATGTCAAATTTACACTATAAATAATTCCCAGCCACAAAAATCTTATTTGGATCATGTTTGACAATAGAAAAAGTAGGGAGGTCTAGCTATCCAAAAATCTGATACAACTTATTGAAATAAAATTTGAAAATTCATAATTAATTTCATAAAAATCCAATCTATGCATTCTATATCAATTTAGAAAGTTACAGATGTTAACTAAAGGCAAAAAGTATTCTAAACCAATCCAAGTTCATTTAGACCCTAAAAATCAATCAAATAGTACCATGGGTTAGGAGGTGACCTAAAATAGAACAGCAACTTCAAAAATTTATATCCCCCTCTCTAGGCATCTAAATGAGGTGCTTCTAATTGGCACAAGCCTCTGGGAAGGTCTAGTTTTTGCCTATAAAATTTGGTGGTAATTGGACATTATTTGCCTTATGAGTGACAGAGATCAAAATTTAGACTATATGAACAGTACACTGACCAAAACCAAAATTTTTCCCAACTTCAAAAATTCACCAAAAATTCCATAAACCTCAAAATATTTTGCACTTTAGTCTCAAAAAGCTCTTAGCAAGCTCTAGATGCATGCCAAATTTCATATCAAGGAGAGCTCATTTAGAAAAAAAGTGACATATCTCACCAAGTTGGTCTCTTTTGTTTCTCATAAGTTATCACTTTGGTCAAAATGGCTTCCTTTTGAATTTGGCAACTTTTGGGCAAGTTTAAGAGCATAAATGTGATTTGTGTAAACTTTCCAAATGGTCTTAAACCCCATGCATCTCAATTTGGATATCCTACATTCATTCATACACTAATTCACACAAGCCATCAAGGAGGCAATTTACATATTTACATTGCTTTGGTGCCATCAAAGGTTCATACAACATTCATACATCAATTTACATTTGCTCATGGTCTTACATCTCAAAAATATTACATACATAATCACTTTGTCATTTAATTACAAAATAAGTTACATAATGGTTCAAATATAGCTTTTCAAGATCCTTGGCTTGCATTTCTCCTTTCTTGTGTGCCACCTAAACATTTTAAGATGAAGAAGGGAAGGGAAATGAGATTCATGGAATCTCAATAGCTCACACACCCATTCACACAGATATTCAAGGCATGTCAAAGGAACACTTTTAGAACATGTCTTAACATGAACATGCATAAATACATACTTTCATGCCACCAATTCATTCACAATTCAAGAACATACTCTAGGGACTTTTAGTTTTGTCTTATCCCAATTCTAGGACTTTTGGATTTGTCTCACCCTTGGCCTAGGGACTTTTGATTTAGTCTCACCCATTCAAAAGACTTTTAGCCTTATCTTTCCCATGCCATGAGACTTTTGGCATCTCTTCACTTTCACTAAGGGACTTTTGGCATCACCTCACTCTTATGAGCCATTTCCACAATCAAAGTTATTTAAGAAAACACATTGGTACCAATGCAATCTCAAGACATTAAGTGGCATGTTCTCAAGTCACATAAACACATACATGCACACAAAGACATACACATGCACAAGAATGCAAGGAGAATGAGGTGTAGAGCTACCTTGAATTTATGCAAGCTTTACTTAGTTTGTTCCTTCCCCCTCTTTGTTACACAAGAGCATGTAGATAGAGTGGGGTTCTCTTGACCTAAACATCACAATTAACACGTAATTATGCTCTTGATGATGCAAGACCCACTAGGAACATGCCCTAGAGAACCTTCAACAATTCGAAACTTTGCCCGGGACCGGCTAGAAAACAAGAATATTAGTTAAAGGAAAGACCCTAAGAGAACTTGTCTCTTAGAACCCTAGCCTCAAGACACCACAAAAGAAGACCAATCCTTTGATAAGTCACGTGTACTCTAAAGAACACAAAGAAGTAAAAGCCTCACAAAGTATTGAATAATACTCAAATTCATTCATTCATAATCTTCTAAAAATAGAGTATAATAGGGAGCTTTTTATAGGCAAAATTTCTAAAAGACTTAAAATCTTAATAAAACTAAAACTCTAAAATCTAATTAGAAATATTTAGAATAATGCCTAAAATCAAGGAACAAGATTAGGATATTAATTTTAACTTAATCTCCTAGATAAGCTCTTTGACCAAGTCCCAAAAAAATAATAAAATAATAAAAGTAAAATTCATAAGAATCCTAGTCAAAACTAATTAGCTTCTTTAAGTAGTCACATGGGATGCACATGCTTCATTAAAAATCACATGATTAACACATGATTCTTAATCTCTTGCAATTGGACTCCAATTGGGCCTTAACACTCCTCTTGTATGTGTATAACTACATTGGGCCTTTAACATCTCCATGGACCTTCTTAGGACATTGGGCTTCCACTTGGATTTCCACTTTTGCATCTTTAAAGAGATCTCATGTCCAAAGTCCAATTCAGCATGTTTTGAATTGATCAAATATGGATCTTGGGCTCTAAACTTAGGCCAACGTCCAACATAGATATTATCTTGTGCTTTTTGAAATTTTTGGATATATACTAACACAATTTGGGCCTCTTGAGCTCTATGAAGTTCTTGATGGATGAGGATTTCTCGAACTTGTTGTGCTCCAATGGGTATACCTACTAATATCGTATCATTCCCTCCCTCTTTGAAAAGATTCGTCCTCGAATGTTTGCCATCAGGTGGTTTAATAGGAAGCAAATCTAGGCAATCACAACTCTTTTCAATGCTAGTTGAAAATGAGGGTCCATTGGATAGCTTCTTTGAAAACAAATCTTCACATACTTGCAAGAAGCTAGAACCAACAATAAATAAAGATAGGTTAAGATTGTTAATAGATAAACAAACATCCTTACACATGCTCTCAATCTCTCTTTTTTCATCAAACTTGCTCACACTCATGCTTTTCTCACTTTTCTCACAACTCTCTTGCTCTTTTGTTTCACTCACACTCTTTTCTTTTTTAATCTCAACTTTTTCTCTCTCTAACTCATGTTCTCTCTTTTTTTCTTTTTCTCTCTCTAACTCATGTTCGCTCTCTTTTTCTTTTGCTTTCTCTAACTCATGTTCTCTCTCTTTTTCTTTCATTTTGTATGCTTGTACTATTCTCATTCGATCTTCATAAGCATCCATAGGATCAAGAGGTACTAATACATGATTTTTTTCATTGAATACAAATAAATAGCAATAGCAATATCTGTGCTTATGCTTAACATATTTAGCTTTTCTAACATGTTTCTATGGTTTACCAAGCATAATATTCCCTCATACATAGGAGCCACATCACATAGCACTTTATCATGATATTTACCAATGGAGAAAAAAATCAAAACTTACTTATTAACCCTAAATTCAGCACTACCCTTCAACAAGGTATAGGGCCTAGGATGCTTTATAGTAGGCAAGTTTAATTTCTCAACAAGTAAGGTACTAGCAACATTTACATAGCTACTATTATCAATAGCCATGCTGCAGACTTTCTCTTTGATAAGGCATCTTGTATGGAAATCAGGAGATGCTTTTTCCTTATCTTGTCCTGTAAAGTTGGTATTGGATTGGAATGCATCTAACCATGCAAAAGTTTGCTTGAATTGCTCTTTGTTAGCCTCTTCAAGGAATTTATACTCATTGGACATCTTATCACCTGAAAAGTTAGTCAAAGAAAGAAAGAAGGAATAGGACCTTACACACTCTTCTCACGTGTTTACACTCAAAAGATGATAAGTCCACTCGTGTTTAACTCTCTTTTTGGCTTTTTCTTTAACTTTAATTGCACTCTTGCCTTTTACCACTCAACAATTTGGTTCTTACAAGTGTTCTAAGCAAGTCACAAGCAAATCAAAAGAAAAGAAGATCAAACTAGTGGCAATAAAAAAAACTAGAATCCTAAAATGCAAATTCCAAAATAATCAAACAAAGGAGAAAAAAGGGGTGTGTTACTAAAAGGAAAACAAGGAAAGGAAAAACAAGGAGGAAGGGGAGGTTGGGATGGCTTAGAAGGAAGGAGAAGAAAAGAAAAAATATGAAAATAAGAAATTTTAAAAATAGGAAACTACTTAGGAACCAAGTTAATAGAAAACTACTTGCAATTCAAGTTTAAAACAATTAGGAAAGAAAACCCTTACTTGAATGCAAATAGGAAAGTAGATAACTTGATGGCTACTCAATGTAATCAAATTAAGAAACTAACTCCAATTAGGAAACTAACTCCAATTAGAAAATTAACTCCAATTAGGAAATTGACTCCAATTAGGAAATTGATCCCAATTAGGAAACTAACTCCAATTAGGAAATTAACTCTAATTAGGAAATTGACTCCAATTAGGAAACTAATTCCACAACTTGCAACTTCTTTTTCTTTTTTTTTTCACTCTTTCTTTTTTTTTCACTTTTTTTTTGAATTTTTTTAAAATTTTTTTTTCTAATTTTTTTTTTGAGTCTCACACTCTCCTTTTTTTTTGGAATGAGGATGGAGGCATACAACAATGGAAGAAAGAAGAAGATGGAAGACAAAAAGGTGAAGATGAAAAGGTAACACAAATGGAAGGAAAGAAAATATGAAGAACAATGGTAGGAAAACACAAAGATATACCTTGTACTAGCGAACAAAAGCTCTGATACCAAATGATGCAAGACCCACTAGGAACATGCCCTAGAGAACCTTCAACAATTCGAAACTTTGCCTGGGACCGGCTAGAAAACAAGAATATTGGTCAAAGGAAAGACCCTAAGAGAACTTGTCTCTTAGAACCCTAGCCTCAAGACGCCACAAAGGAAGACCAATCCTTTGATAAGTCACGTGTACTCTAGAGAACACAAAGAAGCAAAAGCCTCACAAAGTATTGAATAATACTCAAATTCATTCATTCATGATCTTCTAAAAATAGAGTACAATAGGGAGCCTTTTATAGGCAAAATTTCTAAAAGACTTAAAATCCTAATAAAACTAAAACTCTAAAATCTAATTAGAAATATTTTAAATAATGCCTAAAATCAAGGAACAAGATTAGGATATTAATTTTAACTTAATCTCCTAGATAAGCTCTTTGACCAAGTCCCAAAAAAATAATAAAATAATAAAAATGAAATTCATAAGAATCTTAGTCAAAACTAATTAGCTTCTTTAAGTAGTCACATGGGATGCACATGCTTTATTAAAAATCATATGATTAATACATGATTCTTAATCTCTTGCAATTGGACTCCAATTGGGCCTTGACACTCCTCTTGTATGTGTATAACTACATTGGGCCTTTAACATCTCCATGGACCTTCTTAGGACATTGGGCTTCCACTTGGATTTCCACTTTTGCATCTTTAAAGAGATCTCATGTCCAAAGTCCAATTCAGCATGTTTTGAATTGATCAAATATAGATCTTGGGCTCTAAACTTGGGCCGACGTCTAACATAGATATTATCTTGAGCTCTTTGAAATTTTTGGACATATACTAGCACAATTTGGGCCTCTTGAGCTCTATGAAGTTCTTGATGGATGAGGGTTTCTCGAACTTGTTGTGCTCCAATATACCTACTAATATCGTATCACTTAAAGCCAACCAAGATACTAATTATATTCTTAAATGCACACTTGATTCCATAAGTGGCCTAATGTTCCATAAATGACCTATTGAAGCAACCTTCACAATTCGAGTTCTAAGTTCCCATCTCTTTCCATTTATACGCCTCTTGGCCTTATTCAAAGTCCTTAGAGCCCTCACACAATCATTTACGCAAGCTTAGAATCAAGTTGCTTCATAAAGTACCATTATGGACACCATTGTCCCATCTCCCAATCTATGACTCCTAAATTTTTTTCAATGGTTTCTTGTAACACCTCGGGAATAATTAATAGTAATTATTTAGGGGTTATGAAATTATTAAGAGGGCTTAAGGAAAATGAAAAATTTGAGTATCTTAACATAACTATTACTTGGACCATTTTGAAGAAGTATGATAATATTTATGGATTTAAATGTGACTTAGGCCCATGATTAAATTATGTGTGTCAAAAACATTATTAAAGGCCCAATCTCATCTAATTATGACCGAACTCTATTCTTAGGGAAGACTAACCTATTTTGAACCTAACTGACCCATATATCATGGCCCAACATGTTAAGCATTAGCCCGTTTGGAATAATGGACCCTTGAAGCTTAGTCCAACCCTTATTTAACCCATACAAATCTAGAATCCATGGCCCAACCTAACTAAAATCTGAACCTACAAGGAATTGGGCCTTTAGGTCAGCAGATTCCTCCCTAACCCCAAAAGTTTATGCAACCCATCTCACAAAGCAATGACCCAATGACTAGAAATGAGCCTAAATGAACCTTGAGCTGATGGGTTAGCCCATTTCCCCCTAATAACCCTAAAGGTTCAATAGCCTCCCCCTTATTCAGCAAAAAACATGAAAGGCAAAAGAAGAAATTCGCATGTTAGGAGAAGGGCTAGGGTTTCTTAACATTTTGGCTCAAATTTGTACTTTTGGAGGGAGATTTAGCCAAGGTAGACTCTATATAACTTGACCCTCTTATCTTCCTCTACATTTTGGTCCGATTGGTTTGTCATTGGAGAATTTTCATCTCTTCTTAAGATGAAATCTAGTTTTTGGATGATTGTTGCAAGATTTTCAGAGTTGAAGGTTAGAGGGATGATTAGGTAAGATTTCCTTTCCATTTTGTATATTATTTTGCTAGAAAATGTCCCTAAGGGTTGATTTTCATAATGGGTTCTGCTATTGTGCAAAATTACAAGGAGATGAAGGTGAAAAATTGAATTTTCTAGGCTTGATGACTCAAATCCGAATTTGGGAATGTCCCATGGTGTGTTCTTGGTAGTTGAGGCTCAACTCAGTCCATTTAACCTCTTAGATGTATGGGTAAGTGATTTCTCTCCTTTTATGAGATGCATATACAAAATTCCCATCATTTGGACTGACTTTTAGTGCATGGCTTGTATATATGCGAAAATGGAGATGTAGGGAGTGAACCATTGTGAACTTTGATGTCTTGACCTTGAATTAGTACAATTGATCCTTTAAGAAGCTAGGTAAGTAACTTTTAGGTAGCCATTGGTGGTTTAACCCTTTGAATATATGATTTTTTGCTAGAAATGATGATAACTATACTTGTTTTAGGCTTAGTGTGCATTTGAATTATAATGGTAGCTAGAGGCAGAGTAATTTGCTTCATTGAGGTAACTGGGGTTATTTTTCTAATTTCATGTATATACTCATGTTAATCTGATATTTGTTACACATGCTTGATTTTGAAATGCTAAATGATTGGTTGACTACTTGAATTGTTATTATGATTAGACCTTGTGAACTATGGTGGAGTTGTGGTGCGACTGCCACCTGTGCATGTATTTCGATCAGGCATTGGGTTGTGATCAGACCCCAGATGCACTGAGCCCTAGTTGTGCTCATTATGGAGTAGGTTCCGTGGACGGATCTCTCTTAGTGTTATTGGCCATTAACATGTTGTGTATGATTGCTAGTATGAAACAGTAGTCATTAGTAGCTCAACTAGTTCATTTGCAAATTAAATTGATGATTCTGATATTAATGATATAAAATTACATTGTATTGATTAATCTGTACATATATATGGAATTTGCCTCTTGTTACTGAGATTGTATATCTCACCCCAATAGTGGGCTAACATTTTCAGGGACCGGACCTCTTAGTGGCAAGAAGAAAATTAATGGATGCTTATTATATGGTTTGGTAGCACATAGGTTTGAAAGCCTTGTCAGATTATATTGTGTAATTAGGTTACTAGTTTTATATAATTGTTGCATGGCATCATGAATTGCCAAGTATAGGGATTGTACATATAATATAATTATCACAGAATTGAACATTATGGCTGTAATTGGCTAACAATGGATGAGTGACTTGATCTTGTATGAACATTAAGCATTGGCCTTATGTGCCTTGTAGTCGAAACACTTTTGCTGTCACTAAATTATGGATTTTTGCTGATGTGTGATAGTTTGGTGAGTAGAAATCAATACTTAAACTTTGAAGTGGATAATGATAGATTAGCTAGGTAAATCAAGTAGATAAATACTATTAAAGTTTCACAAATTAGGGGAGAATGGTCCTAGAGTATTCCTAGAAGGTGAATTGGAATGCATGGGACAAAATTTAAGAGTTGTAGAAACAGAAAGGAATTGGCCGCGGCCAAAATTCAATTGGGCTAGGCCAAATGTGACAAATTTGCCTAGGGAAGGTAACAAAGAGGAATTGGCTGTGGCAAAAAATAAATTGGCCACGGCTAAATGCGAGAGTCGAATCTGGTGGCATTCCAGAGAGTAATTCACTGTGGCTAAATGTAGAATTGGCCGCGGCCAATATCGGGGAGCAACTTGGGAAGGCTCCAATGGGTCTTTTAGCTGCAGAAAAGTCCATGAAGTTGAGTAGAGTGAACCCAAGAGCAATTGGCCATGGTGAGAAGGAATTTAGCCACGACTAAGCTCCACAATATCTCATTTTAACCTAGAAACCTTGGTTTTTCCTATGGTAATGCTAAGGAATGATTTAGAAACTCTTGTGGAAGGGTTTTATGAGTTGGAATCAATAATAAAATGAAGTAAGATATCTTATTGATGATTAGATTCACTTGTGCACTCAAATACTTGTGATAGTTCAGTTAATGTCTCTAATGTGTTGAGGTTCAAATTTTCCACTTTTTCCCAATGTAATTAATCTTGATGACTTCAAACCTTGATTTATTATTATTAATCGTGTACTTAAACTTCAATTATGATGAAGAGGAGTTAAGGTCATCACATTTCTTCCATCTTCTAACATCATATAAAGTCTCAAACCAATGTTAGAACAAATTAAAACATTCCCTAGCCCATGGAACCTTGCTTGGCCGAGACATAGGACATTAATGAAGTTTATGGAGTTTTAAAATTTTCCTTGATGGAAGAGCCATTTGGGGAGGTTTCTAGGAGTCTTATGAGCTCAAGGGAACACTTAGATGGTCAAGGAAACACTCACACAAAATCAGATTTTATAAAACCTTAGAGAAGCCTACACTTTCCTATCTTAGTTTCCTTTGGGTTTTCTTGCAATTTCTTGCCATATTCCTTTTTTCCATGGTCTAAAACCCTAGTTTCTCTCTTGTTTTTGGACAAAAATTTCCCTCTCTCTTGGTTTTGGTTTGGCCAAACACACCCATCCATGGAGCAAGGAGAAAAAGCAACAATAACAAGTAATTACCTTAGTTTCAAGTGTGCTTTCAAAGCTTCTTCTTCTTAGTTTGCCTCTTCTCAAAATTTTCAAATGGCCTCTCTAAGTTTTGGACCAAAAACAGAACCAATTCACTCAAATAAACTATGGAAAGAAAGCATGGAAGGAGGGAAACAAAATTGGAAGAAGAAGGAGCATGAAATTCTTGAATTTTTCCTACCTTTCTTAGCTTTTCTTCCTCTTTCTCTCTCTCTCTTGGTGTGCCTCAAGAAGCTGTCCCTTTTCTGTATTTTGGGCAGAAGAAAGTGGGCCTAAATGAAGAGGAGAAGATGAGTGAAGGTGGTGGAAGCTCCAAGAAACAAACTTTTTCAAAAATTCTAATTTCATCCTTTTGTAATAACAATTTCGTTTCGGCTTCTTTTTAACTCCTTTTTTAGAATCATCTTTTTCATTATAAAATTTAGGTTTCTAATTTAATAAAATGCCTTTGGAATAACTCAAATCAAAGATAAAAGCTCAAACGAATTTGTCAAAATTTAGCCTCACCGATGTTAGAAAAAGTACACCAGAGGGGCTTTACCAACCCCACGGCTTCCTATAGTTTTTGGGGCTTTTGAAAACCCTAAGCAACTCAAAGTTTCTATTTACAAAGCCCTTTCGTGTGTTTTCCCAAAAGTTGTACTTATTTACAAAAATGCCATTACGTTTCATTAGTTTTTGTCACAATTTGTTTTACCATCCTTGCTCTGTTTTTTTTTTTAGTCTGAGCCTAGAATTATCATTTTTAGAAGCCTAGGACTCTACCTAAATTTTTTTGGGCATTTTCTAGCTCATTTCAATAGACTTACTTTTATATAGCTCATTTTGTCATTTACAAAATTACGTGCATTACATGAAAGGTCCGAGTGATACTTTTTTCAACTAGGATACGTGGAACATATCATGTAATCTAACCAAGTTTGGAGGTAAAGCAACTCTATAGGCCACAGGTCCTATCTACTAAAGGATTATGGAAGGACTAAGGTAACAAGAATTGAGTTTTCTTGTCTTGATAGATCATCATACACCCATCACTAGAGTAACCTTAAGGAACACATGGTCTCCTGTCTCAAATTCTAAAGGTTTCCTTCTCTTATCTACATAACTCTTCTACCTACTTTGGGTAGCCAATAACTTCTTCCTAATGAGCTTTATTTGACAAGTGGTTTGGTCCACTATGTCTGAACCTAAGAGATTCCTCTCACCAAGCTCTACCCAATATAAGGGTGATCCGCACTTCCTTCCATAAAGTGTCTCAAATGGTGCCATTTGGATATTGGAATGGTAACTATTGTTATAGGCAAACTTAGCTAGAGGCAAGTATACATCCCAATTTCCTTTCAACTCTAGCACATTACCTCTAGGCATGTTCTCAAGGGTCTGAATGGTTCTCTCAGTTTGTACATCTGTCTGAGGATGATAGGCAGTGCTAAAATTAAAACTAGTGCCTAAAGCTTTTTGTAGAGATCGCCAAAATTTTAATGTGAACCTTGGGTCTCTATCTGACACAATGCTATTAGAGACACCATGTAATCTCATAATCTCATGAACATAAAATTGGGCTAGTCTATCTAGAGGATAAGTGGGTTTAATAGGTAGAAAGTGGGTAGACTTCATCAATCTATCCACAATTACTCATATAGCATCATAACCCGAGGATGTCCTAGGCAAACCCATCACAAAATCCATGGATATACTATCCCATTTCCATTCTAAAATCTCTAAAAGGTGTAGCAAGCTTATGGTTTTTTTATGTTCAATCTTAACCCTCTGACAAACTAGACATCTAGCAACAAACTCAGTTATGTCTAACTTCATCCTAGGCCACCAAAAACTCTTCTTAAGATCTCTATATATCTTAGTGGCGCCCGGATGAATGATGTACTTACTTTTATGAGCTTCAAACAACACTATGTTTCTTAACTCTTCATCCTTGGGTATGCACACTCTACCCTGGTACCTCACCAAACAATTCTTTGATAGATCAAAGTCTTTAACCTCTCCATTCCCTAACTGCTCTCTAATTCTTCCCAAATGTTCATTTAACTCTTGGACCTATTTAATTCTCTTCCTAAAGTCATTTTCTATCCTCAATTCTCCTAAAAGAAGACTACTAGGATACACTAAAATGGATAGATTCAAATCCCTCAATTCCTCAATCAACTTTTGCTCCCTAAGCATCATCATTACCATGTGGATAGATTTTCTACTCAAAGCATCGGCGACAACATTCGCCTTTCTTGGATGATACTTTGAGGAGAAATCATAATCTTTAAGAAACTCCATCCACTTTCTTTGCCTCATGTTCAACTCCTTCTAGTTAAACAAGTACTTCAAACTTTTATGGTCTTTATGCACCGCAAATTATGTACCATAGAGATAGTGCTTCCAAATCTTAAGGGCAAAAACAACAACTGCTAACTCTAGGTCATGGGTGGGGTAATTTTCCTCATGGGGTCTAAGTTATCTAGAAACATAGGCTATCACCCTACCTTGTTGTATCAAAACACACCCTAATCCCTTCTTTTTGACAAACAACATTGGTGCACTGCACGGAGACACAGTTAGCCTAATGAACCCTTTCTCAAGTAACTCCTCTAATTGAATCTTCAACTCAACTAACTCATTGGGTGCCATTCTATATGGAGCCTTGGAGATTGGACCTGTACCAGGTACCAAATCAATGAAAAACTCTAACTCTCTCTCTGGAGGTAGTCTAGTAAACTCCTTAAGGAAAACCTCAGGGAGCTCCTTAGTCATAGTTATATCTTCCGACCCATCATTAACTGCAACATGTAATGAAAAGAATACTAGAAACCTTTGGCAACCATGCCTAAGGTACCTTCCGGCTTAGGCAACAAACATACAAGCAAGCTCAGTCCTAGAACAAGTTTCAAGTATATTTGCAGGTAAAAAGATAGTCTTATGATTACAATCAAGTATTATATTATTAGCTGACAACAAGTCCATGCCAATGATTACATCAAAGTCACATAAAGGGATACAAATCAAGTCAACGATAGTACAACGACTAGCCAATTATACAATGCAATTTAGGCACACATGAGATGTAATCATAAAATATCCAATAGGGGTAGATATAGATAGTTTAAATGGCAACAGGCTAATTTTCAGACCCAAATGCTTAACATAGTCATATGAGATGAATGAGTGGGTCGCACTCAAATCAAACAATGCATTTACAACATGATTATGAACAAGTAAAGTACCTCGGATTAGACTAGGGGATCTACTAGCCTCTTGCTGCATAAGTGTGAACACCTTTCCTTGTGTAGGTGGCTTAACAGATAAGGCCGACTCTCTTGACACCTTGCAAGTCCATGCATAGTGTCTAGTCTTCCTATAATTATATTGGAAGTCCCATACTCCTTCTCTAAGGAACGTTTCTTAGGGGTGATCTCTTACCCCAAGAGCCACTACCACTGTTAGCTCGTTTCTTACTTCTGCCCCTAAAAAGCTCCATGCCCTAGTCACGCTTATCCTCCGTGGTCTTCTTCCTTTTGGCCTCACTCTCAATCATGGCCCTCTCCGTCACCCTACATTTCTCCATTAATTCATCAAAATTGCGAATCTGTAGGGATACTATATTGTCCTTCAATTCCAGTTTTAGGCCTCTTTTAAATTTATCGTCCTTCCATGGTTCATCATTAAATTGTCTTAGGTAGGAGGAGAAATGGGACAATTGGATGAATTTGGCTATATATTGATCCACACTCATTTCTCCTTGCTTAAAGAAGTTAAACTTGGCTTCTTTGTCAATGCTCACTGAAGGTGGGAAATACTTGCCTTCAAAGGTGGTTTGGAAACTTTCCCAAGTCAAGGGTATCCCCTTTGAAATCAATAACCTGGAGGTACTCCACCACCAATGTTCAACCTCACCTTCTAAGCTTGTATCAATAAAAGATCTAAAGTTGAAGGGTCTCAAGTCTCATTTTAACAATTACTGTAATTATTCTTAATATCATGATTAGTGATTACAAATCAAGGTCTAAAGTCATTATGATTAATTAAAATAGGAGAAAGCCAGGAAAATTTGAACTATGATATCATTAGGGTTATTAGCTAAACAACCACAACTAATCAAGTCCACAAGTAATCATAATTATCATTTAAGACTTTGGATTCATCTTGCTACTGATTTCAACTGACAAAAACCTCATATAAAGACTCCCAAGTCATTGCATAACATTAACATAGTGAAATTCAAGGTTTATAAGTCAAAAATAAGAGTTTGGGAACTTTAACCTGGCTAAGTTAGTTACTGGAACCTAGAAGTCAAGTTTCACATCTTACGCTGCAGCCTAAGATTTTTGTGCCATGGCGAAGTTGCTCTCGAGTTCAACATCTTACATTTTCGCAAATCTCATCGTAGCGAAAAACACTCTGAAACCTACTGTAGCAATTTTCTTTATTTGCACCGCGACAAAACGAGCTACTGGAACACTCATCACTCAATTCCTCAACCTATGCCGCAGCTAAAAATTTTGTACTGTGGTGAGGTTACTCTCTGTTACCCTCCTTAGACAACTTTTTTATTTTACGCCATGATGCTTGATGGGTCTTGTCGCGTAACCCTCAAAATAAAATTAGGTTGAATTAAATTCTATAGTTAGTGGTACAACCTATGTCATCTTCCTTGGAAATGGAATTCAATGTTCAATTTGGTTTTCTAAGTATTAAAGGATCCTAAAAATTTCTAAACTAATGGGGGTTTTTGATTGACTTAAACTATCTAAAATGAAATTGAAATAAAGTTCCTAAATATTACCTAATTGTATGAGTTATGAGGTGAATGATGGGCTTGTGACTAGCTTTGAATTCGTCCCTTGGTATCCACTATCCTTATCCTAATCCAATTGTGATTAATTCTGGCCTAAGAGTCCCTAATTGTGTCCACAACAAGTTATCTTGGGTTGCCACTCAAGAATCAAGAGATTAACAAAATAATGTTGCATTGAAACTTCAATCCTGCATTAAATCGTTAACTCTTGTCATTAGGATCAACGAACATTTGAATTGAATGATTAATTGATCAATTAGCCTCTAAATTAACATCTTAGGAGATTCAATTAACCAATTAAACTCCAAGGAATCCTCAAATTAGACATTCAAGCACTCAACCTCTCACATGCATTTCATCAAACACCTTGATTGCATACATGAATAATTGTAGGAATTTGAAAATCCAGCACTTAATTCATGCAATTAATCATTCAAAATTTTCCTAATCAATGTCTAACTAGCCATCAATTATAAACTACATCAATCTCAATCATTCACAAGCTTAACCAAGCAAATAAACAATTAAAATTGATATAGAGAGAGAAGAAAATAAAATGAATTATTAGCCAAAAATTCTGATTCTAATCCTTGGATTCAAGCTTCAACTCAAGAGCCTTTCTCCTGGCTAGTCACAGATGGAATTAGAGCTTCATTTGGTGAAAGAATGGAGGAAATAGGATGAGGAATGGCATGCGTGGTGAGGAGGATGAGTGGAATGGACGCTGTTCTGCGTATTTTTTATTCGATGGATTGGATGAATGTTGTGAATGGAAAAGACAATGGATGAATTAGCGTGGAATGAGTGAATGACGATGGAGTGTAGCCCTCCTTTTTTATTCGATGTTTTTAATTATATTCTGCCACCAGCCTCCTCATTAAAAATCATGTGGCTAAATGGATGATGTAGAATATCACGATGGAATGTGATCTGGATGAATGGATCCAGCCCTCCAACTTTCACGTGTTCATTTAAGCATCTCACGTGCTTCTTCTTTTATTTATATGTCTGGGCCCTAACTTGTCATGCTAAAGTGTTGAATATAATAAAACAAAATCCATGCTTCGTGCTATCTTTGAGTCCAGATGTAGCTTCTTCTTCTCATCTTGCATGCTTGTTTCTTCGTCTAATCAGCTCATTCCATTCCTCTCTACACGTTCTGTCCGTGTGTATTTTCTAGCTCTTTTTCCCGTCGTGCTCTTCATTTCTCAGCTCGTTCTGCTCTTTGCTCAAGTCCTTCATTCCACTTCTTCGCTTGCTTCTCTTCATGCACGTTTCTACTGCAACCCGTAGCCTTTTTCTTCTTTATATGAATAAGTGTGGGTCCAATTTTATTTCCTTTATAATATTCCATATGCTGCCTCTTCTTGCTTCATGCATCCTTCCACGTCTTGCTCATGTGGTCTTTCACCCATTCTGCCACGTGGTCTGCAGCTCTCTTCTCATGCATTATTCGGTTCTGCCCATGCGTAGTTCTTCCACGTTATTTCTGTAGCTCCCTGCTTTGCCTTCTTTGTTCCTTCAAACCCTTGGCTTTCTTCTTCCTCAAAATCACGTTGCTTCTCTTATTTAGCTCATTCTAGCCCTCAAGTTCTGCCTCTGCAAGTATGTGTTTTTCTGCTCGCCCTCTCCTCCACTTTCCAGCTCTGCATATGTATATTTGTGACGTGGAGAGCAGCTCGTGGGTGTCTTCCAAGTTTAACTTTCCACGTGATCTTCTTCTCTGTTTACGTGAGTGCTTGAAGCTTCTTCTCTTTAATCTCCAGCTCACACTTCTCACGTCATTCACGTTCTGCTCATGTGTGTTTTCTTCCTGCAGCTACCAGCCACGATTTCCCCGTTAGCTTCATTTCGTTCTTGCTCTGTACCCGTGGCCAAATGCTTCTTATTTATTCTCGTTTGCTTAACGTGATTGTTGCTCCCTGTTTCTCACCAACACAGAGCATCATCCACATTCTATCCAGCCTATAGCAAACACGTTAGCCTTCTACGTGTTTGTTTATTTTATTTCCTCCAGCATGCAGAGCCTTCCTCGTCAACTCCTTTATCTTTTCTCACATGGAATCTCTCACATGCACATTCTGCCCAGCTCAAGACTGCCTCATGCTCATGTGCATCTTCATATAGCTTCTTTTCTATCTTTCCCAGCTAGAAGTAAATGAATGCAGCTCTCTCATGCTCTGTAAAAATGTGGCTTGTTCTGCACTTGTCTCCACGTATGCTGCTTCTTCTTTTGTTTACTTTCACATCAAGCCCATTCTTTAGCTGTTGTTCCATGCGTTTTAGACATCATTCTTCCACGTTCATGAGCTTGCATTGCTTCTTCAATGAGTGGATAGCTTGGTTAAATGACATGGGATCCGTGGCAACTTAAGTGTATAGATGTATAATCTATACCCAAGCTTCTTTCCACGTAGAACCAAAGTCTCCTTCTCCTTTAGTTCAATTTCCCATTCAAGCTCCAAATTTTCATTGAAAATCTGCATAAAAAGAATGGAAAAGATGAAATAGGAATATTCACAAAATTCATTTTAAAAGATTTGTGCATTAAAATTCCAAAATTTTACAAATTAACTCCTAAAATATAGAAATGGCTACTAAAATAAAATTTTATCTAATTAAAGTTTTAAAGCCTGAATTCATTATTAAAATGTCCAAGTTTAGGAGAATAAAATATATAGAAAAAATGTATTTATTAACACTTCTCACCTCTGCTTGACACCTGGTTGCTACTAAGCTTTTCTTGGCCATGGCGTGGCCAACTTCTGCATTATTTCTCTATAAATTTCATCCTATACACTTTAACTCTTGCTCTAGTAACAATCCAAGGCCACTCCACCTTAATTTGAGAGGCCTTAATATCTTCCATCTACTAGATTTACCCAACATACCGATCATTACCAATTCAAGACTTAAGGGTAGATTCCTACTCATCAAACTATCATGCATCAGTAAATTCATGAAGTATTAATAGCAGCAAGATCCATAAGTAACTAATATTATCATTAATGGAGATATAAAAGCATGCTTTCAAGAGTCAAGTACATTCATACTAAAGAGGTTCCATATCAGATATAAATATGTATATACACTGTATACCAGATTTGCATAAGGCTTAACTCCCTTTCAGATACATCATAGGTTAACAAAACACAAAATACCTACATTTAGCAATATGATTACATGATGATGATGCTATACAACAGAATAACAAAAGTTAGCATCTATCCTAAATTAGATCCATCCAAGTGCAAAACTTCTCATATATGGTTTTAGCTCATCGATGTTCATCCACTTGCTTTCCTTTATCCTTACCGAAGGACTTTCACCTGAAATAGCTAGCTCATGAAACAGGGTGAGATGCAAATCTCAGTAACTAAAGGCAAATTCCATTCATATATTCCAATATAATAAAATATGTGCATAAAATCATATAAGCATCAGAAAAATATACTAGTCATATCAGCAAATAAAATAATTAAGCTATCAATGATTACCATCGCATACTAGCAATTACATTTCCATATGCTAAATGCCATTAACATTGGGAAAGGATCATCCACAACACCAACTCCCCAATGAGCATAACTTGGGCTCAATGCATACAAGGATCTGATCACAACCCGGTGCCCAATCGAAGCATAATGCACAGGTGGCAACCATACCACAGCTTCACCATGGACTTATAAGATCCAAACACAATATATCAAATAGCTAACCATTTATTATGCATTTCAAAATCATAAATGTTGAGTGGCTCGTCGTGCAACTCTCAAAATAAAACTAGGTTGATAAAATATGTAGCTAGTGGCACAACCTAGGTCATCTCCCTTGGAATTGGAGTTCGATGTTTGATTAGATTTCTAAATGTTAAAATACTCTAAAATTTCTAAACTAAGGGAGGTTTTGCTTGAATTAAACTAACCTAAAATTAAATTGAATTAAAATTCCTAATTGCTACCTAATTATATGAATTATGAGTGAAAAATGATCTTGTGACTAGCTTTGGATTCGTCTCTTGGTATCTACTATTCTTATCTTAATCCAATTGTGATTAATTCTGGTCTAAGAGTTCCTAATTGTGTTCATAACAAATTATCTTGGGTAACCACTCAAGATTCAAGAGATTAACAATCTAATGTTGAATTGAGACCTCAATCCCGCATTAAACTGTTAAATCTTGTCTTTAAGATCTTGAACACTCAATTTGATTGATTAATTAATTGATTAGCCTCTAAATCATCATCCTAAAATGTTTAATTAACCAACTAAACATTAAGGAATCCTCAAATTAAACATTCAAGCATATAATCTTACTCATGTATTTTATCGAACACCTTCGAAGCACACATGGGAATTCAGATAATATTAAAATTAATCAGATCAATTAATCAACAAAAAAAGTTACCTAATTAGTGTCTAACCAGCCACTAATTACAATTACACAAATTCTCTATCAAATACAACTTAACCAAGATGATATATGAAAGAGAAAAAAATGTAAGAAAATAGAGAAGTCTTAGCCAAAATTCTGAATTTTTCTCCATGGATTCAAGCTTCTCCAAGAACTTCCTCCTAGCTAGCCACAGATGGATTAGAACTTCATGGGATGGTGGAGATGGAAGATGGAATGGGTAAAGGATGAATGGGTGGACGAAGGATGAATGAAGGGGTGAAGGATGGGTGAATGATGGCCGAATGAATGAATGAATGGCTTAAGAGGATGTTCTGGATGATGGGGTGATGTCTCAATAAATAGGCAAGGGCTTCCGAAAATATGGAGACGTGAATAACTTGTAGAGACGTGAATGTGCTGGACGCTTGCTTCCTCTCGCGTGAATTCTTTTAATGATTCCACGTGCTCACATACAGCCTCCTTTATGCATATTATGCTTGGATCTGACTCTTCTTCACTATTCACGTGGTTCTAAATTTGCTTGTGACTTCCACGTTTCTTTTATTTTATTATATTCCACATATTCTTTCTATTGTTTCTGCAGCTCCTTCACATAAATTTCAGCATGGTTTCCACGTGATTCCTCCTCCTTCTCCAGCTAGTGTCTTCTCAGGCTTCTTCACCACGTTTTGCTCTGTTCTTCATGCTCCATCCAGTCCACGTACTGCTTCCTTGCCACGCTAATTGCCCGTAGCTTCTTTTACTCGTAGCTTCAGCTTCGTCCAGCTCCATGTGATTTTCTTCTTTCGTTTCTGCATGCATTTTTCGCGTTCTAGAAGTCCTTTTTGTGTGTCACGAGCTCAGCCAGTAGCTCCCTATTTCTGCATGTGTTTTGACTTATGTTTCTTTTCTTCAGCCCATAGCTAGAAGTTCTTTGCGTTTTACTCAACGTGTTGCTTCTTCATGCAGCTTCATAACCTCGTGGCTTCATTTTTGCTCTTCACGTGCTCATTATTCTTACAAGCTCGCAACTCCCAGCTCATTTAGCTTTAATCATTCCTATGTCAGCCTTGCATGCTTCTTCTTCCCTTCGACATGTTCCTTTAGTTTCCATGTGATTCCTCCACTTAAATCCTCCACGTGAGCTACTTCATGCTTTTCATTTGCTTCTCATGTAGGTACTTCTAGCTTCTAAACTTCTTTTTCATGTCTCTTCTTTGCCTAGCTCTCTAAAACAAAAGCTACTTCTTCTCAGCTCTTCCATGTTTCTTCCATGTGCAGTTCTGCCCTTGTGTAGCTTCTGCTCTTCTTCTTTGTGTTTCATTCTTCCACGTGTTCCTTTGTTCTTTTAAAATCTACACATGCTTCTTCCATACTTTGTTTTCCACGTTGGTTGCTGTAGCTTAAGCTCTACCACTATTCACGTAGATTAATCACTTGCTCCCATATCCATTCTTATGTGTTTATTCCGTGGCTTTGCATTTTGAGTTTGCTTCTTCCTCATGCAGCTTTTCTCTTCGCTATTTGGTGTCTTTTTCTCTATTTATTCTTCCTTCATTCTGTATCTCCTTGCTCGTGTTAGCTTGCACTCTAAGAACCCATAGCTTTTCCAGCTGAACTTCTTCTCCATGAGTTCCTTCAACCCGTGGCAAGCTTCTTCTTGAGTCATGCATGTGTGTGAAGATCACGTGACTTCATGTAAGTGTGTGGGTTGCATGGAAAAGTGTCGTACAAGTGTGTAACTTCCACGTAAGAATTGCATGGTGTTTGAAGCTCACCCTTTCTCCACATCAATTTACCATTCAAGCTTTAATTGCCCATTGAAATTCTTGAAACTCTTGAGATTGCACACTAACACACTTGAAGCCCATCCCTTCTCTTGTTTTTCTTCAATTTAATTTTCTATTCAAAGCTCCAATTATATATTAAAATTCTGCACAAAAGAGTGGGAAAAATCAAATAGGAATTTTCACAAAATTATTTAAGATAAATGTATGCATTAAAATCCAATAATTTGTAAATTAACTCCTAAAATGTAGAAAATGGCTACTAAAACCAAATTCCATTTAATTAGACTCCTAAAACCATATTTGGAACTAAAATGTCTAAATTAAGGAGAATAAAATGTATAAAATATCATGCTTATCACATGTATAGTGGATATAGAATTAAAGTAGATATATGCATGGAATTTAACATTAACCCCGGTTACCTCACTTGCAGACAATTTCTTGAGAGTTAATAACAATGCTACTTTAGCCTATGAACACAAAATCAGACCATTACCATCCTTATTCATCAATTATAGCAGTAACCCAATACTCAAAGAATTAAACAACCAACAGCTACCTAAAAGACACTTACACAGCCACTATAAGAACAAAATTCGGATTTTGTCTTCCCTATACCAGAGATCTCAAAATATCACCCTAAATTATGGATATTTTTGCATAGAAATAAAGTTCATATCATAAGCCAGCTATTAGGGTTTTTAACTAATAGTAAATGCATCAAAATGAGGAATTTATTCTTACTCAATATCTCTTATAGCCTCAACCTCCAAAAATCCTCTAAGAAAACATCAAATAACCAATATTAAATTTGAGGTATGGGTGAAAATGCCCTAAATGAAAAACCAATTGGGTCAAATTGAAAAGGAAGAAGAGAGGGTCAAGTTATATAACTATTACCTTGGTTAAATCCCTCTCTCAAAGTGCAGAATGGAGCCAAAAGGTTGGTAAAAACCCTAGCCTTTCCTCAAGGTGTGAAAATGCTCTTGTGGTCTGTAGAACCTTTTTGTTTTTCAGCACTAAGGTGAGTGGCAATTGGGATTTTAGGGTTTTAAGATGGAATTAGGTTGACCTATTAGCCTAAGGCCTAATTGGGCTCCCTCTAGTTGCTGGGCTATGGTTTAAATACATTGGGCTATAGAACACTTAGGGTTAGGCCCAAAAACTTACTTGGCTCAAATTTTAATTTATTAGGCAAACTATAAGAGTTCATGTAAATTGGGTCTGCACTAATATCATTGGGCCCTCAAGAAATGGTATTGAATCTCCCTAAAGCTAAGATTGAGCTTCTACAGTTGACCTAAAATATAATTAAATTAACCATAGACCCAAATTAATATTCACCTCTCTTAAATAATTTCTTATTTAAACCTATATTAATCCCTAGTTAATCATGATTATTCTTAATTAATTTTGGGGTGTTACACTCGTGATTGCCATGTTCTAATAGAGCATTTGATTCCAGTGGCTTTATGCTACATTTTGCCCAAAGAGGTGTGAGGGACAATCACTAAACTATGCTTCTTCTTCAAGTCTATTTGTAACAAAGTGATTGACCCTGCAAAATTATTGGCATTGCAAAGACAACTTGTGATCACTTTTTATGAGTTGAGATGTACTTCCTACTTTCGTTCTTTAACATGATGGTTCACCTAACTGTTCACTTGGTTAAGGAGACACAGATGTGTAGCTTAGGTTATTTAAGGTGGATGTATCTAATTAGGTGTTACATGAAGATATTAAAAGGGTATGTGAAAAATTGAAGTCGACTAGAGGATTGCATTGTTGAATGGTACATAGTCAAAGAAGCCATTAAATTCTATATTGAATACCTATCCAATGTTGATAATATTAGGCTCTTGGTATCTTGACACATGGGAAGAACTGTTAGCGAATGGATTATGAGAAATGAAATAATTAGCATCTCAAGTGCATAGTGGGAGCAAGCACACCTATATGTTCTGCATAACTCTGATAAGGTTAAGCCATATGTGTGAAAATACAAGGAGATACTTAGAAGTTTAAACCCCAATAAGAATGACAGTTAGATATTGAAAGAACATAACCAACTTTTTATATATTGGTTCAAAATCATACTTTTGGGGAGCTAAATGTGAATCCTAATGCAATCTCTGAAAATTTAAGATGGTTAGCAAGAGGTCCAAGCTTGCATGTCCTTTCTTACACCATTTATCTCATCAATAGCTACACATTCTATACAAAAGTGTAAGATGATCATAGCACAATGCAAAATAGTGGTGTAACTCTTATAACTCAGTCTATGCATATTTTTAGTGTTAAAGACAAAAATCCTATCTATGCGAACATGTCATACTTTGGGATAATTGAATGAATATGGGAGTTAGACTAGATTTTGTTTTTGGTGCTAATTTTCAGTTGTAAGTGGGTTAGCAATAAAAACAGCTTTTGGATTGATGAGTCAGAGTTTATCCAGGTGGATCTTAATAAGGTGGGGTATAAAAACGAGCCTTTTATTTTTATGTCCCAAGCTTAATAAGTGTTTTATGTTTTTGTCCCTGGTAGTAAGAAGTGGTCCATTATTCTATTGACAAACAAAATAAATAAGGACAAAGATATGATCAACATAGTCAAGATACTGATGTTGAGGATGATATCTTTTTTAGGACATCGCTTGAAAGTAATTCCACTAAAGATGATACCCTATATATGACAGATGATCATAAAAAAGGTATTTGGATTCTAAGAAAAGGGAAAATAAGTCTAAATTAGACTAAAAAATGAAAAAGATTAACTTAAACATGTATGCTTTCTTTTATTTTTCAATATCCTTCTGTGTCCCCTTGAATGTCTTAAATATTTTTTCTTTTAATCTTTGAATCGATTTTGCTTATTATTCTAACTTGTGTGTTTGAATTTTATTATAGGTGAATGGCTTTTCTAGGTGATCATGATAGTGCTCCAAATGATATGTCAAAGGAGATAAACCGAATTAAATGAGGTTTGACCGTCGCAAAAAAGGTTACCCATGCAAGAAATATTGGGACAAAATTCAAAGTCTAGTGAAATGCTAAGGGTCAACCAATTAAGAAAAATGGTAAAAAAATTAAGCAGCTACATCAAAGTTGTGACTTGTATGAATATGCTTATCACTGTAAGTGATTGGCGATAGGTCGACCAAGCCATGAAGAGCGCCATTTGGGATGAAATAGAGGTAACATACTCTGTTACTTTGTTTATATTGTTTCTTATATATACATATGCTGACAAGTTGATTTTATTGGTTTGTAGATATCTTTTGATATTGATCAGAGTCGAATGAGATTTGTACTTGGGACAGCCGGCAAGGCACTACAATCATTTTAATATATACTTAGTAGTAGATTCTTGAGAGATAGCAACAGGAATATCCTTAAGCGTCCCCTTGAATTATTTCAAGTTATGATAATTCAAAAGGCTTGGGATGCTCTTACCGGTCAATGTCAAGAGGAGTCTTTCTAGGTAATCATATTTTATAATATATAATTGTTCATTGTAGTGTGCAATAATATATATTGATTTGATTATTATGTCTTTTCACATAAGTTAAGCCAAGAGAACAGAGAAAGAGTAAAGAATATCTGACACCTATACAAGAAAGGGTGATTGGGATACTAAGGCCTTGATCAATAGATGGTATGTGAATATACATGTCATCTACTTATGAATATGTAATGTAATACAATACTTACACAATAGTTTTTCATCCTAATACATAAATCAAGTAGGAGAGATCGAAAGTTAGCACAATATCCAATCATATTCTTTGGAAGATAGCTTGAGTCAATAAAGCAGGCGAAATTAACAATGAGTGCATTCTTGAAGTTTGGAACAAATGTGTAAGTATTAACTGATTATCTAAATTTTTTATCATTCTATTTTATTTTCTTACTTTCAATAATATTTACTTTTTAATTTATGTGTCATAGGACACCTTATCATAGACCCTCGCACAAGACGATGTGCCCCTAGGGGGTAAGGATATCTTGGGTAAGGCACTTGGTGTCACGGAGCACTTAGGTTGTGTTAAGGGTGTCAATTTCAGTGTCAGGTAAAAAAACTATTTTAGGACACAAAAGTGTTCAAAATTGCATTCTTTAGTTGAGGTTACCGAGTTGAGAGAGAAGGTGAGAAAGCAACTAGAGGATCAATGACAGCTCATTGAAAATTTGATGAAAATGCATATGATAGGGATGTAAGTAGTGGAAGTTAGCCCCAACTATAAAGATAGTTGACCACTGCCCTCTCAACATCTCCTTGAGGTAATTGCTTTCTTTTACTAAGTTAACAGTTAAGTGCTTTCACTACTTATTAGTAATTTCTTGTGCTATGATTTATTTAGGGCAAAGCAAACTATCTACTATTGTTACTTCTACTCGTCACGTGGTTGCAGAGGGTCATATGTTTAACATTGTAGAAGACACACTTCACAATGCAATACTTCTCGCCAACCACGCGAGAGTAGTGGTTAATATCCCTATGGAGGAGAATGTTGAATTGCATGTTCCTATCGAGGACACAAGAACGGTAGGACAAGCAATAGGAAGTTTCATTGTGTGGCCCACCAATCTCATTACAGTATCTCTATTAAGACAAGTTTGTTAGTTAACACTTACTTATGGTTCACTTTCTTTATAAAATATTTCTTGATTCCAAATTAAACTAATTTACTTTGTTGTACAGTCCAAAGGGAAACACTTGAAAGTGTTAGGACTTAGCAAGGAATCAATTACTACACCATCAAAGCCAAAGCCTAACCATTAGGTTTCAAATAAAAACATATTGGCTCTTGAAGCGTTAGTGGAATAGATGTTAAGGGATGATGACATAAAATTTGTAGATTTTAATAAAGAGAGTTACAATAGAGAAACACAAGATCTACTTAGACTAGAAGTAATAAATGATGTCCTCTAGCGTGAGATGATAGGGGCCATTGCTATTAGCTTATATGTTAGGTACTTCTTCCACTGTACATAAACTATTTTTTACTATGTTTATTTCAGTTTATCATTGATTCACCTGTTTCTTCATCTCAGGTACTTGTACCATACATTCTTGGTCCCTAGCAACCTCGCGAGGAGGTTCGTGTTCATCAATCCCTATGACATAGCTACTTTTACTCCACAGATGTCACATAGCTAGCTTACAAGTCAGTTACAACAAGTAGCAAATATGTTCATTACAAAAGCCGATAATGAATTGTTATTCTTAGCCCCTTACATGCAAGGGTGAGTTATTTATTGTTAAACTTTTCAATCATATGTAATTTGAATATCAACTGTTTAATTAGAATTAGCTAACACTAGTTAATTGTGTTACGGTACACTGGATGTTGGTCGTCATCAATCCATGTGTTCTGAAGATATATTTCATGGATCTAATGAATGGTGACCCAACAAATCATACACAAATGTAAGAGTTATTTAATCAGCAAGCATATACATTTATTTTCTATGTATTTCTATATATTTGTGTGTTTTAATTTGAAAGTAGTTCTTATATTAAGTTTTTTTCCACTTGCTTGATAAAGTCATGGTGATGTTCCGTGCAAATTGTGGGCTTATGGTGCCGAAGTAAAAACATCCACCATGTTATACAGATGAAACAAAGTAAAGGTATTTATCAATATTTAGTCAATTATTGAGCACATCATTTCCTAAATTTAATATGTTTTGTATTAAATTTTTATAGTGTCCAAAACAACCAAACAACATAGATTATGGATACTACATGATAAGATTTATGAAGGATATTATCACACATAGGCAGTTTACAATCCCATACATGGTATGTAATTCAGTTCCTTTAAGTGATTATATAGTTAACCTTTGCCTATAAAGGCAAACTATGCTCATTCCATAAAGGCAGCTAGATAGGCAGGATTCAACCACATTCCTCATCTCTAAGTGGCTCTGTAATATGAGTTACATTGCTGTTCACTCACCTGTCTTATACTGACATGAGATCTGTGACCTAAAAGGTTGGCCTTGCCTCAACGCACTAGGATGCAAGCATACACCACCTTATCCAATCATCATTAAGTAAATATTTTGCTTAGGACATTCATCCAAAGAGTGGCATAGCATCAATTCATATAAGTATACATTTGAAAATATTACATAGTAATTTCCATAACCTTTTAATTCAAGAGTTAAAAGCAATATTAAATGTAACAACTCTTTAACTTCATGTACTCGAGTTCCTAGTATAGACTCATGCTTCAAGCCCACTTTACCTTCTCTTTCTTTTCTTTCCTGCTAAGGGTCACTAATATCTCTATTTGAGACTTTTAAAGATAGACACTATTCTTAGTTAAACCTTGGCCATAGATACTATGTATTGATGGCTCTAGCCAGATAAACTGTAGACATCATCCTCTAAATGTTTTTCTAAGTAAACCTATGGTTGCTATTCCAAAGCATATCATACCCTTTTGAATCCTTAAACATTCCCTCTTATCTTTTATTTATAGGTAACTATCTTTTCTTGGCCATTTGACACCCATCTTACTCATCTTCTACTCTTAATCAATATCCTTGAGTTCTTCATAGAGCTAGGCTACCTAAACCATTGCTTTGATACCAAATAATGTAACAACCTACTATATCTTAGTTATTTGGTACAATTGAATGCTCATTTATGTAAAAGTATTTGTTACAAAACCTTTAGTAGTAGAAACAATTATTAAATATATCAAATAGACTTCCAATACCTAGAATCCATAATTCACATTCAAATATCTGGTCTCATCTAATTGAGCATGTATATAGTTCTTATATGTAGAAAGAAAATAAATTGCCCAATTTAGGTATGATCACATATTGTAGCATAAACTTCAAAAATTTATAACATGAGTTATACAATTCTGATTAATGCAAACTAGGTGCATTTTAAAGCTTATGATATGAACTTTCTACTATAAAAATTTCAAGTCAAAATAAATCCATTTAGTCCATCAAATCTTATGAAAATCAGATCTAGTATAGTATGAATAGTAACTACTATGATAACTTTTTAAGGCCAATTTTAAAAATTCACCAAATATTCTATAAAGTTTGGAAAAATAAAAGCTTTGAATGTCCTTGATAACTCAAATATTTTCTATATTTTTACTCATTAATTATGGGTTTTTGGTAATGAATTATTGAAGTTTTCAGCTTTAGTGAATATTATTTGGATTAGGAAATAAAATATTATATTTTGGAATTTTAGTGAATAACTTGGACATTTTAAGGGTATTCTATTTCATAGATGGGAATTGTATTCCATGGGCCATTGACTTTGTTTATTTTGACTTAGGGCTTTTGATGTAAAAGGAAGCAGATTTATTCTTTCACATGTTGTATGGGCTTCCTCAAGTTCTCTTAACCAACCATCAAGCCAAGCATGTGAAGAAGCAGCTCCTTACATCCATTCCTAGTGAAGCTCTCATCCATTCCACCAAAAAGAAGCACTTCCATGTAGCAAATGAGTTACCCAAAGGCTACATGTTTAGAAGGTTTTACGAGTTGAAAAAAGAAGAAGCTGAGTTTGCATGGAGCAGAATGCATGAAAGTAGGCATGAGCTGAAAGCAGAACGTGAAGAGGCTTGGGTGGAGAAACATATAGCCACAAGTATACAGCAAGAACAAAAGAAAAGCTTAGTTGTAAACAAAAGTGAAGAAGTTAACATGGAAAGATTGCATGTGGCCAGGGGTTCATGTATTCTGTTCATGTACAGTTAGAGCACACAACAAAACATGTAAACAAGCATAACAAACAATCAGCTATAGGGCACAGGTTAGCAAGGTTTTGACATGGAATGGGAAGGAAAAGCTGCAAGAAGAAGAAGGCTTGAGAGGAGAAGGAAGCAACAGGCTGTATAGAATGTGGCTGGAATAGACGTTGAGCAACACGAAGAATCAACAAAGTAAGCCGCACAAAAGATGAGTCTCAAGCTGCACGAAGAAGGCAAAGCTACGGTTTTAATGTGTGAAGAGGAAGAAAGCATAAAAGCTACAGGTTGAGTAAGAAAGAGGAAGCTGCACATATATGTAGAAACAGAGACAGCCACGGAAGGAAGCTTCACGATGACAGCCATCACATTGCCATGAGCTTGCATCAACAGAAGCACGTGATAGGAGGAGAAAAGATGCTAAAAACGTAAAGAGAAAAGCTATTGGAGCAACACGAATGAATGAAGCAGCAGAGCACGTGAATGGTAGAGAAGAAGCAAGCTCAAGCTTGGGTGAATGAAACAACATAAAACTAACGCGAGCTGAAGGCGAGCTGAATCACATGGAAGCTTAGGCAGACAAAAGAAGAAATAACGTGGAAAGTATGTGGGAACAATATAAAGGCAGCTACGTGGAAGAATGTGGGTTCTGGTTTGAGAAGGAAGAGGCTATAGTTTTGAAGGAATAAAAAAAAGCTAAGAATAAAAGCAAAAGCAATACGTGGCAAGGGAGATGAGAACCACGTGAGGCATAAAAAATGAGCTGGGCAAGTGCTGAATACGTGATACAAAAAGGAGCAAAGAAGCATGCAAAGCTGACATGGGAATAATTAAACAACTCATGTGAAGCAAGAGCTGGGAGTTGGCTAGAGAGAACGCTGACTTGTAAACACGTCAAGAGGAAATAAGAAGCTCACGTAAGAGGCTGCATGTGATTCATTAAAGAGCAGCACATGAAGAACAAATTGGAGTCACGTGAGAAGGGCCATTAATCATGCCAATCCATTGAATAAAAGGAGCTTCAGCCAATCCATCATCATACACAATCCATTCGAAAAAACACCATCCAGAGACGCACATTCCATTCGCATTCATCGTCCACTCCACGCAGAGCCATTCCATCCTCCACTCTCCATTAATCTTCCACCACCATGAAGCATTAATCCATCCTGTGGCTAGCTTGGAAGAAAGTCCTTAGTTAAAGTTTGAGTCCATGGAATAGCAAAGGAATTTTGGCTAAGATTTTCTCTTTTTCTTGCATTTTTCCTTTTCTTGTATTATCTTGCTTAAGGTTATATTTGATTGGAAATTTGTATTATCTACAATTAGTAGCTGGTTAGACACTAATTAGGATATTGTTTGACTGATTATTTGATTAATTTAGTGCTAGATTTTCATTATTCTCTAATTTTCCATGTATGCCATCAAGGAGTTCGATGAAATGCATGAGTGAAATTGTGTGCTTGATCGTTTGATTTAAGGATTCCTTGGTGTTTGGTTGGTTAATTAAACATCCTAGGGTGTTAATTCAGAGGCCAATTGATCAATCAATCAATCAAATTGAGTGTTCATTGATCTTAAAGACAAGAATTGACAATTTGATGTGGGATTGAGGTTTAAATTCAACATCAGATTGTTAATCTCTTGATTCTTGTGCGGCAACTCAAGATACATTTGCCGTGAACACAATTAGGGGCTCTTAAACCAGAATAATCACAATTGAATTAGGATAAGGATAATGGATACCAAGGGACGAATCCAAAGCTAGTCATAAGCCCATTATCAACCATAATTCATACATTTAGGTAGCAATCAGGAATTTTAATTCGATTTCATTTTAATTAGTTTAAGTCAATCAAACCCCCCCCCTTAGTTAAGAAATTTTAAAGCTCTTATACACTTAGAGAACCTAATTAAACATTGAATTCCATTTCCAAGGGAAATGACCTAGGTTGTGCCACTAATTATAAAAGTTAATCCAATCTAATTTTATTTTGAGGGTTGTGCGACACGACCCCATCAGTCCTTTAAATGCTAACCAAATTTTAGCCCCAAATTTGGTCATTATGGCAGTTATGGGTAAAGGGACATTTCATAGCTTGTTTGGGCAAAATTTTTTGTTCTAAAATGGCCCAATTGAGACCTAATATGCCATCTCTTGCCATGAGTAAATTTTAAATTATATATGCATCATCTATGAATGGTTCATTACATGAAAGTTGCTTGTATTTAAAAATTACCATTTCACTTGCATATATGCGTGAAACTCACACTAGTATAGCTAATTCAAGTATAAACTCAAGTAACTCATAAAGCGACCAATGCACACACTGCATCTTAACTTAAATACATCTAAATGCATGTAACAAAGGAAGAGTAAGTTACTTGGAATATGTTTAACCTAATGCCAAAACTACTTACTCAAACTTGATCATCTCACTAGCTTTGATTCAGCTTCCATGCTTTCATATGCAGTGGTCCCCATTAATTTTCCTATAACAT
Source organism: Erythrophleum ivorense (assembly GCA_026724425.1). Taxonomy (NCBI): domain Eukaryota; kingdom Viridiplantae; phylum Streptophyta; class Magnoliopsida; order Fabales; family Fabaceae; genus Erythrophleum; species Erythrophleum ivorense. The sequence goes on from JAIUCV010000010.1 coordinate 8,227,710, forward strand.
CAAGATCGAGCACAACATTATTAACAATGACTTATACTTCATTAACTTTACTTCTATGACTCTTATACTATAAATTAGGCCATTTAAAGTGCACTTAAAACCTTCTATGTGACACTTCCTCTATGCGCATTTTTTAGGTGGCTTTTCATCATTGATTATGCTCATTTCCATCACATTTAGTGGCCTAAGATTAGTGAAATTCCTTCAGAACTCAACTCTCTTCAAGTTGTCCTTCACTTAGGCCTATAATTAGGAATTTCACTAGGCATATTTTCTATGCAAACTTGAGCCTCCTACATTCTTAATTCAAGTCACAATTTTCTACTTTACTATTCATATGGCCATTACTATTCATTTGGTCAAATTTTTACCAATGGCCCTCTTTGAAACCCCTTATGCCAACTTAGGCTTCAATATGCATCTTACCACTTTCAACTTCTAGGCTTCCAATTCTCATTACTCATGATCTAGATTATTTAAATGAGAGTCATTAAAGCCATTACAAGCATGCCTAAAGAAGCATAGAACCACATTGTCTCACATTAAGCAATCTTGAACCCTAGAAATTCAACTTTCAAAATGTATCTTCTAAATTCCGTTCAATGCTTCCATTAGTGTCTATATTTCATTTCTAGTCTATCCAAAGCTTTAGAATCAATAAAACAACTCCCTAGGCCCTTCATTCTCTACATGGCTAAATAGGTGTCTTATGTGCCCAAGCTTGGAGTTTTCATGGATTCAAGCTAAACCAAGCCTAGTTTCATGATCCTTGCATCTTAAAACATTTAAATATATCATATAAGGATACAAAAAATTGAATTTCAGGGCCCTTCCTTGCTGGGGTTGAAAATCCCCCCTAGTGTTCTAACTTGTTCTTTTTCATGATTCAAAGCAAACTAATAATAGATATGGAATTCTCATAGCCTAAAACCCTTGAAAACACCAAGATTACATTAAAAAAAAACACTCTTCCTCATCATTTTCTCTCTCTTGGTCAAAATTTCCTAGGGCCTAATATGTCATAACTAGTTCCATATAGATATACTCATGATATTTACCTCATTAGCAACCAAAGGGTAATTGTCACAAAGCTTTTGGTAGTAAATTTGGTCCATTTTCCATACTAATTGGGGCTATAAGGGTCAAAATTTAATTTTTCTCTCTTCACTCAAAATCATCTTAGAAAAATTGGTTTAATCCACTTGATCACAAGAAACCCCTTATTTGCATAAAAGAGTCATATAGCCCAAAATGCCTCATATTACTAGATTATGCACCAAACTTAAGAATTTTATAACTTGGGCTATGTAACTTCAATTTATGTTAACTTAGTGGCTACAAAAAGCTTATGACATGAACTTTATGTTGTAAAAATTTCAAGCAAGAAAGAATTCATTTGGTCCCTCAAAAACTCAAAAAATAAAATTTGATGCAGATGAACAATAATAATACCAAATTTGCATAATTTAAGCCAATTTAAAAAAATTATAAATATTCGTAGTGCTCCAAAAATTTTCATTCTTCATCTGTTAGAAAGATTTATAAATTCTCTAATTGCATGCCAAATTTAGCCCTAAACTGGGTCATTTGAGTTTTCAAGGGGTAAAGGTGCAATTTATGGTCATTTGGACCAAATTTTGGCTTTAAAGTGGTCCATTTGGTTTTTAAATTACACTCTCCCACTTTAAGTAAATTTCAATCATCTTAAACATCAATTCCATAAGATTCATTACATGGAAGATGTCTTGGATCAAAATATAACCCTCTTGCACCCAAGATCACATATATACCACATAGCTAGACACATGCAAGGTTATACATTAATGGCCATATTTCACCACAAAATACCATAGAATTGACATGCTAAAGCTTGCATGTAAGTTTTCATTATAAAGTTGGCCATATACATGAAAGTACGTCATACATACTTAAGGTTTTCATACATCCAAGTATACTATGTGCAATGCACCATATTTACATCACAAAATCCCTACTACATCATTTTCCATAGTTTAATTATTCTCTATCTCCTTCCATTTGCTTGGAGAGCCTAAAATGGTAAATGGAAGGAATACATGGATGAGATTTTGGGGAGAATCTCAATGGTAAATTTCAACCAAATCAATGCATACACAAATGCAATGAGGAAATGTAATGCATGTGGTGCAAAGATGTCATTCATGTGCACAACGAAACTCAAATGCAACTTTTAGCATAAAACTCACTTCTTACTAAGACATAACATCATAACATTCTAGCTAGGCTCCACTAAAACTTACCTTGGTGTCAAGGAAGAGCTACTGTGTAACACCATATCTATATAGCACTTAACTTGTAGCACAATTGGCTTAAAGTGCCTATTTGTATTAAATTAATACCTTTAGCAGTGAAGAATGGCGTCATTATAAAGCAAATTAATTCATCTTTACTTAAATAGACTATTAGGCTTACCAAACTTATCTTCCATCCATAGCACACTTATTGTAATGTTTGATTTTCATTAAACGATGGAAACGGGCGCGTTTTCAAAGCAAGTCTTCTAAAATGAATTAGTTAAGGCCCCAAAAAAATTTGAGTAATATTCTAGACTCCTAAAAATGAGGAATCCTAGCCTTAGACGAAAGGAAAAATGGAGCTAGAATAAAGAAACAAATTTTGACGAAAAATCTACGAAACGTAATGGGCATTTTCGTAATTTTGATCAAATTTTGGAATTCACATAGGAAGGCTTTTTAAATGGAAGTTTTGAGTTCTCCAGGGTTCTCAAAGGCCCTGAAAACTATGAGAAGCCCCGAGACAATTAAATCCCCTCCGGTTGACGTTTTTTAATGTCGGTGTGCCCGAACTTTGACAGATTCGTTCCAGAAGGTTTTAGCTCTGATTTGAGTGATTCTAAAGGCATTTTACTAAATTGGGAACCTAAATTTCATAATGGAAAAGATGGTTCTAAAAAAGGAGCTAAAACGAAGGAGAAACCAAAATGCAAAGAACGAAGGGCAAAATGAGAATTTTTAAAAAAATGTTTCCTCCTTTCCCTATATATAGGTGGCGCCCCACTTTCTCCCTCAATTAGACTCAGAAATTTCTGCCCAATTTTAGAGAAGGCAGCTAGGGTTTTAGGCACACAAGAGAGGAAGAAGAAGAAGGAGAAATCTAAGCTTTAAGGTATGCTTTTTTGGTAGTTTTTCATGTTTTCTTCCATCCAAAACCTCCTCTCCTTCATTCTCCTTTGTTTCCTTTGATTAAAATGAAGTTTACAAATCTGATTTAAGGGACAAAATTAGGGAAAATTTCGGATTTGAAGAAAAGAGCTTGGAGAAAGCAAGGATTCAAGCAAGAAAAAAATAAGAATACTAGGTAATTCTCTTCCTATGGTTGATACCTTTGGTTTCCTCTCCCTCCTCCATTTCGTCTAGCATGAGAAACCTTAGGAGGACTTGAATTTTTAGGTAGAACCAAGGGTGAATCTAAGGAAAAAGGGTGTAGAGATTAAGAATATGCAAAGGAAATTAACAAAAAATCATTAGATTTCAAGATGTAATTTCTAGGGTTTCAATTACACCTTGTAAATTTTGACTTTGTATAATGATTCTTAGGCCTAAATAAGAGTTTAATTAAGCTCCCAAGATCCCTAAGAGGCTCCCCATATGCTTCTCCCCTTGAGAAAACAAAGAAAGCTTCAAGGAGGCCAAAAATGCTACTTGTCTCGGCCTAAGTAGGTTAGGGTAGCTAGGGAGAGTTTTAATTTTTTTCAAGTCCATTTTTGAGTCATATATGATTAATGAAAATGAGGGGAGGCCTTGGGAAAAATTTAGAATGCATAGAAAGTAAGTTAGTGCTTTAGGGTTCCATATTATGACCTAAAGAAGCAACATGTAGTTCGGCTCTTAGTTTTAATTGTGCGATGACTCAAGAGACTTAAAAGGAGTCAAAAATCATATTTGAAAAGAAAGAATGGATCCTAGAATTTACTTGAGGGGTGTTACTTCATTAGGTGTAATTATGGAACCATAATGAGGTTATGGAGCAACCTAGTATCTAAGTAAGTTGTGTGGCCTTAGAATTTGTTTCATGAACCTAAATGGCTTCCATAAATTGTGTCTAAGCTAAGAGAAATCATCCCCACACTTTTGTGTGTGTGTGGCCAAAAAAGGGAGCATTCTTTCAAAGGGAAAAGTGTGTAATTGTGTGTAAGGTAGCTCTCTCCACCTTCTCTCATGCATGGATGTGTGTTTAGCTTGTCTTAGAATGTGTGTATGTGTATTTTCAAGTTATGAAAAGTATGATAGCATGATTTTATATGCTATGATTTCATGATGACATATTATATTTCTAAATAATGTTATGATGTTTGTTTGAGTTTGCTTGAGTGTGGAGAGGCCAATAACTCTTAACCATGGTGAGGATGAGCCAAGAACCCTTAAGATTAATTGAGACAAAGCAAAAAGTCTCCCAAAAGCAAAGTGGGCTCCAAGAGCATGGTTGAGTCCAAGAATCTCTTAAAGAATGAGTGAGGTAAGTCCAAAATCCATGAGAAAAAGGGTGAGGCCAATCCATCCACTTGGCAAGCTCTTGGATGTCTTATATGACTTATTCACATGCCAAGCTGCTTCTTGAATGTTCATGACATCTATTATATCCAGCATGCAATTTCAAGACTTGCTTTGCATTCATTACATATGATTGAATGGGAGATGAGCTATTGGGATTCTTTGAGTCTCATTCCCTCCTCTCTAATGATCTAATATACTAGGTGAACCAAGTGGACAAGGAAATGGAAGCCAATCACCTTAAGGATGAGAGAATGACAACAAATGTAAAGTTTTTAGTTTTTTAAGACCATATTTATGTCAAATGATGTAATCCATTGATGTAAATGGTCTATGACCTCTTGGACATGTGTAATTATGATAACGTGTGATGTATAAATGAAAGAATGTGATATGTGAATGCTAGAATGCAAATTGAGTATGTAATGCCAAGTTATATTCTTGAAAAGTTGATGTAAGTGTGCATATGTGTGGATGAAATGGCCAAAATGAGATGTATGAGATTTGAGACTAATTGGGTAGCTCACACAAGTCCTAATTATGCTTTTACACTTGCCCAAAAGGTGCCAAAACTCAAGGAAAACCATTTTGGACATTTTGGTACCCTATATAGAGCCAAATTTGACTATAATAGAACCCTACATCAATTTTTGCCAAATAAGCTCTTCTTGATCTAAGATTGGCATGAAATTAGAGCTTGATGAGAGTTTTTTGGAAAGCTAAATAACATAATTTTCAGAGATCTACAGAATATTTGATGAATTTCAAATTTAGCAAATTTTTGGTTTAGGTCATGTCACTGTTCATACTGGTCTAAAAGTGAAATCTGTCACATAGGGTTCAAATGATGTCCAATTGCCATGAAATTTTATACAGAGAAATTAGACATTCCTAGTGATTTGATCCAACTAGAATCACCTCATTTTGAGTTCTAGAGAGGGGATATGAATTTTTAAAGAATCTGTCTAGTATCAGGAGCTTCATCCGACCTCAGTTACTGTTTGATTGATTTCGAGGTCTGGGTGTGCCTGAGATGGTCTAGAGTTATTTTTTCCCTCTAGCTAGCATCCACATCCTTCCATATTTCAATCATATTCATGGATTGATTTTTTTGAAATTAATTGGACATTTTTGAAGTCTGCTGCAGAAATCTGTGATAGCACCAGTGGACAGTTTGACCTTTGGACCATTTCGAATGTCAAACGTCCTCTGTGATAGATGTTATGGTCTGGAAAATATTTTTAATATGAAGTAGACATCTGTAGATTTCCATAATGCTAAGAATACATGATTTTAAATTTTTATATATTTAGTTATGATTTTTCAATATTTGTGACAGAAATGAGCAAAATTCTATCCGAAAATGTGTATGTATATTTTGAGTTTCCCTTTGAGTTTCTTGAGATGTAGGCCACTTTTGATGATTCAAATAAGTTTTATCTATGTAATTAATTATGAGAATATGTTGTATGAGCTCACACCGGTCCACGTAATACTAAATAAAATTTTTATACACGACGCAACGCAAAGAAATGTATTATTTTAATGGATTTTTCTTATTTTTCTTATGGAATGTTTCATATGAGCATGCAAAGGTGATAGAAATGTGTTAGAGATTATGGTGTTACACTTATTCAATTAGAAGCACCACAATTTGATGCTTAAATTTCGAGTTGGAGGCACACATCTCAAATTGAAAAATCACACTTGCATTTTCCACATATTCCATATTTTGATGCACATTTTGAAAATTCATAACTAATTCTAGAAAACTCCAAATCATGAAACTTATAGGTTTTAGAAAGCTTAGGATGTTGTCTAACCACTGTAAAAATTTTAGATCAAAAAATATCATTTAGCCCACGAAATGCTCATGGAACAATAACAAGGTTGAGATTTCAGACAATGGCAGACCTAAAACTTTAAAAATCATATTTCCCTTTACACATATCCAAATTCAGTGCTCTTGGTATCTATGGAAAGCTTATAATGGCAACTATATGATTATAAAATTCATGAGTATTAGACTTCATTTAACCTCCTCAAAGACAATAGAAACTAGGACTGACCAAATGAACAGTACTAGTGATAGTTTCTGCATAATTTGACCAATTTTAAAAAAATTATAATAAATTCTCTAGAGCTCCAAAAATTATATTCTTTGTCTCTATGAAAAGTTCTAGATGAGATCTAAATGTCAACCAAATCTCATGCAAAGGTTCATCCAAAAAGAGGTACATTTGGTTTATAAATGAACCAAAATGGCTTCTCACATGTAATGGGACCACTTGAGCACTTCCAAAAGCTCAAACACAGCATATAGAAGCATCATAATAGGTCTAATTCATCATAGAACTTAAACCATAACTCCATTTGTTTTTATACAAATGCACTCGAAAGCTCAAGGATGTCAAAATCTCATATTCTCATATATTTAGCTCTATATCTATTACATACATCAATTTATATACATTTACATATGATCAAAGGTCTACATCTTGTAAACATCATATACTACATACATTAAATTACATAAAAAACTATCCATTGTCAAAGGATCATCATTCATGCTCCTTGACTTCCATTCTTTGCTTCATGAGGCTCATCTATACATGATTAGACATAAAATGGGGAAGAGTGAGATTCAAGGAATCCCAATAGCTTATTCACCCTTTCAAGTATACATATATGACACATTTTCATGTCAAAGATTACAAGCATGCTACAAATGCTTCTAGTAGGCATGCATAATCACATTTTCAAGTCACATGAAGTCATTCAAGTTCAAACATGATCTCTAAGGACTTTTGGTCTAGCCTCACCCAATCCTTTGGGACTTTGACTTGGCCTCACTCTCTTTTGAGACTTTTGGTTTTATCTCAACTATTCTTAAGGACTTTTGGCTTCTCCTCACCATTCTAAGGGACTTTTGGCACAATTTCATCAAGAGCCATACACATTCAAATTTTCATTTAAGAAACATAATGGTACCAAAGCATTAAACTAATAGCTATAAGCATATCTCATGATTCAAATATACATACAAGCATCCAATGACAATCAAACAACCAAACAATGCATACAAGAAAGGATGAAAAACTATTTTGAATTAAGAATCACAAACTTTCTTCGTAGAGCCTTTCTTCCCCTTCTCACCCTCACACACACACACCTAGGAGAAGCTTGATTTTTTTGGCCTAGATACATCAAATAAGATACAAACACATCATTGGAACCAATTCTAACCTCACATAAACTCTACACAACCATGTTCTAGCTTATGGTATGCTTATGGTTCTATATAAAAACATAATGAAGCAATCTATATAATTTATGATCTTGGCTCCAATTTCTCATTCAATCTAAGTCTCATGACACTATTTAAACTCATTAGAGTCATCACAAACTCAATTCAAGAAGCTAAACACTAAGTTGCTTCTTTATGCCTAAAAATGAACCTAAACTTTCATCTTTCAAATCATGATTTTTAAATTCAAACCAATGGTTCCTTTAGTATTTATTATTCATATCTAGACCATTTTTATCCTTGGAATCTAAGAAAATTCTCCCTAGGTGCTTGGTCTCTCTCTTGGGAGGAGACATGTCGTAAGTAAAGAGCCTATGGGGTTTCAATTAATTTCTTAGGGGTTTTGGCAACCATGAAACTTCCTAGACCTCTTATAAATCCATACATACTCTAGTACAAACTGATTATCATTAGAAAGGTTCCTAATCCTCCTAGGTGCAATTAAACCTTAAGTAACATATCTTGTTATCCGTTGATTCTTTTTTGAATTCTAATTGCTCCATATAATTCCTTATGCTTCAAAAACCCCAATTCTGATCAAGTTTAGATCAAAATAAAGTCTCTTATATATAACCCTTATGTTGGTTGAAAAATTAAAGGGAAAGGGAGCCAATAAGAATAACTTAAGCCATGGTTTTCTTATCTTGTTTTGCAAGCTTTTCAAGAGCACTTTTGCAAGCTTCCAAGAGTTCTCCCCAATTCTTTCTTCCCTTTAACTTTCAAGGCTTCTTTCTCTTCCCCTTGGTCCCTCACTTAGTTCACCTTTTAGGATTGCCCTTAAAAAATCTATTTTGGACTAGAGGAATGTCAATTAAGAGGCTGGGCTGAAGTGGGACGTGATACTAAAGGCTAAGGGGCTGATTTATAATGTTTTCCAGAATTTCAATTTAGTCCTTAAACTTGGTTCTTTCCATTTGGTCTCATTTTAACTTCTTTTGAGAACCATCTCTTCCATCATAAAATTTAGATCCTCTAATTCATAAAATGTCCTTTGGTTTCATCTAAATTGGATTTAAAATTCTTACCAAACAGTCTGGTCAAGTTTTGGTCAATTGACACTTTAAAATATATACCGAAGGGGTTTTAACCATTCTAGAGGTTCTTATGGTTTCTTAGGGTCTCTAAGAATCCTAAGAAACTTAATTTTCTCATTTAATTATCATTATTATATTGTTTGCATATTTGCCATATAATAAATTTTTGGATAATTATAGTTATCTTAAATATCCATAGTCGATTATCATTGTGAGAACAATAATAAATTAAGACTAGTATTGATTTATGATCATGAGATAATCATGTATGCAAATATAAATCAAAGTCATTGGCACTTGTTAGGGACCAAGGTGCTAGACCGACCCATTATGAGATAACTACATGGATTAGGTCATACGCATATCTCATCTATAGCCATATTACCCAGCCCTTAGACCTGAGACTGCCATAGATTCCTACATAAGGAACATTGTACTTTGACATAATCAAAAGTCACCTTTAATCAGGTGATCATAAAGGTTGTGATTGGATACAATTGGGATACATACAGAGAAAGATGACTGGTCAAGATGGGATTTGTTCCTTTCGCAGAGAGAGAGATATTTTTGGGTCCCCTCGATAAGTAAGACTAATAAATGCCTGGTCGTGCTCAAATGAAAAAAGTTTTGTTTGTTTTGACAGTCTACTGAAAGATCGAGAAAGTGTGGTCAAGCAATACAAGGATGACGTTTCCATGCCTTGTGCTTGATTTAGATATCACATGACAAAAGGGACTTAACATAGGCTATAGGATAGGTTGCATCGGATCATTGATCCTCATATAATTTGAGTAGTCATAATGTCTTGTTAAAGACTACTTATGACTTGTGGACTAAAAGGAATTTTGGGCCCACTACCAACATTATATGGGCCTACAGGGTTGCATATAAGAATGGGCCAACATGAGCTAGAATGTATAGATTCATTAAACTGAGAAGGCATCTAGATTTAATGAATGTAGTATCCACATTCAATGTATTTACTCTCTAGATAGTTTCCTATTTTAAATAGCAGAATATGGTGTCTACATTCAATGTATTTGCTCTCTAAAAGGTTTTCTATTTTGAATAGGAGACTATACTATTTATGATAAGATATTACATTCATTTTTTAGAATGAGGTGGATGAAATTAATATATTAAATTATATTAATTTTGGAATTTTATAGTGCTCTCTTGTAAAAAAGTATGTTAAGGTTTCCTATGTGTCATATTTTTTTTAAGAAAGAGCCACAACACCACCTAAGAGAGAGAGAATTCTGCCACACTTTTGAGAAGATGTGTGGTTCTAGTGCACGCGTTCAAAAAGGGACATTTGCGTAACGTCATGCTAGAACCCCGTCCGTGTAACATCTGGTTCTTTGAAAATGAGAGAAAACGCAAGAAATGTAATATACGATTTCTCTGTAAACGCACGAAATTCACTAGATACAAAAAGAAGTCCCCCAAATAGAGTGATTTGAGGTCTAATAAAATTAGAATAATATTCTAAAACTCAAATAATGATGAGTCAAGGCTAGAAGCATCCTAAAATGGAGGCTAAAATAGCTAGACAAAATTTAACGAAACATCTACGAAACATAATGGTATTTTCGTAATTTTAGACAATTTTTAGAATACTCATAGGAGGGCTTTTTAAATGAAAGTTTTGAGCTCTTTGAGGTTCTCAGAGGCCCTAAAAACTATGGGAAGCCCCATGACAATTAAAGTCTCTCCGATAGATGTTTTCTAATGGCAGTGAGTTTGAACTTTGACCGATTCATTTGTGAAGGTCTTGGCTCCAATTTGAGTAATTCCAAACCCATTTTATAAAATTGGAAACCTAAATTTTATGATGGAAAAGACCGTTATAAAAAAGGAGCTAAAACGAATTAAAAACGAAAATACCAAGAACAAAGGGTAAATTTGAAATTTTGAGAACAAAGAAGCTTCTTGAATACTCTTTATTATTCATGTTTCTTCTCTCCCATATCTAGACCGACTCAATTCTGCCTTCAAACTAGAAAAATAAGGCAACTCTTAGGCACACCAAAGGAGGGAATTTTCAACGGAGAAAAAGCAAGAAAAATGTCAGAAAAGTATGGAATTTCATGCTCTCCCGTTTAGTAAACTTATTCCTCTCATTCTCCTCTTCATTTCTATAGTTTCATTAATGGATTTGGTGATGTTTTGGGTATGGTCTAGAAGAGGAATAACAGAATTTGAAGGAGAGTAAGTCACCACTTAGAAGAGCACTTGAGAAAAGTTAGGAAATCAAGGTAAGTTGTTATCTTCCATGCTTCTTCTTCCTTGCTCCTCCTTGTAAACATTTTGTCCCATTTATAGCCCAATCAAAGGGAGATGAATTTTGGTCCTAACAAGGGAGATTCATAGGTTTTGGAGTGTGAGAAGAAAGTAGGTGCGAAGAAATCAAAGAAAGAAGGATGAAAATATAATGTAGAAAAGTTTGGGATTCATGGAGATATTGTGAAATCTGTTTTGATCCATAAATTCCCTAGCCTAGATAAGTGTTCGGTTGAGTTCCTAAGACCCTTAGAGGCCTCCCCATATGCATCTCCCATTAAGAAAATAAAGAAAGCCCATTGGTTCCCATTCTTGAAGCTCATTTCGGCCTAGGACAGAACTATAGGTTAGGCATAGTTTTAATTTCATTTAAGCTTAGTTTTGCATCATATATGATGGGAAAATATGAGAGGAAGCCTTAGAAAATTTTTAGAAGCCATAGATAGTGAGATAGAGGTATAGGCTCCATAATGTAGTATAATGAAGCAACTCCTAGCTAGGCTCCTTAAAATAATTGTGTGATGACCCCAAGGAGTTTAAATGGAGTCAAGAATCACAGATTGAAGGAGAGAAGGGAGCCAAGATCATGAATTCTTGTAGTTGCTTCATTAAGTGCCTTATGGAAGCATAATGGAGCCATGGACCAAAGTAGCATTATGTAAAATGTGTATAATGTCAATACTTGTTCCCATGAGTAATTCATGTTTCTTTCGGTATGTTTAGACTAAGAGAAACAAGCCTCATGTCATTGTGAGTGTGTGGCTAAGAAAAGGAGCATAATTCCAAGATAAAAAGTTTGCTTGTGTGAATAAGTAGACCTCCTTGATGTTATAGAGAGTGAATAAGTAGAGGAACCTAGGAAAAATACAGGTGCTCTTGAGTGTAAAGAAACATGAATTAGTAAAAGGGACAGTCAATAGTAGAACATCTTTTTACCTAAGTAAAAGGATAGTAAAGGTAAGAGAGAAAGAATATATGACGGTATTCAAGCCGAGGACATAATAGATTAAGAATAAATATATAGTTGATGTGCTTGAATACTTGAGAAAGCACACTTGTCCTTTGTATAGATGCCCTTTTTGCATGATAGTGCCTGAAATAAAAATAGTCGAGTAATGTAAAATGACCTTGGGATGAAGTAAAGAAAGAGTTCTATTTTCCCCTAGTATCCTAGAAAATAAGGTAGATAAAGAAAAGTAAGAGAGGAATACTATAGATTATTGGGAAACTTGTAATATACTGGCGATAGTGGCTTTGAACTTAGTCATGAGGCGCCTGTGTATTAGTGTTTGATGTTATGGTTTACTTGCAACAATGGTTACATGATATTGGGTCTGGCCAACCTAGTAGTAATGTGACTTGAGTGTGAAGCAAATGATGGCATCAATTACCAAAGTGTCCTAATAATCAAAGGTATTCTAGTGAGTGAAATAACGAGATGAATAAAAAAAAAGAGGTAAAAGGATTCCAAGAATATTAGAACAGTAAGAAAAGCATGCAGAAAAGGAATCCTCAATAAAGAATAATATAGAAAAGAGCGTGTTAATAGTAGAAAATGTTCAAATTCAGATAGCACGAGTATAGTATGTATAATCTGAGTCCCTTATAATAAATTAAATGAAATGAGGAGGGACCAGTGTGTAACAACAGAGAAAAAGAAAAGAAAAGAAAAGAAAAAGCTGAAAATTTTCGAAAGCTAAAAATTTTCGAAGGCTGAAAATTTTGTAAGTCTGCTAGCTATAGCCTAGCTATAGCGAATGTACCTATTCGCTATAGCGAGAATTGGTCTAGCTATAGTGAGAGTGCCTTCTCACTATAGCGAAAATGCTTCTAGCTATAGCGAGTGCAGGCATCCCATACAAAAACCAGGGTGTTGCTCGCCGTAGCGCGCCATAGCAAAAACGGGGGTCTAGAACTAATACGTGCTCGTTGTAGCGAGGGTTATTCTTCACTATAGCGAGGGTAAGTCCGGAAAAGCGTGAAAAAAGAGAATTTGACTTCTTAAAGTGTCTAGATTCATTCTTTCTCTATAAACTGACCTAAGCTTGGACCAAGAGAGAGGAAAGAGCTGTAGAGAGAGAGAAAGACCTAGAGAAGGAAGGAGAACAAGCAAAAAGGTAAGCAAGCTTGAGATTTCCATAGCTTTTCTTCTTAGCATATTGTTCTTCTCTCTTTGCCCTCTCTTTCTATGGTTTTGGTAGTTGATTTGGGTTTGGTTCAGAAGAAAGAAAGTGAAAAACCACTCTTGAAGAAGGCTAGAGCTCATGTAGCTTCACTTCTTCTTCTTTGCTTTCCTTTTTGACAGCTTGAGAGAGGAAGGAGAGTGAGTGGAATTCTAAAAAGAGAATCCCTAGTTTCTTACATGTGTAGTGGGGGTTTGCTTCGATGAAGAGCCTTTTTAGCTTTATGAGTGTTTATTTGAGTTATGAGAGAATAATTCCATACTCTTTGTTGTGCCTAGACTCAAAGGAAACAACTCCATCTAGTTGTGAGTGTGAAATCAAGAAGGAAGAAGAGAAATTGAAAGGGAAGGCTTGTGTTAGCCGATAAGGTAGCTCTCCACTCTTTCTTGTTGCATTCTTGGATGTGTAATAGTCATTGTATGCTTGTGTATGTGCTTGTATGATGAGACATGCCATTTGATGTTGCCTTGATGCATTGGTACCAATATACTTATGATATGGATTGTGACAATTGCTCGGGTGAGGTGGTGCCGAAAGTCCCTTGAGATGGGTGAGGTGGAGCCAAAAGTCCCTAAACCAAGGGTGAAGCCAATCCAAAAGTCTCAAAACTCGGGTGAGGTTAGACCGAAAGTCCCTAGAGCCTATTCTTGGCATTGATATGATATCATGGCGTGAAACACATATGTTGTGTCATTGTGACTTGTTTGCATGCTTTGGCTGGTTTATATATCTTGATTACTTCTTGAATGGGTATGAGTTATTGAGATTCCCTGAATCTCACCCCCTTCCCTCTCCCATCTTAACATGTTAGGTGGAGCTCAAGGAGAACCAAGTGCACACCATGGAGCCTAGTTGAGCATGCTCAGGGAGTTGTGTAGTTATTTTAGATCTTTTCATGTAAAGAGGTTCCAAAATGAATATGCACTTATTATTTTTGACATGTAAATAAGTGAGCAATTGTAAACATATGTATAAATGATGTATGAACTGTAGAGCAAGTCAAAGCAATGAAAAGATGGAATTTGGCCCTCTTGTGGCTTACATGTAAAAGTGTAATTTGTTCCGTAGCATAGTGAATTTGAAATGTGTGATGATTTTGATTGCTTGAGTATTTCATATATGCTATGTTTATACTTTCAAACTTGCTCAAGAGATGCTAGAACATGTGGGAGGCTATTTGGACCCACTTTGAACCATTTTGGGTGCTAAAACCGCCATATTTGTGAGCTCCGTCAAAGTATAGCCAAATGAGCTCTTCTTAATATGGAATTTGGCATGACTCTAGATTCTATTGAGATCTTCTTGAGAAGATAAAGTGGGTAATATTTGGAGGTCTAGGGAATATTTTGCGAATTGTTGAACTTTGGAAATTTTGATGTTTTGGTCATGGTACTGTGCTACTGGCCCGAAAATGAATCCATGTCATTCATAGACCAAATGGTGTCCAATTGTCATAAAATTTATGATCATAAACTAGATATTCACCGTGACCTATACCAACAAGAATCACCTCAATTGGAGGTCTGTAGAGAGAGAAATGACTTTCTGAAGTTCTGTATCAGCATCAGGGAAGCTATCCGACCTTCGTTACTGTTCTATCAGTTTTCGAGGTCCAAGAGCTCCTGAACGGATCTGAACTTATTTTTTTCCTCTAGTTAACATCTTTAGATTTCCAAATTGGTATATTTTGCCCAGATTGGATTTTTTTGGAATTAATTGCGAATTTTCGAAGTTCATGACAGTAAGCTGCACCAGTACCAGGGACAGCCAGACCTCTGTCTCTTTTTCGATGTCAAAGATGATCCAAACGCTGAGATTGTGGTTAGAAATTATTTTTAGTGTGAATTTAACATCCAAATATTTCCATAGAGCTATGATTTTCTTGATTCCCATTTTTCTAGAATTAGTTATGATTTTCCAAAGTTAGAGCCAAAAATCTGACTTTTGGGCTCATTTGAGAAATTGCCTTTTCTTGATTTTTGGCTTCATATCCATGGTTTATGGGTTGTTTGAGGCTATGTACAAGTTGTATAAATGGTTTTTGAGTAGAAAATGTGAATGATGGGTTCACAGGACCCACAGGATAAAATATAACCGGTTAAACCCCGACTTAAAGTAGTAAAATACTACAATTTTAGTCATTTTCTTTGGAAATCATATGGAATCAAGCCTAGAGGGAGATGAGTTGAAGTTAAGTCATTATGGTGTTACACAATGTATAGCCTCTCTCCTACTAGAGATGTTAGGCACACTCAGTGTGTGAGATGCCATAGTGCTAAGGCATTCAAAAGCAAAATGCGGGCATAGTCAGAAATTGCAAGATATGAGGGAAAAAAATAGAACAAGTATAAATGAAGCAAAGTAAGTCAGTAAAAGTAAGAGAAGAAAGCCCAAGTAAAAAGGGATGAAGTGGGAACCTGAGGATCCCATGAGGAGTGATCAACGAAAATTAAAATGCTCCTAAGTATTAGTATGATGGGATCCTAGAGAATTAGATAACACATAACCCACTTGGCACGAAGAGCATGACATATATCTGAGTTGAGCATTAGAGTTTATGAGTGATAGTTACCAGACTTAGTGAGCATGTATTTTTTTTTTTAAAATACAGTGATCTTAGGCTTTGACGTCTCTTAGAGATGAATTACAGTAGATCCTAACATAGTACAATGGGTTACAGTAGACCTTAGTTGGGCTCTGAAAGGTTGTAGTAGACCTAGGGGTCGTAGTAGATCCCACAGAGTTACAGAGAGCCCTCAGTTACAACATAATAGTCATATGATGAGATGACAACCTAAGATAGTTTTTACAGAGCAGTTAGTCTCAAAGACTAGTATAATTTTAGTTAACTTTTGTCTCAAAAGTTAGAGATCTCCTAAGTCTGGTAGACTATTGCCACCAGAGACAGCAAGGCTATACTCAAATATTTAAACTACTGACTATACCTTTGTTAGATAAGCATAGCATGTGGGATGAAGAAAGTAAGAAAGTAACTTTCTAGAGCTAAAGTCAGATGACCACTATGTAGCAAATATTATCCTTGATCGAGGGATAGAGAGATCCTTATATGCTAGACTATGTATTCAGAAAGGGGTCAGGTGTAGTTTTAAATGAGGTAAGTGGTACAGTATGTCTCTGATTATCGAGACTATGAGTATAGTTAGCATTCCACCAAAATTCAGCATTAGCCAGTGGTAGTTGCTCTTTGATGTTAGTATGAAGAATATAAGTTAGGCCTACCAGTGTTGAGATGAGGGACTACAAAATGCCCACTCTCAAGTGAGCAAAAAGTGTAAGGAAAAGTCTGAGCCTAAAGAGACAAATGCATTAGTAAACTGAGAAATTGGGATCTTTAAAAGTGGAAACTCCCCAAAGGAGCTATAATCCCAGTAAGCAATTGAGGTATGAGGCCTATGATTGAAAGAAATGTGAATTGTGATTATGGGATGAGCTAATAAGAAAGAACCTAGAGACAAATAGTGGACAGTATATTTAAACAAGTAAGTAAATAGATAGAAACTTCCAATGGCTATAATGATCAGAAAAAGATGATGAGACCTTATGAGAATCCATTGTGAGAGGATACGAGAGATTTGAGACTAAATAAATTACCTCTCAAGATATGTAAATTAATTCATTAAGAAAAATGTTAACCCCTATAAACAGGTTGAGACTAATTTGATATAATTAGTAAGCTCTCTCAGGATAGGTCTCTAGAGTCAGAAACTTCTTTCTCTTATGAGAAAAACTAGCATATATTCTATAATAATAGGGCCCTCATTAAGTGCTAGTAATAAAAATTCCCTAGTTAAGAGAAACTCAAAAAAGTGAAATTGTTAAAAGAAGTATATAGAGCTAGGAAGAAGAGAAAAAAAGGAGCAGTTATCCAGAATATAAAAGAGTAAGAGCGAAAGCATACCACAAATTTTGAGGACAAAATTTATTTAAGGGGGAGAAATGTAATATCTGGTTCTTTGAAAACGAGAAAAATGCAAAAAACGTAACATACTATTTCCCCATAAACACACGAAATTCATTGGATACAAAAAGAAATCCCTTAGATAGAGTGATTTGAGATCCAATAAAATTAGAATAATATTCTAGACCTCAAATAATGATGAGTCAAGGCCAGAAGTATCCTGAAACAGAAGCTAAAATGGCCAGACGGAACTTAGCGAAACAGTTACGAAATGTAATGGCATTTTCGTAATTTTAGATAATTTTTAGAATACTTACAGGAGGGCTTTTTAAATGAAAGTTTTGAGTTTTTAGGGTTCTCAGAGGCCTTGAAAATTATGGGAAGCCCCGAGACAGTTAAAGTCCCTCTGGTAGATGTTTTCTAATGATAGTGAACCTGAATTTTGCCCGATTCTTTCGAGAAGGTTTTAGCTCCAATTTGAGTGATTCCAAACTTATTTTATAAAATTAGGAACTTAAATTTTATAATGGAGAAGACAATTCTCAAAAAGGAGCTAAAACGAATTAGAAACAAAAATGCCAAGAACAAAGGGCAAAATTACAATTTTGAGAAAAAAGAAGCTTCTTGAATACTCTTTATTATTCATGTTTCTTCTCCCCCATATCTAGACTAACTCAATTTTTTCCTTTAAACCAAAAAAATAAGGCAACTCTTACGCACACCAATGGAGGGGATTTTCAACGGAGAAAAAGCAAGAAAAAGGTCATAAAAGTATGAAATTTCATGCTCTCTCGTTTAGTAAACTTGTTCCTCTCATTCTCCTCTTCATTTCTATAGTTTCATTGATGGATTTAGTGATGTTTTAGGTATGGTCCAAAGGAGGAATAACGGAATTTGAAGGAGAGTAATTCACCACTTGGAAGAGCACTTGAAAAAAGCTAGGAAATCAAGGTAAGTTGTTATCTTCCATGCTTCTTCTTCCTTGCTCCTCCTTGTAAGCATTTTGTCCCATTTACATCCCAATCAAAGGGAGATGACTTTTGGTCCTAGCAAGGGAGATTCATAGGTTTTGGAGTGTGAGAAGCAAGTAGGTGCGAAGAAATCAAAGAAAGAAGCATGAAAATATAAGATAGAAAAGTTAGGGATTCATGAAGACATTGTGAAATCTGTTTTGATCCATAAATTCCCTAGCCTAGATAAGTGTTTGGTTGAGTTCCTAAGACCCTTAGAGACCTCCCCATATGCATCTCCCATTAAGAAAACAAAGAAAGCCCATTGGTTCCCATTCTTGAAGCTCATTTCGGCCTAGGACAAAACTATAGGTTAGGGATAGTTTTAATTTCATTTAAGCTTAGTTTTGCATCATATATGATGGGAAAGTATGAGAGGAAGCCTTAGAAAAATTTTAGAAGCCATAGATAGTGAGATAGAGGTGTAGGCTCCATAATGTAGTATAATGAAGCAACTCCTAGCTAGGCTCCTTAAAATAATTGTGTAATGACCCCAAGGAGTTTAAATGGAGTCAAGAATCATAGATTGAAGGAGAGAAGGGAGCCAAGATCATGAATTCTTGTAGTTGCTTCATTAAGTGCCTTATGGAAGCATAATGGAGCCATGGACCAAAGTAGCATCATGTAAAATGTGTATAATGTCAAGACTTATTCCCATGAGTAATTCATGTTTCTTTCGATATGTTTAGACTAAGAGAAACAAGCCTCATGTCATTGTGAGTGTGTGGCTGAGAAAAGGAGCATAATTCCAAGATAAAAAGTATGCTTGTGTGGCAAAGGTAGCTCTCTCTACTTTCTCTCATGCATGAATATGTACTTACCTTATCGTTGGATTGTGTATGTGTATTTTAAGTCATGAAAAGTTTTCTAGCATATGCCTTTGTTCCATGGTACCGTGATATTGTAATATGTTTTCGAATGATGCTTAGTATGTGTACTTGGGTTTGCTTGAGTGTGGTGGAGCCAAGAACCTTAGCCATGGTGAGAATGAGCCAAGAACCCTTAGAAAGGATTGAGACAAAGTAAAGAGTCTCCCAAGAGTGAAGTTGAGTCAAAACGTCTTAGAGCATTTAGGTGAGGCAAGTCCAAAATCCTTAAGAGAATGGGTGAGGCTAATCCACTTACTTGGCAAGCTTATGTCTGCTTTGCATAACTTGTTCAAATGCTAAGTGTAACACCATAATTTCTAGCTCATCTCATGCCTTTAAATGACTCATTTCCAAGAATCATGAAAACTCTCAAAGAAAAAGACATTAAAAATATTGATTATTTTAGCGTTATGTCACATATAAAATTTTCATTCGATGTCACGCAGACCATGTTAACTCATATATCACATTCTCATATTTAATTGCATGAATACAACTCATTTGCATCATCAAAAGTGGCTTACATCTTGTGGAACTCAAAGGAAACCATAACATACATCTATATATTTTCAGCCAAATTTTCCTTATTTCTGTCACAAATTTTGGAAAATCATAACTAATCCTAGAAAAATCTAAATCATACATTCTTGGCTATTATGGAAATCTACACATGTCTACTTTATGTTAAAAATATTTCCAGACCATAACATCGAATACCGAAGGACTTTGACATTTGAAATGGTCCAGAGGTCAGGCTATCCACTGGTGCTATCATAAAATTTTACAGCAAACTTCAAAAATGTCCAATTAATTCCAAAAAAATCCAATCCATGCGATACCAATCTGGAAAGCGGTGGATGTTAGATAGAGGAAAAAATAAATCCAAACTAGTTTAGGAAATTCCAGATCTCAAAACCTAATCAAATAGTAACTGAAGTAAGGTGGAGTGCCTGGTATTAGATAGATTCTTAGAAAACTCATATCTCCTTCTCTAGGCATCCAAATGAGGTGCTTCTAGTTGACACAAGTCATTGGGAATGTATAGTTTCTCTGTATAAAATTTCATAGCAATTGGACATCATTTGTACTCTGTGTAATAAATTTCATTTTCTGACTTAAGTGAACAGTGACATGACCAAAACTAGAATTTTTGCCAACTTTAAAAATTCATCAAATATTCTATAAACCTTTGAAAATTATATTTTTTAGTATCCAAAAAAGCTCTCAACAAGCTCTAATTGAATAACAAATCTCAGATCAAGAAGAGCTCATTTGGACAAAAAGTGATATAGGGTTCCATTATAGTCAATTTTGGCTCCATATAGGGTACCAAAATGTCCAAATGGCTTTCCTTGGGGTTTGGTACCTCTTGGGTAAGTCTAAAAGCATAATTAGGACTTGTGTAAGTTGCCTAAATAGTCCCAACCCTTATGCATCTCATTTTGGCCAAATAGTCTTGACATTATATTATGATGTTATGAACACATGTAAACATCATTATGGTTCTATAAATGCACCTAGTAAAGCAAACATGAATTCATCATATATGACTAGTAAAGCAACTTGCTTAGACACTAGCTTGCTTAGACACTTATTCCCATTAATTCATCATATATGACTAGTGTATAAGCAAGTTGTGTAACCAATGGATGTATATATATTATGATGTTATGAACACATGTAATTATGATAATATGTCATGTATAAATGGGAGAATGTATTATGAGACCATTAGAGTGCAAATTGAGCATCTTATGGTATTGTGGCTTCTTGAATAGTATTATGGAATTAATTTTAAGGCCTCACAACTTGCTTAGACACTAGCTTGATCTATAAACATCATTATGGTTCTATAAATGCACCTAGTAAAGCAACACCCCTCAAATAAATTCTAGACTCCATTTTTTCCTCTCAAATATGATTCTTGACTCCCTTTAAGCCTTTTGGAGTCATCACACAATCAAAACCAAGAGCCTAACTACATGTTACTTCTTTAGGTCATATTATGGAACATAAAGCACCAACTCACTTTCTACGATTTCTAAATTTCTGCGAAGGATTTTCCTCATATTCATTCATATATGACTCAAATATGAGTTTAGAAAAATTTAAAACTCTCCCTAGCTATGGTAACCCTTCTTGGTCGAGATAATAGAGCATAATGGGTTCTATGGAATTTTCTTTGTTTTCTCAAGGGAAGATTCACATGGGGGAACTTCTAAGGATCTTAGAAACTCATTTAAACTCTTATTTAAGCATAGAAATCATTGTACAAAATCAGATTTTATAAGGTGCACATAAAACCCCAGAAATTGCATCTTGAAATTTCATGATTTTTTGTTGATTCTTTTTGCATATTCTTAATCTCCACACCCTTTTTCCCTTGAATCACCTTAGTTCTGCCTAAAAATCAAACCCTCCTAGAGTTTCTTAAATGGGGCAAAATGGTGGAGGAAGGGAAGGAAGAGATATCAACCATAGAAGAGGAAATTACCTTGTTTTCTTGCTTTTTCTCACTTGAATCTTGCTTTCTCCAAGCTCCTCTCTTCAAATCCGAAATTTTCATTTAATATCTCCCTTAAAAAAGATTTCAAAAATTTATTTTAATCAAATGAAACAAAGGAGAATGGAGAAAAAAAGGTTTGGATGAAGGAAAGCATGAAAAACTACTAAGAAATCATACCTGATTTCTCCTTCTTCTTCTCTCCCTTTGGTGCGGCTAAACCCTAGCTTTCTTCTCTGAATTTGGGCAGAAAAATATGAGACTAAATGAAAGAGAGAGTGGGGCGCCTCCTATTTATAGGTGGAGAAGAATGGCTTTTTCAAAAATTTTCATTTTGCCCTTTGTTCTTGCCATTTTCATTTCTCATTCATTTTAGCTCCTTTTTTAGAACCATATTTTCCATTATAAAATTTAGGTTCCCAATTTAGTAAAATACCTTTGGAATCATTCAAATCAGAGCTAAAACCTTCTTGAACGGATCTGTCAAAGTTTAGGTACACCGATGTTGAAAAACGTCTACCAAAAGAGATTTAACTGTCCTGAGACTTCTCATGGTTTTCAGGGCCTTTGAGAATCCCGAAGAACTCAAAATTGTCATTTAAAAAGCCCTCCTGTGTGAATTCCAAAATTTGATCAAAATTATGAAAATGCCATAACGTTTCGTAAGATTTTCGTCAAAATTTGTTTCTTCATTCTAGCTCCATTTTTCTTTCCATCTGAGGCTAGGATTCTCATTTTCAGGAGTCTAGAATGTTACTCAAATTTTTTGGGACCTTCACTAATTCATTTTAAGGGACTTACTTTGAAAACGTGTGTCGTTTTCGTCGTTTAACGAAAACTGGGCTTTACACTAAGAATGCTTCTTGAATGATTACACATTCCATTTTGCCCATGCATGCATTTTTAAGGCTTGTCTTGCATACTTTATGTGTGATTGAAAGGAAGATGAGCTATTGGGATTCCTTGAATCTCATTTCCTCCTCTCTAATGTCTTAGCATGCTAGGTGGACCACATGAGTAAGATAATGGAAGCCATCAAGTTGGAAGATGAGAGTTTGACAACAAAGTGCCTAATTTTGTCCCTTTTGTAGCCATACCATTGGCATATGATGTAATCCTATAATGGAAATGTTGTGTAATCATTTGAACATGTGTAAATACCCATATATTTGATGTATGTATAAGGTTTGATGCCAAATGAATGATAATATAGTTTTTGGTTATTGAATGGCAAGAGAAAGTATGTGCATGCTTGTGTATGCTTGGGGTGAGAGAGTGAGTTTTTGATTTCTGGGTTTATGCACCTTTGAGACAAGTTTAGAAAGCCATTTTGGTGCATTCTCACATGCTCAAGTGGTCATGGTTGCCTTAGAGCTCAAAATGGATCATTTGAACCCTTTGTAAAACTTAAAAATGACCATTTCATAACCCAATATCAAGATCTGACCAAATGAATGAATTTGCCATGAAATTTGGCACACATATAGATCTTATTCAGAGCTTTTTAGGAATATAAAGACCAGATTATTTAAAGTTCTATGGAATTAATTATGATTTTTCAAAGTTGGCATTTTTCTGTTGAACTGATGCAGCCACTATTCATATGGTTAGTAACTTGGGCTATGTCATTTGAGAGACAAATGATATCCAATACTCATAAAATGTTATAGGCATAAACTCTACATGGTAATCTTTCCATGGCCACAAAGATCACCCTAATTGGACCTCTGAACAGGGAGTTATAAATTTTTGAAGTTAGAGGATAGTACTAGTAATGATAGTCGACCTCTTGTACTGTTCCATTAATTTCCAGTAGCTAGCAGCCCCTGTTATGGTCTAGATTTATTTTTACCATAAATTAGATATCTGTAACTTTCTATAATGGTAAAGCATGCTTGATTTTGATTTTTTTAGAATTAGTTATGATTTGCCAAAGTTTGTGATAGTAACTTGGAAAATTAGTCTGAGGCTGCACCATTGCATTTCATGCATTCTATTCCCTTGCATGAGTTCTAGCCCACTTCTTGGGATGGTTATGAGTTATATTTATATATTTAAATATGATAATGAAATGAATGAGTCCATATAGCCTACATAATGTAACACCCTAAAATTTATTAAGGTGTTAATCATAGATTTAGGTTAATTAAGAATAATTAATATGGGATAATTGAGCAAGTTAAGTGAATAAAAATTTTAGAGAGATAAATTATTAATATGAGTTTGAAATTTAATTGAGTTATAAACCCCATCTAGACCCAAATTAAATTAAGTAGGCCAAGGTTAGGAACTAATGGGGGGCCCAATCTGATTTAAGGAATTAGAGACCCAAGACCCAACTTGTACAAGCTCTTATAAATGGCCCAATAACCCTTGTACAGACCCAAATCAATTGAGTCCTTCAAACTTAGTCTAGCCCAATTAAATTTCTACAGCCCAATACATGAAAGCTAGCCCAACAAGGCTTAAATTTGAAACCCACTTAATACTGCATCTTTAGATTAGCCCATGACCCACATTAAACCCAACTTAAATCCAAAACACTTCAACCCCTTCACATTTTTTTGAAACACAAATACACTACTCATTTTTAGAGGTTTGAAAGGAGGCTAGGGTTTGGGGCAAGAAATCCACCATTTCTTACTTTTAGAGTAAGATTCAACCAAAGTAATAGTTATATAACTTAATCCTCTCCTCTTCCTCTTCAATTTGACCCAATTGGCTTCTCATTTAGAGCATTTTCACTATACCCAAAATCTGAAATGTATTTGTTTGGTATTTTCTTAGAGGGTTTTCGGAGGTAAAGACTAGGAGGGATATTAGGTAAGTATAAACTCTTCATTTTGATTTATTTTCTACTGGTTTAAGACCTCCATAGCAGACTTATAGTATGGGCCTTAATTTTGTGCGAATTTTCCTATGGTTTGGAGTGATATTTTGGTGTTTCTAGTCTAGGGAAGGCAAAATCCGAAATTTGAGGCTCTTGGTGATTGGTAAGTGTTTATGAGTAATTCTATGTAGCTTAACTCCTTGAGTAATGGGTTTGCTGATATAAATTGTAATTAGGGATAGTAATGGCTTGGTTTTATGTCCATAGGCTGAAGTAGCATTCAATTGGCTTTTAGAGGATTGGCTACAAGTGAGGTAACCAGGACTATATTAATTTCATACATATATCTACTTTAATTTCAAATTTGTTGTACATGAATGATTTGAAATGCTAAATAAATTAGTTGGCTATCTATTGTATTGTGTTTGGACCTTGTGAGTCCATGATAGAGTTGTGGTGCGACTGCCACCCATGCATGTGCTTCGATCGGGTACCAGGTTATGATCAGTGTCATACCTTATTTTATAACACTTTTCCTGCTACAATTACCTCATACAAAACTTAGAGGAGTCAATGGAAACCTGAACTAATTAAAATTTGTTTCCTTTCAAAAACTTCCTCATACAATTTCACTATTCCTTTGGTCATTTCTAATTTCTTATCTAACTTTGAAAATACATAATTAATTATAGAAAAATCATATGAAGTCGGTTCAGGGCTCTACTTCAAGCTCTCTAAGCCCTTTACAAGGAAAAAATACTTCCTTAGCAGAATGAATATAAATTCATATTAAAGTGTCTCTACAAAAACTGGACAATTTTACCCTTCACTTGACATATTGTTATTATTATTCTACTTTTATATAAGCAGATGCATTTTTACATTTTAGGCACACCAGTCATATTCTATTTACTCAAGGGTTAATTATATTCGTGATTTTCCATTCCATACCTGAGTACCTTACAGTATCATAACATAACTCATACATGCAGCAATCTAAAATATTTAATTACATAATAAAATGTGGTGCATAAAAGTAAGGCCCTCGATTTATGTCTCCACACTCTTTGCTCTTTCTTTGCTTGAACTTGGACCTAGCATAGGTTATATTTGGGGTGAGATTATGAAATCTCAGTAGTAGTAAACCAATCTCATTCACAAGCAAGCATGTAAGTACATAACATAATGCCAATCAACGTGCCATATACCACATAGTAATACAAGGGATTTCGTACAAGGCCAAGCATAATCTAAGCATACATATCTCATTTTATAACATAAATGGCAACTTGATATAGCATACCACTTATCATTATTCAAACATACAAGCTTAAAGAAAGAGAGAGGAAAACTACTATCTTAGCAAACTTTGCTCCTCAATCCTTCGGACTCGGCTTACTTGCTTTTGGTGTTCCCAAAACAACATCAAACCCTATAATCATAATGATAATTCATTACAATCAACACATAAACCTTAACTTCTAAAGTATGGTGACCCTTTTAAACTTAATGGGACCATTACAATTGGAAAAATCTAACTCCTTCCCTTCCCATTCATTATGGCCAAATAGTATGCATTTCTTGGCCGAAATTTAGGAATTTTATCCCATGACTTTTTGGGGCTTTCCCATAGGTATTCCTAGATAAAAACACCCTTTTGAATCCATTAGAATGGATAACATCATCAAATTCTAGCCCCAACATAACGTTTTGTTCATCACATAATCTAGCTCCGTTTTAGGCTTAAAAGTGCATTTCTTTGGTTCTAAAAATTCCATAGCCTTTTCCTTTATGTTTTAGGACTTGAAATTTGGGATACATGACTTTAAGACATCAAAAAAACACTATAAAAATTTTGGGAAAATTCGGACAGCATCTCCCCATGATTTCTATTTTCCCAAAAATTACAATCTTTGTGTTTTTCAAAGTCCCAGCACATAACAACAATAATTAAGCTCATATGGCCTTCATGTTCAACATATAAACTCCATTTCTAATGATTCATATGCTGTCCAAAAATGACTTATAGCTAGGGTTTAACAAAACTAGCTTAAAGCATGTGATTTGCAAGTATAAGATAGAGAAAACTTACTCTTTAAGCTTAATCCTTGCTTCCTTTGCTTTTCTCACACTAAAATCCTTTCTCTTCCCACTTAGAGAAATATTTAACCTTGAAGAAAAGATGAATATGCAACTTCCCTTTGGAGCAAATGGTTGGAGGATGGAGAAGATGAAGAAATTTGGTGAAGAATGGTGGTAGTTTTGCTTGGTTTCATTTCTTCTTCCACTTTTTCTCCCTCCCTCTCTCTCTTCACGTTTTTCTCTCCTCCTCCCTTGTGTGTGGTGTGAAAATGGTGGAATGGAGGTGAAGGAGATGAATTTGGATGAAGTTAAATGGTTATACTATATTTAGACCCTTAGATCAACCTTTTCAAGATCAAATCTTAACCTTCCATTCCTTTTTCTTTTGATTTTCTAATTTCATAACTAAATATCTTCTTCTAAAAATTATTGGGCACACACTTGGATACCTTTTCTTAGCCCTTAAGTAATGAATAGTAACCATGGTTAATTTCTTAACTCAACCATGGTCAACTTTTAACTCAACCATAGTTAGTTTCTAACTTAACCATGGTTAATTCTTTAAAATGACTAAAATCATTTTCTTCTTTCCCTTTTATTTTATATTTATCTTTGTGTTTCATCTTCTCTAAAACACTAATTATATCTTCTCTTCTCTTTTGGGCCTTTAGAATCAGCTATTGGCCCTTACAGCAGTCTAACAATCGGTATCCGGGCCCGATTAAGGTTTTACGGTACAATACATACCTTTAGACCTTCTAAAATTTATAAATATTATTTCCTCTACTTTCTAGCTATACTGAGCTTCAAACATGGTTCAGGGGCCTTTAACCTCAATCCTCATAAATTTTGGTGTCAATTGGACACTCGGGTCTATAGGTGTAGTTTTCACCGTTTTGTATTATGATTGTGCTATAAAATTTTCATTTACTACAATTCTGTCCTTGAAACTCCTTCAAGGTTTCTTAGCCCTTTAGCTATTTTTATTTCTATAGTTGTTACAACTTCCTTTTTCTACTTTGCTCATAGCTACTGATCAGGATAACTAGATCCCGGACCAGATCTCGCCTACTCATCCGGACAACTTGGCATTATTGGACCCGTCTCATCAAACTGAGTTTAACCGTGGGTCACAGATTTCTGAGATTCTTGCCCAATTTTTTAATATTCATGCCTAAAGTCATGAATAGAGGGTGACACTAGAATTCCCTGAACTTTCGGGCAATTTATACATCTTGCTCTGCTCATGATTTTTCTTTGCATTTTGGTCCCTGGCTCTTTCATACTTGACTTCGGAGGCTCTTCAATACCTTTTTTTGATTTATTTATTTTTCATCTATTTTAGCCCCAATTTTAGGGCATCTCTGGCTTTGACTCATCATGATTTGCGATCTAGAATATTATTCTAATTTTATTAGACCTTAATTTACTCTATTTGGGAGACTTCCTTTTATATCCGATGAATTTCATACATTGACGGAGAAACTATATATTACATTTCTCACGTTTCCTTACGTTTTCTTGGATTTTTAGAAAACCAAATGTTACAATCAGACCCCAAATGCATTGAGCTCTGGTTGTGCTCATTGGGGATTGGGTGCCGTAGACGGGCCTTTCCCAGTGTTATTGGCCTTTAACATGTGGAAATATGATTGTTAATATGGGGTGATAATCATAGTAGCCTAACCATTTCCTTTGTTGATATGACTGATATGATTATGATGTTGATTTTGATTCATGCATATATGTTAATTAAATTGGATTATATGAATGGAAATTTTCTCGGTTACTGAGATTCGCATCTCACCCTGTTTCATAGGATTATACTTTTAGGTGAAGGCTCTTCGGGTAAGGATAAGGGGAAGCAAGTGGATGAAAATCCATGAGTTCCAACCATGTGGGGAGAAGGCTACACTTAGACTAGTTTAACTAGAATAGATGCTAAATTTTGTATTCTTTTTGTGTAGCATCATCATGTAATCATGTTGCCAAGTGTAGGCATTTATATTTTGATTACTTAGGATGTGTCTATTGAGGAGTTAGGCCTTATTTTAACATGGTATTGGATGTATGAATTTATGATATCTGCTATGAACTTTGTTGAGCTTATGACATGATTTACCATTTGGGCATTATAATTATGAGACACATTGGATGTAGACTTGAGCTAGTGATGTAGGAAATCTCTCATGGAATATATATATATATATATGTATTTGAATAATAATTGTTGGTAACTTATGAAATTCTTGCTATCATTAGTCCATGAATTTGCTGACATATGGTAGATGGATGAGTAGGAATTAGTACTTAAGTTTTGAATTGGTAATGGTAGAATAGTTGAGTAAATAAAGTGGATAAATACTATTAGAGTCATATAAAATGAGAGGAAGTGGTCTTAGGGTGTTCCTCGAAAGAGAATTGGAATGCATGAGACAAAATTTGGGAGATATAGTTACAGGAGGGAGTCACGCCGCGACTAGGAAGGTCTCACTACGGCCTGGAGAGTGACAGTGGCAAGGAGCGATGCGGCTTGAGAAATCCCACCGCGGCTTAAAGCGAAAAAAATTGCCTAGGAGGGTGGCAGAGAGAAACCTCGCCACGGCGCAACATGTACAGCCACGGTGCAAGTTGAGGAAACTAGGTAAGGAGTGTCCAACAGCAAGCCTCACTGCGGCGCAAGTGTATTCCGCTGAGGTGACAATCGTGGGACTTCGAACAGTAGCTCTAGGAGGCATTTCTGCCGCGGTGCCACGTAGGTTTACCGCAGCGATGGTCTAGTTACGGCGGAATTTCGCAGAAGTTACCCAATAGGATTTTCGAGAGTAACTTAGCCGCGATGCAGAAAGTCAAGGCCATAGTGCAAAGTGAAAAACTTAGTTTTCGAGCTCCAGTACCTAACTTAGCTGTGGCAGGAGAGCTTCAAGTCGTGACGGAGGTTCCCAAACTCTTACCTTTAGCCTAGAAACCCTAGTTTCTTCAATGGTAATGCTAGGAAATGATATAGGAACACTTGTGGGAGATTTTTGTGTATTGAAATTGATGGATGGATGAATCACAAACCCCTCATGATAGTACAATCTCTTTTATGCATTTTCACATTTGTGGTTGTGTAGTTAATAAATCTAATATTATCGAGGTCCAAATTTCTTATAATTTTTTGCGATGTATTTAACTTTAAACCTTGATCATCAAGCATTAATTGTGTATTTAACTATAATTACCATAATTAGAAGATAGGGTCATCACACGGAACACTGAATAAAAATTTTACCCGTGACGTAATGCAATTTAATGAATATTTTTAAGGATTTTCCTTGGCAAACTTGTATGATCTAAGGAAGGAAACTTAGAAATGAGGCAAGATGAGCTTAGTAAATATGGTGTTACAGTTCATATGGATACTGGTAGAGGGTGTTGGTTTGTGAAGAGTAGCGCCTAGATCCAAATGTGACCAATCGAAAGGAGAGACAAATTTTTTTTTTATGAGTTAGAGGTATATTTTTCTCTACCTTACTTTGGTTTAAGCAAAGATAATGGATCCATGGGAGG
This sequence comes from Erythrophleum ivorense, assembly GCA_026724425.1. NCBI lineage: Eukaryota > Viridiplantae > Streptophyta > Magnoliopsida > Fabales > Fabaceae > Erythrophleum > Erythrophleum ivorense. The sequence continues at coordinate 8,257,832 of JAIUCV010000010.1, forward strand.
GATTTTGCTTGTTCATGGTATTTTTTCCCTGCGTGTGTACATACAAATCCCAACATATGGAACTAAGGAAAATTTTACTTCTTGAAATTGTGTTGCTTGGTCCAACCAAATTTCATGCTTCCAAATGTGATGTTTCTAGTCCAATAAGTGTGTTGTGGATGAAAGATGATATTGGTAAGCCCATATGGCCCATTTAACAAAAATTCAATTATTTTGGCTTATGAAGACAGTTATTTCTGTGGCTAAAAGTACAAATTTCATGAAAATGAACATATTTGCCAATTGTGATATAAATTATGGGATATCTTGATATGGTGTGACAATTCAAATCTCTTAACTCCTCAATCAACTTTTACTCCTTAAGGCATCGATGATAACATTCGTGTTTCTTGGATGATATTTTAAGGAGAGGTTGTAATCCTTAAAAAATTTCATCCACCTTCTTTGCCTCATGTTCAACTCCTTCTGGTCAAACCAGTACTTCAAACTCTTGTGGTTACTATATAGCTTGAATTGTGCACCATAGAGATAGTGCCTCTAAATCTTAAGGGCAAAAACCATAGTTGCTAACTTTAGGTCATGAGTGGAATAATTTTCCTCATGGGGTCTAAGTTTCCTAGAAACATTAGGCTATCACCCTATCTTGTTGCATCAAAACACACCCTAATCCTTTCTTAGATGCGTCACTATAGACCATAAAGGACTCTTTAGGGTTGGGCATCAATAATATAAGTGCAGCGGTTAACCTATCTTTAAGTTCCTGAAAGGCATCTTACACTTGAAATCCCACACAAACGGTTGGTCCTTCCTAGTCAATTTGTTCAAAGGCATGGTTAATTGAGAAAATCTTTTAATGAATCTCCTATAGTAGTCAACTAGACTTAGGAATTTATGGATTTTAGTCACCATCTTGGGTCTCTCCTAATTCAGTATTGCTTCTACTTTGCTAGGATCTACTACTACTCCTTGTTCCAATGTCACATGACCTAAGAATTTAACTTCCTATAACCAAAACTCACATTTGCTTAACTTGGCATAAAGTTAATGCTCCTTTAGGGTTTGAAGAACTATCTTAAGATGCTCTTCACTACTCTTAGAGTAGATAAGGATATCATCAATGAACACTACCATAAACTGGTCAAGATAGGTCCTAAATATCCTATTCATGTAATCCATGAAGATAGTAAAGGCATTGGTTAACCCAAAAGGCATAATTAGGAACTCATAATGGCCGTAACGAGTCCTAAAGGTTATTTGAGGTACATCCTCAGCCTTGACTCTAAGTTGGTGGCATCTGGATCTGAGATTAATCTTCAAAAAGATTGACACTCTAGCTAATTGGTTGATCAAGTTATCAATCCTAGGCAAAGGGTATTTGTTTTTTATGGTCACTTAGTTCAATTGCCCATAGTCAATACAAAGTCTAAGGCTACCATCTTTCTTCTCGACAAACAACACCAGTGCTCTCCATGGAGACACTTGGCCTAATGAACCCTTTCTCTAGCAACTCTTCTAATTGGCTCTTCAACTCAACTAACTCAGCAGGCGCCATTCTATATGGAGCCTTAGAAATTAAACCTATATCGGGTACCAAATCAATGGAGAACTCTAACTCTCTCTCTAAAGGTAGTCTGCTAAACTCTTTAAGGAAAACTTTAGGGAACTCCCTAATCACAGGTATATCTTCTAACCCTTCATCAACTTCAACATACAGTGAAAAGAGTACTAGAAACCCTTGGCTACAATGCCCAAGGAGCCTCCTTACTTAGGTGGCTAACACACAAGTAAGCTCAGTCACAGGACAAGTTTCAGGTATATTTGCAGGTAAGGAAACAATCTTAAGGTTACAATCAAGTATCACATTATTAGCTGACAACTAGTCTATACCAATAATTACATCAAAGTCACACAAAGGGATACAAATTAGGTTAAGGGTGGTACAATAGCTATCCAATTGTACAATGCAATTCAAGCACACATCAAATGTAATCATAGAATATCCAGTAGGGTTGGACACATATAATTTAAATGGCAATAGGCTAATTTTAAGACCCAGACACCTAACACAATCATATGAGATGAATGGGTGGGTTACACTTGAATCAAACAATGCATCTACAACAAGATTATGGACAAGTAAAGTACATTGGATCATACTAGGGGATCTAATAGACTCTTGCTGCGTAAGTGCAAACACCCTTCCTTGTGTATGTGGGTTTAACAAATGAAGGCGACTCTTTTGATGCTATGCAAGTCCGTGCACAATTATAGCATACCAGGCATGGTCCATTACCATGGCTCTTCCTACATTTGCCATAAACTAATGGGCCATTAGTTGAGCTCTTCAGGGGTCCCATACTCCTTCTTTAAGGAATATTTCTTGGAGGTGGTCTCCTACCCCAAGAGTGTAATACCTAGTTCCTCTATAAATAGCTTGAAACTAATCAATTATAAAAAGAAGTCCTTTAAATGGGAAGAGTTAAGGTCAAACAAAATTAGAGCAATGATCTAGACATTAAAGAATGAGAATATAAGGCTAAAGGTGCCCTGAAAATGAAGCCGGAATAGCTAAACAAAATTTGACGAACATGTAGTGGCATTTTCATAAATTTGGATACTTTTTAGAAAACTCAAAGGAGAGATTTTAAAATGAAAAATTTGAGTTGTTCGAAGTTCTTAGAGGTCCTAAAAATCATAGGAACTCCTAGAATAGTTAAAACCCCTTTGGTGAGCAATTTGGGTTGTTGATTGACCTAAACTTTAACTAAATGATTCAGAATGGTTTCAAATCCAATTTGGATGAAACCAAATGCATTTTATAAGTTAGATAACCTAAATTTTATGATGGAAATGATGGTTCTAAAAAAGGAGTTGAAATGAGCCCAATTGGACAAAACCAAAATAAGGGACCGAATTGCAATTTTAAAAAATTTTATAAATTGACCCTTAAGCTTCTTAAGCACGTCCCCACTTTTGCCCACTACTTATAACTAACTTTTTTAGAGTCAAATAGAACCCAAGGTAGATTGGAGAGGTGCACAAAAAGGAGGGGTAAAGGGAAGGAGAAACTAAGTGAAAATGGTAAGAATTTCATGGATTTTCATGCTTTCTCCTTCACCAATCGTCTTCACCTCTCTTCGCCCATGGTTTAATTAATTTGTTTGAGGTTGTTCTATGGTTGGTCTAGCAAGTGGAAGGGAGCATTTGAAGGAGAGACTAGAAGAAATTGAAAGCTCCTTGGAAAAAGCCTTAAAATAAGGTAAATCTTCATGGTTGTCTTACTTCTTCTTAGTTGCTTCTCCCATGACCATTTCGTCCAGCCTTAAGCCCATCCAATAGGAGATGAATTCTGACCAAACCAAGGGAGAAACATAGGTTTTAGAGTATGAGAAACAAGAATATGTAATGAAATTCAAAAGAGAAGCATTAGAATTTAAGTTGTCAAAGTTAGGGGTTTTGTTGCACCTTAAGATGTATGAGACTTTCTAATAATAATTTAAGTTGTCTAAGAGTGTGTATGAGTTCTCAAGATATCTAGGAAGCTCCACAAGTGGCAAACTTCCTAAGAGACTTTGCAAAACTCTATGGGCTCACTAGCTTATGCATGTCTCAGCCAAAACCTCTCCAAGCACCTAGGAAGAGTTTTAATTACTTTTAAGGCTAAAAGGGACTAGATATTATTAATGAACATCAAAGGAAGCATTGGAATGAATTTAGGAATCATAGTTTATGAGATGGAGTTGTAGGCTCCATTTTAAGACATAAGGAAGGAACTTAAGTCTAGGCTCCTTGAATTGAATTGGTGATGACTATAATGAGTTTTAATGGAGTCATGTGTCCTAGATTGAATGAGAAATTGGAGCCAAGAACAAAGATTATAAGGGTTGCTTCATTATGCCTTATATGGATCCATAATTGAACCACAACTAGCATATGAGTGTGTAGAGCTTATGGGATGTTAGAGTTGATTCTAACGATGTTTTTGTGCCTTGTTGGATAATCTAGGCCAAGTTAATCAAGCTCTCCATCATTGGATGTATGAGGCCGAGAAAGGGAAGGTGTAACTAAGGGAAAAAGTATTGAGTTCTTACTTTAAGGTAGCTTTCTAACCTTTCTTACATAATTGTTTGGATATTTGCTTCTCATTGAGTGCTTGTGTGTATGTTTAGACTATGAGATATGTTTCTAGCTATCGGTTACATGTGATGGTACCATTATACTTCTTAAAAGATGTTTATGAATGCAATTTGATTGGAATGGGTATGGTTATGCCAAAAGCCCTTTAGCATGGGTGAGGATGAGCTAAAAGTCCCTAGAAATGGATGAGACAAAACCAAAAGTTCCTTGAAAGTGGGTGAGGCAAATCTAAAAGTCCCAAAGAAATTGGGTGAGGCTAGACCAACACCCTTTAAAGCATATGTTAGACATTGACGGGTCATGTCGCGCAACCCTCAAAACAAAACTAGGTTGGATTAAATTTTATAGTTAGTGGCACAACCTAGGTCATCTCCCTTGGAAATAGAATTCAATATTTAATTAGGTTTTTTAAGTGTTAAAAGACTCTAAAAATTTCCTAACTAAAGGGGGTTTGATTGATTTAAACTAATTAAAATGAAACCAAATTAAAATTCCTAATTGCTACCTAATTGATGAATTGTGGTTGATAATGGGCTTATGACTAGCTTTGGATTTATCCCTTGGTATCCACTATCCTTATCCTAATTCATTTGTGATTAATTCTAGTCTAAAAGTCCCTATTTGTGTCCAATACAAAATATCTTGAATTACCATGCAAGAATCAAGGGATTAACAATTTAATGTTGAATTGAAAACTCAATCCCGCATCAAATTGCTAACTCTTGTAATTAGGATCAATGAACACTTGAATTGAATGATTAATTGACTAATTAGCCTTTGAATTAATACTCTAAGAGACTCAATTAACCAATTAAACCCCCATGGTCCTCAAATTAGACAATTAAATACACCAATTCTCACAAGCATTTCATCAAACACCTTGATTGCACACATGAAAAATGGTAGGAAAATGAAAATCTAGCACTAAAATTAATCAATTAAAACATCAATTGCTCTCCTAATTAGTGTCTAACCAGCTACTAATCATAAACTACATTATTCCAGTCAATTACAAGCTTAACCAAGCAAATAAAATAACAAAAATCAATGTAGAAAGAAAGAAAAGAAAATAAGAAGCTTAGCCAAAATCCCTTGCTATTCCATGGACTCAAGCTTCTCCAAGAACTTCTTCCAAGCTAATCACAAGATGGAGATTAGAGCTTCATTGGAGGTGGAATAGAAGGATGAAATGAGATGGAGAATGGCTCTGCGTGGCTACTAGACGAAGGATGAATAGCGTGGAATCCCCCAAAGTGTGCGTCTTTGGATGGATTATTTTATTTGATGGATTGGCATGATTATTCAATGGCTTGATCCTCCCTTGATGCTGCCACAAATGCATTCTTTTAATCACATCCTCTTTCATGTGGCCTTGCATGTGTTTATTTAATTTTGTCCACGTGCTCAGCCCTTGTCCATTAGCTCATTTGTTTCATGTTTATTTAGTCCGTGTGTATTTTTTCCATGCTCAGACCTCTTTAAAAAATCACATGCCTTCTTCCTTTGTTTCTTCCTTCAGCTTAAACTTTCCTTTTAATGAGTCACGAGCTTGCATGTGCATATAAGTGTAGGCCCCATTGTGAATGGATGATGCGTTGGCCAAGCTTCTTGCTTTCTTCGAATCCAGAATGTGGCTTCTTCTTCGAATCCAGACTCTCCAACGTTGTTCTCTAGTCTTAACACCCAAGCCATGCCTCGTGTAACTGCTATGTGGAAGTATATGTGTATGTGTGTGTGTTTCCACGTGCATGAATGTGTGTGCTTGGACTCATGGGTATGAAGGACTGGATGTAAAAGTGAGTGTGTGTTAGTGTAGTGGCTGGTCCATAAAGATACTGCCTTCTTGAGTCATGGGAATGTGCTACTGTGCATATGAGGGACCACGTGGCTTCCTTAAAAGCTAAATGAAGTGGGTTTGTGGGTGAATGAAAATGCTACGTGTGGTGAATGGAAGTGGATAAGAGTGATTAGTAAGTGAAAGTGTAAGAGTGTGTTTCCTGATGTTGCTTCTTCTGTGAATGTGCTGCAACATAGAGCATGGAAGCTTGTGTAAGCTTATGTGTGTGTCTTCCATGAGAGAAACAAGGGAGCTAGAGCTTACTTCTTCTCAAAACCCATTGCTCCTATTCAAATGCTATTTTATTCTTCCATTCGAATTCCATTGCCTATCAAAAATTTGTAAAAATAATAGGAAGAATATTCACAAAATTATTTGAGATAAAATTGAGCATTAAAAACCAATAATTTGTAAATTAATTCCTAAAATATAGAAATGGCTACTAAAATAAAATCTTATCCAATTAAAGTCTTAAAGCCATAATTCATTATTAAAATGCCCAAGTTTAGGAGAATAAAATATATAGAAAAATGTATTTATTAGACATGTATGAATTCATATGACAAGGAAAATGATTTATGCATGTTCATTAGTAGCTTCAATGCCATGCATGCATTCTTTAACATATAAATGTATCCATTATGTATGTTTGAAAGGGTAAAGAGCTATTGGGATTCTTTGAATCTCACTTTCCCTTCCCCTCACATATGTCTAACCATGTCTAGGTGACCTAAATGGACCAAGAAATAGAGGCCACACATGTTGAAGAGTAATACTTTGACAATGGAGTAGAATATTAGGCATTTTGATGATATTTTGATGTCAAAAATTGAAATCCTATGATGTATATGTGATGTAGACCTTTGAGCATGTTCAAATATATGTAAATATGATGTATATATCAATTTTGAAAATCAAATGAATGAATATGTAAGTTTTTGCCACCCTTATGCTATTATGCTCATGTGTATAAATGCAAGTGGCAAGGTGAGAATGAGTCCCATGATGACTTGAATCATTTGACATGCTTCTATAGGCTGTAATTATGTTTTTATACTTGCTTAAGTGGTTGTGGAAAGATGAAAAAGGCATTTGATGCATGTTAAACCCATTATGGACTTCAAATTTGACCATTTCTTAAGCTGAACCAAAGTCTAACCAAATAGATGTGTTTTTACATAAAATTAGGCCAACAAGTAGGTCTCATCTAGAGCTTTTTATAAAGATAAAAAGTACATAAATTGGATCTCTAGAGAATTTATTATAATTTTTTAAAATTGGCTAAATTATGCAAAATTGGCAAGGGTGCTATTCATATGGTCAATTTGTTTCTCTGTGTCACTTATAGGCCAAATGAAGTCCAATGCTAGTGAAATTTTACAAGCATAAGATAGACATCATAAGCTTTCCATAGTCACAAAGAGCATCTTAGTTAGATCTTTGTAGAAGGAGAAAATGTTTTTTGAGTTTCCAAGACCTATAACTATCTAAGAGCAGACCTAATGTACTATTCTATTATTTTTAATAGGCTAAATGCTATTGTATTAGTCTAGTACTATTTTTATTGTTATTTAACATCCATTTCTTTCTAGAAAGCTATCATATGTATGATTTTGATTTTTCTAGAATTAGTTATGAATTTTCAAAGTTCATATCAGAAAACTGATACAACAACCTAAGAGCAAAACACTGCTTTTGTGAAATGTGGTTCCAAATTCAAGATTCTTGAGATGTATTGTGATGTTTTTTATATGAATGGATATGATATGGATGGAAAATGAAATGGGAAAACTCACATGGTCCCTAAAGCAAAGAATGACATAATTGGACATTTAATTATTTAAATTTCCCCATTGCTAAAGTGCTACTCCTATGTAATTGCATTAGATAAGCCTTTTGTGATAAATGTAAAGGCTAGGAAGCTAAGGTATTACAAAGAGCCACTACCACTGCTGGCTCCTTTTTTACTTCCACCCCTAAAAGGCTTCATGCTCCGATCATGCTTACCCTCTACGGTCGTTTTCCTTTTCGCCTCACTTTTTATCAGAACCCTCTCCATCACTCTACACTTCTCCACCAATTCATCATGTTGTGGATCTATAGAGATACAACTTTGTCCTTCAACCTTAATTTCAGGTCACTTTCAAACTTGTCAAGCTTCCACAGCTCATCATCAAATAGTCTCAGGTAGGAGGAGAAACGGGACAATTAGATGAACTTGGCTGCATATTAATCCACATTCATATCCCTTTGCTCAAGGAAGTTAAACTTGTTTTCCTTGTCAGCCCTCATTGAAGGTGAGAAATACTTGCCTTCAAAGGTGGTTTGGAAACTTTCCTAAGTCAAGTGTATCCCCCTTGAAGTCAACAATCTGGAGGCACTCCTCCATTAATGCTCAGCCTCACCTTCCAACTTATATATAGCCAACTTTTCCTTTTGCTCTGTGGTGCATATCATGACCTCAAAGATATTCTTTAGTTGCATTGGCCACCTCTAAGCTTTCTCAGTGTCTATTTCCCCTATAAATGATGAAAGTTTAGCCTTTTAGAACTTGGCCAATACAATAGAAAGGTCACCATTCTCCCCTTAGTGTCCCATACCAAGGTTCTGACCAGCACCAACTCAGTTCTCCACCAACAGTTCTTGATTTTGCTTGTTCTTGGTCTTATGTAACTGTTGTAGCACTTGAACAGTGGCTGCATAGGCTTCAACTTGCTCTTGAAGCTAGTCTATCATTGCCCTGACTATAGCTTCATGGGGCTCAGCTTGTTCTCTTATATGGTTAGGCATTGTAGCCATGGTTTCTTGCACTTCTCTCAACATCTCAGTAGTTTCTCTACGTGCAGCCATATCACTCGGCAATGCCACAAGAACAACCAAAAGGATCCCTCATTAAGCTATAATTCAAAGGCAATCTAAACACAACTCCATATAAAATAGGTATATACAAGTATAAGAAGCATCGCCAAACCATAAGGCTCCTATTCCTAACATGCATGCATCATAATTGCCAAGTTTTCTAACCACAAGGTTCTAAATCTAATATAATTTCCTGAACCATTACTTTGATACCAAATGTAACAACCGTAATTCTTAATTATTATGATTATGCTTAATTATGCAGTTAATGATCGTAAATCAAGGTCTAAAGTCATTAAGATTAATCAAATTAAAAAAAGTTGATGAAATTTGAACCTTGATATTATTAAGGTTATTAGCTAAACAACCAACATCATTTGAGTCCATAAGTAATTCTAATTATTATTCAAAACCTTTTTTCATGTTTCATTGATTTCAGGCTCACAAATCCTTTCCTTAAATCATTACATAACATTATCATAACAAATCTCAAGTTTTCTAAGTTAAAAATAAGAGTTTAGGGACCTTCATCCTAACTTGGAGCCTTCCCACTATGGTTAAGTTAGTTACTAGAATCTAAAAACCAAGTTTAGAGACTCACATTGCGACTTGATACACTTATGCCATAGTGTAAAAGGCTATTGGAGCTCAAAATCAATAATACGAACCTTGCGTAGTGACTTAAGCCTTTTGCACCACGGCAAAGGTGCTCTCAGGAACCTATTATTCATACTTTCATGATTCTCACCAAGGATGGAACTCTCCAAGCTTCCCTCCCAATGCTCGCTGTGGCAACTTTGCTCTTTGTTACTCTTCTTGGGTGAATTTCTTGCATTGTACCATGACGAGGCATCTTGCACCTCGCCACGGCGCTCTTAGCTTCTAGATCTCCCTTAGCTATGACTTAGGTAGTTTTGGCCGTGGCTCGATCCCCTACTACACCTAAACTCTCTAAATTTCGTCCCACACATACTAGACCTCCATCTAGCAACAGCTTAAAGTCATTTTACCTTAATTTGTAGGGTTTTAATGGCATCTTATAATATAAATTACTCAGCATACCAATTATAGTCAGTTCAAAACTTAGGTTTTGATCTCTACCATTGAGCTACCATATATTAGCAAATCATAGACTTTGACACAATGAATACTAAAAGCCACTACTATTATCATTCAAATGTACATTTCAATAGAGGTTCCATACAATACTAGTCTAAGTCAACATTTAAGGCAACACATGATTACATTCTCAAATGATAATTCATATCTCCAAGTCAACAAGGTTCTCTATCATATGTAAATGAATGCATACATCAAATTTCAAATTTGTATAAGGCCTAACTCCTTATTAAATGCATCATAGATCACCAAAACACAAAACTCTTACACTTGGTAATAGGATTACCTGAAGATGCTATGCCAAAAAAAAAATAGCATCTATCTTAAGTTAGATCAATCCAAATGCATATTCCCTACACAGGGTCACAGTTTATGGATGTTCATCTACTTGCTTTCCTTTATCCTTACCCGAAGAGCTTTTACCTAAAATAGTTAACCCATGAAATGAGTGAGATGCAAATCTTAGTAACTAAAGATAAATTCCATTCATATACTTCAAATTGATTAACATATATGCATTAAATTAAATAAGTATAAGAAATAACATAATATTAGCAAAATGCAATAGTTAAGCTACAAATGATCACTATCCCATACTAGCAATCACACACAACATGTTAAAGGCCAATAATACTAGGAGAGGCCCATCCACAACACCAACTCTCCAATAAGTACAACTGGGGCTCAATGCATACAAGAGTTTAATCACAACTTGGTGCTTGATCAAAGCATGATGCACGAGTGGCAGCCATACCACAGCTCCACTATAGACTCACAAGATCCAATCATAACATATTAGATAGACAACTATTTATTTAGCATTTAAAATCATACATGCGCAGGTGATATAAGATTAAATTAAACATATGGAAGGGATAAAAATTAACTCTAGTTATCTCACTTTATGGACAATCCTTGAAGGCTAATAACAGTGCCAAAATCACCCTATGATCATAAAATCAAAAAATCACTACTCTTAATTCATCATTTGTAGTAGCAAACTAGATACCCATAGAATTAAACTACCAAGGCCTAACTAGAGGACACTTACCTAGCCACTACAAACTCCAAATTCAAATTTGGTATTCCTTACACCAGAAACCTCAAGATACCTCTCAATTTTTTGGGTAAATTCACATAAAATTAATGCCTATATTATAAATCAACTATAGGGGTTTCAAACTAGTAGAAAATGCATTAAAATGGGAAAAAAATAATTACCTAACAGCACCCTTAGTCTCAATCTTTGAAAATCCACCATGGAAACATCAAGCAACACATTTCAAATTTGGGTATAAGTGAAAATGCTCCAAATGAAAAACTAATTAGGTCAAATTGAAAAGGAAGAAAAGAAGATTAAGTTTCATGAAGGTTACCTTGGCTGATTTTGACTCTAGAAAGGAGAAATGATAAAAATATGTAGAAAACCCTAGCCTCCACCTTAGACTTTTGAAAATGCTCCTTGCTCAGCAGACCCTTAGAGTTTTTTCTGAATTCAAGTGAATGGCAAAACAGTTTCTATAATAACTCTAATTCCTAATTACAGTGATTAGGCTTTATTAAGTAGTTAATAATAATAAATTAAGGCTTAAAGTTATTATAATTAATTAAAATAAGAGAAAGTGGGAGAGATTTGAACCTTAATATTATTAGGGTTATTAACTAAGCAACCACAACTAATTGAATTCATAAGTGATCATAATTATCAATTAAGACCTTTGATTCATTGTTATTACTAATTTTAACTCATAAAAACCTCTTATAAGCATTCCCAATGCAATACATAACAATATCAGAAGAGAAACTAAGGTTTCTAAGTGAAAATAAGGGTTTGGGAACCTTCACCATGACTTGGACCATCCCCATCACTGTTAAGTTAGTAACTAGAATCTAAAAACCAAGTTTGGGGACTCCCGCCATGACTTGGTACACCCATGCTGCGACGTAAATGCTCTTAGGAACTACTATTCACATTTTTGCAAAGTGCTCTCGAGTTGGAGCCTCACCACGATGGGCCTATATGGCACTATAGCGAGAGAGTATCTTAGAACCTACTATAGAAAATTTAGCGATCTACGCTGTGGCGGGCCATGCCTAAGCCGTGATGAAGCTAGCCATTAGAACCCAAAATTTTGCTCCCTCAATTCTAGCAATGACTTGATCCTCTCTCGTTATGGCAAATCTACTCTTTGGAGCACTCCTTACTAAAATTCCTCAACTTGTGTTGTGGCTAAACATCTTGAGCTATGGCAAGGTTGCTCTCTGTCACTCACCCTGGGAGAACTTTTTGCCTTACACCGAGATGCTCCTTATTTTTGACTGACTTCTGGCCACGACTCAACTATTCTTGGCTGTAGCTTGACCTTCAACTACACCTATACCTCCTAAATTTTGTCCCATGCACTCTAGCTCTCCCTCTAGCAACATTCTAGGGCCATTCTACCTTAATTTGTTGGGCTCTAATGGCATTCATCTACCTTATATACATAACTTGCCTCTCATTGCTAAATCAAATCTTAAATGTAGATTCCTACTCATCTACTATCATACATTTTCAATTTATATATATATATCAATGATAGCAAGAAGGATTCAAAACTACTAACAATATTATCCAAATATAAATTTCAACATATGCACTATGCATTACTAGTCTAGGTTAGCAATTAAGGTATCACATGATTACATTCTTAGATAATAGACTATATCTTAGGACCAACAAGGTTTTATATCAGATATATAGAACCTTGTTTGGGGAACCTTCACCATGACTTGGAAACCTTCACAAGGATCAACAAGGCTTTGGGAACCCTCATTGCGACTTGGACTGTCCCCATCGCGACTTAGTAACTGGAACTTAAAAACGAAGTCTAGGAACTCCCTTCGTAACTTGGTATATCCACGCCATGGCATAAGTGCTCTCAGGAACTACTGTTTACACTTTTGTGAAATGCTCTCAAGTTGGAGCCTCACCACGATGGGCCTATATGGTGCCACGGCAAGAGAGTATTTTAGAATCTACTACAGAAAATTTCACGATCCACACCATGGTGGGCCACACCTAAGTTGTGATGAAACTAGCTATTGGAACCCAAAATTTTCCTCCCTCAATTCTCACCATGACTTCTCTAACACCATATTCATCTAGCCTTTCCCTATCTCATTTCTAGTTACATTTCCTTAGCATAGCAAGATTCTAAGAAAAATTCAATTAGAATAATGGATTATTTTGCGTTACGTTGGGCTTAAAATTTTTGTTTCGTGCCCATGGAACATTTCAACTCATCCATATCATTCTCTAATTAAATTACATTCATACAACTCAAATCAATCTCAAAGTGTCACAAGAATCCCGAGTTGGTAGCATATATTCACAAAAATCACATGTACAATCTTGGGTTTTGCTATTAGGTTTTTGGTTCCAATTTTGAAAATTCATAACTAATTCTTAAAAAATTGAAATCAAGAAAACTATGCCATTATAGAAATATAAAGATGTTAAATTTAGCTTAAAAATAAGTCTAAACCAAAATAGAAACGTTCAACCACTGAAAACTGATGGAATAGTACCAAAAGTACTTCTGCATTACTAGTACTGACTCCAAACTTCACAAATTCATATCTCTCTATTCAAACCTTGAAATGAGGCGATCTTAGTGGCCATCGAAAGCTTGTTATGTCTAGTTTATTCTAGTTAAATTTTATAAGCATTAGATATCATGTGACCCTTAGATGACAAAGGAAAAGAAACTAACCATATGAACAGTAACTATACCAGTTTAGCAACTTTTTGGCAACTTTGAAAATTTATAATTAATTCTCTAGAGCTTTTATTAATCTATATTTTAGCTTCCCAAAAATCTCTAGAGGAGACCTATATGTATGCCAAATTTTATGGGGAAATTTATCCATTTGGTCAGTTTGTGACATGAGGTTACAAAATGGCATTTTTGAGCCTCTTTAAAGGTCAAGAAAGGTCCATTTTGGCTTCTAGCTTTTCCAAGACCACTTGAGCACATGGGAAAGTATCAAAACAGACCTTTAAACATGTCTAAAAGGTCTAGATATCCATACATTACAAAATCATTCTCCCACTTGTCGACACACACAATGATCTTACATGCTCATCTTTGCCATTCAATGTCAAAAACATTCAATATCATTCATATGCTTCTAAGTCTCATACATACATCATATATCCATGTATTTACATATGTTCAAGTAGCTATACATCATATACATCATGAGATTACATCTTTTGACAATAAAAAAGTTACAATACAAATATTTAACAACTCCTTTGTCAATCTTCTTGCCTTCAAATGTGGTGGCTTCTATTTCTTTGCTCACTTGGTCCACCTAAACATGTTAGGGCAATGGAGAGGGAAGAGTGAGATTCAAAGAATTCCAATAGTTCTTCACCCTTTCAAATATGCATGATGAATGCAATTCCAAGTCTAAAAATACATGCATGACTATCTTAAAATTCATACATATACATGAAACAATTTTCACATTTAAGAAGACATATTCTTCATGCATAGGCTTGCCAAGACAATGGTTTAGTCTCACCCATTTTCCTTAGGACTTTTGGACTTGCCTCACCCACTTTTAAAGGACTTTTGACTAAGCCTCACTCTTTCAGAGACTTTTGGCTTTGTCTCACCCACTCTTAGGGACTTTTGTCCTTACCCTTGCTAAGGGACTTTTGGCCTTATCAAGCTCATGTAAGCCAAAATGCATTCATAAAACATATTTCAAGAACATATATAAAGCATCATGGTACCATGGTAAGTAAATATTAGCCAAACATATTTTTCAATGCATAAACATATATCCGCACATTCAAATATAAAAAAAAACACCCAAAGATGTATGAGAGAAAGGAGAGAGAGCTACCTTGAATGCAAGAACACACTTTGTCCTTAGAAATTTCTTCCTCTCCCTCGGCCACACACCTACAAGGAGGTGGAGCTTGATCCTTTAGTCTAAACATATCAAAAAGGATCTAATTACACTCTTGAAATAATCTCTAATGCTATACATACTCTAGAAGGACTTTGGCACTCATATGGTTCAATTATGGTTCAATAAAGCACCTAATGAAGCAACACTAAAAATTCATGATCTTGGCTCCATTCTTTCCTTCCATATATGATTCTTGACTCCATTTAGACTCTTTGGAGCCATCACACAATCAATTTGAGGAGCCTAGCTATAGGTTGCTTCTTTAAGTCACATTATGGAATCTAAACCTCCATCTCACTTCTTAGACTTTCTAAATTTTTTCTAATGCTTCCTCTCATACTCTCCCATCATATATGATGTAAAACTAGGCTTAGAAAAATTTAAAACACTCCCTAGGTTCTCCTTTTAATCTAGGCCAAGGCATTGCTTCCTTAAGGAGTCCATGGAGTTTTTTTTGTTTCTTTCATGGGAGATGCATCTAAGAGGCTTTCTTGATGTCTTAGGGTCTCATACAAACTCTTAGACACCTTAAATTATAGCTAAAAACCTTCCTACAAACCAAGATGCAATTGAATCCCTAGGTTAGGTATCTTGCAAATTCATAATTCTTTCTTTGTTTTATTTGCATGTTCTTGTTTCCTACACTCTAAATCCTAAGTTTCACTCATGGTTTGATTCAAAAACCATTCCCTCTTGGCCATCCAAATAATGGCCAAACCATACCCAAAGAAAAGCAAGGAGAAGTAAGCATTGAAAACAACAACTCACCTTGAATTCTAGCTTTTCTTGGATGCTCTTTCTTTTGTTTTAGCTCTCCTCTTGAATTTCAAACTTCTCCTTCCTAGTTAAAGCTCAAAATAGAACCAAATACTTTAATAAAACTATAGAAAGGAAGAGAGGAAGGAAGAGAATAATTTTACTAAAGGAAAGACCAAAAGATTCAATCATTTACATATCTTTTTTTCCTTGGTGTTCTTCTTCTTCTTCCCTTCTCTTGTGTGCCTCTATCCCTTAGTCTCACTCTCTATTTTGGGCAGAAGTGAGATGCACCATTTTAAGAGAAAATGATTAAAAATTATTTCTTAAAAATTCCTATTTTATCCCATTTTCTTGGCATTTTTGTTTTCGATTCATTTTATAGTGAGATGAACCATCTTTTCCATCATAAAATTCAAGTCCTCAATCTTATAAAATGTATTTGGAATCACTCAATTTTGACCTAAAACCTTCTTGAATGAAAAGGTCAAAGTTTGGGTCAATTGTCATTAGAAAATATACACTGGAGGGTTTTAACTATCCCGGGGCTTCCTATGGTTTTCAGGGCCTTTGAAAACTTTGGAAAGTTCAAATTTTTCATTCAAAAAGCCCCCCTGTGAGTATTCTAAAAATTGTCCAAAATTACGTAAATGTTATTACGTTTCGCAACTATTTTATTAAATTCTGTCTAGTTATTTTGGCTCCAGTTTCAAGGTACCTTTGGCCTCCTATTTTCATTATTTGATTTTTAGATTATTATCCTAATTTTTTTTAGACTTTAACTCTCTCGTTTCAGATGACTTGCTTTTAATACGTGTTCATTTACATCATTTTTATGAAAACCAAACATTACATTTCTCCCCCTTTAAATAAAATTTCATCTTTGAAATTTAGATAATATACCTCATGGGAAGAGCTCTGGATATTTCTTTCTCATCTCCTATTCCAGCTCCCAAGTAGCTTCTTCGAGAGATAACTCATTCTAAACCACTTTACCAACGATACGTCTTATTCCATAACTACTTAAGTCTAACATTCACGATCTGATTTGGTGATACTATATAAGACAGATTATCTTGTAACTGCACTTTTCATATTTTATGACATGTGAAAGATAAGGCTGGTACTTTTTGAGCTGGGATACATGGAATATGTTATGTATTTGGCTCATATTTGGGGAAAGGGCAAGTCTATAGTCCACAAGTCCTACTCTATTAAGAATTTGGAATAAACCTATGTATTTTGGATTGAGCTTTTTATTTTTAATGGACCTACCTATCTATATGACTGGAGACACTCTCACAAAGACATAGTCTTTGACCTCAAACTCTAACGGTCTTCTTCGTCTATCTGCATAACTTTTTTGTCTACTCTGTGCTATTAGGAGTTTCTTTCTTATAGTCTCAATTTGCCTAGAGGTTTGGTGCACTAATTCTGAGCCTATTAGGCTTCTCTCTCTAAGCTCAACCCAAAAGGCTGGGGACCTAAACTTCTTCCCATATAATGCCTCGTATAGTGCCATCTGAATACTAGCATGATAACTATTATTATAGGCAAACTCCACTAGAGGCAAGTATGTATCCTAGTTTCCTTTCATCTCTAATGCACATGCCCTCAACATATCCTCTAGGGCTTGGATAGTTCTCTTTGTCTGAGGGTGATAGGCTGTGTTAAATCTTAACTTGGTTCCTAGAGCATCCTGTAGTGATCTCCAGAAGTTCGAAGTGAATTTGGAATCTCTATTTGATCTTATGCTTCTAGGCATCCTGTGTAGACTTACTATCTCCTGGATATATAGCTGGGTTAATTTATCTAGGGTATAAGTGGCTTTCATTGCTAAGAAATGAGCTAACTTTGTTAATCTATCACTATTACCCATATAGCATCATACCTCGATGAGTTCCTGGGTAAACCTATGACAAAATCCATTGCTATACTATCCTACTTCCACTCAAGGATATCTAGGGGCTGAATTAACCCAGCTAGTCTCTGGTGTTCTATTTTAACCTTCTGACATACTAGACATTAAGAGATGTACTCTACTATATCTGCTTTCATCCGAAGCCGCCAAAACATCTTTTTCAAATCATGATACATCTTATTGCTATCTGGGTGAATTGTATATTTACTCTTATATGCCTCTTATAGTATTCTTTCTTTGATCTCAGTGTTCTTAGGCACATACAACCTATCCCTGTACCTCACTTTGCCATCCTCAGACAGATTGAAATCTAGAGTGCTACCCTGGGATATTTAGGATCTAATCTTTCTTATATGCTTATCTTCAAATTGGGCTTCTCTTATTTGGTTCCTCAAGTTATTTTCTATTTAAGTTTCACTCATTAATAATTTTCCTAAATGTACTTGACATGAAAGATTCATATCCTTGAACCTCTTAATCAATTCCTACTCTCTGATCATCATATAGGCCACGTGCATAGATTTTCTACTTAATGCATTAGCAACTACATTAACCTTACTGGGATGGTATTTTAGGGTAAAATCATAATCCTTTAGGAATTCGAACCATTTCTTTTGTCTCATGTTTAACTATTTTTGCTCAAACAAATATTTAAGGCTTTTATGGTCACTATAAATCTCTATAGTTTCCCCATATAAGTAGTGTCTCCATATCTTTAAAGCAAATACTACTGCAGCTAACCCCAGATCATGTGTGAGGTAATTCTCTTCGTGAGGCTTTAACTATCTAGAAGCATAAGCTACTACTCGACCTTTCTGCATAAGCATACATCCTAACTTTTTCTTTGAGGCATTGCTATAGACTACAAAAATCTCTCTTGGGTTAGGAAGTACTGAAACTAGGGTTGTGGTTAACCTATGCTTCAGCCTCTAAAAACTCTGCTCACATTTCTCATCCCACACAAAAATTATATCCTTTCTAGTGAGCCTGGTCAGTGGCATTACTATCTGAGAAATGCCCTGAATAAACCTCCTGTAATAACCTATTAAACCTAGAAAGCTCCTAATCTCTATCATTGTCCTAGGTCCCTCCTATTATAATATTGCCTCTACCTTATGAGGATCTACTGCAATGCCTGCCTAGGAGATCACGTGGCCTAGGAATTGAACCTCAGTGAACTAAAACTCATATTTACTAAGTTTAGCATACAACTATTTTTCTTTCAAGGTCTCTAGGGCTAATCTCAGGTCCTGCTCATGCTCTTCTTTGCTCTTAAAATAGATGAGAATATCATCCATGAAGACCACTACAAATTTATCTAGGTATGGCCTAAACACTTTGTTCATGAAATCAATAAATACTACAGGTGCATTCGTTAACTTAAGGGTATAACCAAAAAATCATAATGCCCATATCTTGTTCTAAATGCTGTCTTAAGAATATCTTTAGCCTTAATCTTGAGTTGATGATATCCTGACCTAAGATCCATCTTAGAGAACACTAACACTCTTACTAATTGATCTAGGAGGTCATCTATTCGAGGAAGATGGTATTTATACTTAATGGTTATCTTATTGAGCTCCCTGTAATCTAAACACAATCTAAGGCTCCCGTCTTTCTTCTTTATGAATAACACTAGAGCTCCCAAAGGCGAGATGCTGGGTCTAATGAAACCCTTCTTTAAAAGTTCTTTTATCTGTTTCTTAAGCTTTGCTAGCTCGATAGGAGCCATCCTATACAGGGTCTTAGACACTATACCCGCCCTAGGTACAATGTATATGGCAAACTTAACTTCTCCCTCTAGGGGTAGTCTGCTAATCTACTTTGGAAATACCTCAAAGAACTCTCTCACTATTGGGATCTCCTCTATTTCCTCTTCTACCTCAGCTTGGACTAAAAAGAAAACTAAGAACCCCTGATAACCATGCTCTAAAGACCTCTTAACTGGGAGGTGGTCATAAAAGCTAGCTCAGTCCTAATACTAGGCACAATTCCACATTTAGGAAAAGTAATACATCTGTGGTAAAAATCAAGTGTGGCAATATTTGTAAACATCCAGTTCATGCTAATAATCAGGTCAATATCAATAAGGGGCATACATATCAAGTCAAGTGTGGTACAGCATTGGTTAGACTGGACTACATAATTCAAACAAGCATAGGAGTTAATGACTCTATTTCTTGTGAGGGTAGACACATGCAAATCATATGGTAATATATGCATACTCAGACCCAACCTCCTAGCACAATCATATGATATGAAAGAGTGGTTAGTACCCGAATCAAATAACGCAGTTAAAGAAAAATCATTAATCTTAATAGTACCTTGGATCAGGCTCAAGGATCTGCTAGCCTCCAGCTATGTCAGGGCAAAGACTCTACCCTAGGTCTGAGGTCTGGGTGTAGGAGCCATCTCCCTCTATTGGGTAGGCTGTGTGCAGTCCCTAACTATGTGCCCTGGCCTATCGCATCTATAACACACATTCTACCCATGTAACATGGCCTGTTGCCATGGTTTCTACCACACTAGTTGCATATTGTAGGAGTGGAACTGCCTTAGGTAGACTGGACTCTTTTTCTCTTACCCCTTCTATTCTACTGGCTTTTCCCACCTCTCCTGCTACTAACCGTGGTCTGTGTCTCTTCTCTTGGTCTTAGGGAGGGGAGGTCTAGCATTGGGGACTATCTGCATCATCATAAGGTTTGCTTCAGTGACTCTACAAACCTTAACTAGGGCATTGAAGTCCCTAATCCTCTATGGGACTATTTTGTCCTTAATCTCTAGCAACAATCCCTTCTCTAACTTATCTACTCTTCACTGCTCATTATCATGTTTCTATAAATAGGAGGAATATCTAGAGAGCTCAACAAATTTAGCTATGTACTAGGCATGGACATTTCTTCTGTCTACCTTAAGAGTACAAACTTTGACTCCTTCACATCTTAGATGGAACTGGGAAAATACTGCTCATAAAATGCCTGTAGAAATGTCTCCCAGCTAATTGAGAGGTTCTTTGATTTGATAATAGGCTCAATGCTCCTCTACCAATAGTCTACCTCTTTCTTTAACTAGAAAATGGCCATCATAGCCTTTTGCTCAGATGTACACTCCATTACCTTAAATATATTCTTAAGCTGCATGATTTAAGCCTCAACTTTCTCTGTACTCAACTCACCATCAAAGGTGGGGTGCCCAAATTTTGTAAACTGTGCAATAATCTATCTCATAGAAGGCTGCTCAGGGGCTGGAGGCATCTAAGTTGGTGGAGTTTGAGACATTTGCAGTATCTGTGGCTGTGGACTTGAGTGAGTCACCTCTGAATGCTTGAGACAATCATAGTGCTGTGGTAGCTATGGCAGAGGAGGAGTAGGCCCCTCATTGTCTCTCTGAGCAAGTCGTTCCTAAAGCTACATAATTATGGCTTGCTATTGATCCAAGCTAGCTATTATAGCTCGCAAAGCTCCAGCCATTAGATCATTGGGCTCGGCTCTATCCTCAGCATGAGTCTCTCTGGAAGGCCTACCTCTCAGTGTGTTCACCATCTTTCTAAAACACGATTAACAAACTTTAGCATCAAATATGAACACACCACCACCTTCACATTGAATTCATCCACAAATAGCTCATACATAAAGGCAAACTCATATCCATAACCCACAACCCACATCAAAGTTCCTGAACCTTTGCTATGATACCAATAAAGTGTAACACCATATTCATCTAGCCTTTCCCCATCTCATTTCTGGTTACATTTCCTTGGCATAGCAAGATTCGAAGAAAAATTCAATTAAAATAATGGATTATTTTATGTTACATCAGACTTAAAATTTTTGTTTCACACCCCATGGACCATTCTTACTTATCCATATAATTTGCCAATTAAATTACATTCATACAACTCAAAACCATCTCAAAATGTCACAAGAATCTTGAGTTGGCAGTATATATACACAAAAATCACATGTATAGCCTCAGGTTCTACTGCTAGATTTTTTGTGCCAACTTTGGAAATTCATAACTAATTCTAGAAAAATCACAATCAAGCACACTATCCTATTCTAGAATGCTACAAATGTTAACTTTAGGATAAAAATAAGTCTGGACCAAAATAGAAACATTTAGCCACTAAAATTTGATGGAATAGTACCAAAGGTACTGCTGCATTACTAGTACTGACTCCAAATTTCAAAAATTCATATCTCTCTACTCTAACCTCCAAATGAGACAATCTTAAAGGCCATGAAAATGTTATTATGTTAAGTTTATTTTTGTTAAATTTCATGAGCATTGGATACCATTTGGCCCTCAAATAACAAAGGAAAAGAAATGAATTTGTGGATAATGTTTAGTAGTTCAACAACTTTTTGGAAACTTTGAAAATTTATAATTAAATCTCTAGAGCTTTGATATATTTGCAATTTTACTTCCCAAAAAGCTCTCGAGGAGACCTATATGCATGCCAAATTTCATGGAGAAATTCGTCCATTTGGTTAGTTTGTGACAAGGGGTTACAAAATGGTATTTTTATACCTCTTTAAGGGTCAAGAATGGTCCAATTTGGTTTCTAGCTTTTCCAAGACCACTAGAGCACGTGGGAAAGCATCAAAACAGACCTTTAAACATGTCTAAAAGGTTTAGATATCCATATATTACAAAATCACAATGATCTTACATGCTCATCTTTGCCATTCAATGTCAAAAACATTCAATATCATTCATATGCTTTTAAGTCTCATACCATCATATAGCCATGTATTTACATATGTTCAAGTAGCTATACATCCTATACATCATGAGATTACATCTTTTGACAACAAAAGAGTTACAATACAAACATTTAACAACTCCTTTGTCAATCTTCTTGTCTTTAAGTATAGTGGCTTCCATTTCTTTACTCACTTGGTCCACCTAGACACGTTAGGGCAATGGAGACGAAAGAGTGAGATTCTAAGAATTTTAATAGCTTTTCACCCTTTCAAACATAGATGATGGATGCAATTTCAACTCTAAAAATGCATGCATGACTGTCTCAAAATTCATACACATACATGGAACAATTTTCACATTCAAAAAGACATATTATTCATGCATAGGCTTCCCAAGACAATGGTTTATCCTCACCTATTTTTCTTAAAACTTTTGGACTTGTCTCACCCACTTTTAAGGGACTTTTGACTAGGCCTCACTCTTTCAGAGACTTTTGGCTTTGTCTCATCTACTCTTAGGGACTTTTAGCTCATCCTTACCCTTGCTAAGGGACTTTTGGCCTCATCAAGCTTATGCAAGCCAAAACACATTCATAAAACATCTTTTAAGAACATATACAAAGCATCATGGTACCATGGTATGTAAACATTTGCTAGAAATATTTTTCAATGTATAAACATATATAAACACATTCAAAGACAAAAAAACACCTAAAGATGCATGAGAGAAAGGAGAGAGAGTTACCTTGAATGCAAGAACACACTTTATCCCTAGGAATTTCTTCCTTTCCCTTGGCCACACACCTACAAGGAGGTGAAGCTTGATTCCTTTAGTCTAAACACATCAAAAGGGATGTAATTATACTCTTGAAACAATTTCTAATGTCGCACACACTCTAGAAGGACTTTGGCACTCATATGGTTCAATTAAGGTTCCATAAAGCACCTAATGAAGTAACACTAAGAATTCATGATTTTGGCTTCATTCTTTCTTTCCACCTATGATTCTTGACTCCATTTAGACTCCTTGGAGGCATCACATAATCAATTTGAGAAGCCTAGCTATAGGTTACTTCTTTAAGTCACATTATGGAACCTACACCTCCATCTCACTTCCTAGGCTTTCTAAATTTTTTCTAACACTTCCTCTCATACTCTCCCATCATATATGATGCAAAACTAGGCTTAAAAAAATTTAAAACACTCTCTAGGTCCTCCTTCTAATCTAGGCAGAGGCATTGCTTCCTTAAGGAGTCCATAGAGTTTGTTTTGTTTCTTTGATGGGAGATGCATGTGGGAGGCTTTCTTGATGTCTTAGGGACTCATACAAACTCTTAGACACCTTAAATTATAGCTAGAAACCTTCTTGCAAACCAAGGTGCAATTGAATCCTTAGGTTAGGTATCTTGCAAATTCATAGTTCTTTCTTTGTTTTCTTTACATATTTTTGTTTCGTACACTCTAAATCCTAAGTTTCACTCATGGTTTGATTCAAAAACTATTCCCCATTGGCTATCCAAATAGTGGCCGAACCATACCCAAACAAAAGCAAGGAGAAGCAAGCATGGAAAACAACTCATCTTGAATTCTAGCTTTCTTGGATGCTCTTTCTTTTGCTTTAGCTCTCCTCTTGAATTTCAAACTTCTCCCCTCTAGTTAGAGCTCAAAATAAAACCAAATACTTCAATAAAACCATGGGAAGGAAGAGGGAAAGGAGGAGAACAAGTTTACTATAGGAAAGACTAAGAAATTCCATCATTTTTATACCTTTTTTGCCATGGTTTTCCTCTTCTTCTTCCCTTCTCTTATGCACCTCTCACTCACTATTTTGGGCAACAAGAAGGTCGGTTAAGATGGGTAGAAGT
Organism: Erythrophleum ivorense; assembly: GCA_026724425.1. Classification (NCBI taxonomy): domain Eukaryota; kingdom Viridiplantae; phylum Streptophyta; class Magnoliopsida; order Fabales; family Fabaceae; genus Erythrophleum; species Erythrophleum ivorense. The sequence goes on from JAIUCV010000010.1 coordinate 8,282,000, forward strand.
GGGATGCACCATTTACAGAGAAAATGATTAAAAATTGTTTCTTAAAAATTTTCGTTATGTCCTATTTTCTTGGCATTTTTGTTTCTAATTCATTTTAGCTCTTTTTTGGGAACCGTCTTTTCCATCATAAAATTTAGGTCTTCAATTATAAAATGCCTTTGTAATCACTCAATTTGGAGACAAAACCTTCCTGAACGAAATGGTCAAAGTTCAAGTCAACTATTATTAGAAAATGTACATCGGGTTTTAACTGTCCCGGGGTTTCCCATGATTTTCAGGACTTGAGAACCCCAAAGAACTTAAAATTTTCATTTAAAAAGAACTCCTATGAGTATTCTAAAAATTGTCCTAAATTACAAAAAAGCAATTATGTTTCGCAACTATTTCGCTAAATTCTGTCTGGTTATTTTGGCTTTGATTTCAAGGTACCTTTGGCCTTCTATTTTCATTATTTGATATGTAGATTATCATCCTAATTTTTTTAAACCTTAACTCTCTTGTTTAAGAGGACCTGCTTTTAATACATGTTCATTTCCATCTTTTTTACAAAAACTAGACATTACAACTTGATCCTCTCGCGCCACAGCGAATCTACTCTCTGGAGCACTCCCTGCTCAACTTTCTTAACTTGCGTCACAGCTAAACATCTTGAGCTATGGTGAGGTTACTCTTTGTCAATCACCCTGGGTGAGTTTTCCACCTTGCACCGAGGCGCTCCTCATTTCTGACTGACTCTTGGCCATGACTCAGCTATTTTTAGCCATGGCGTGACCTTCTTTTGCACTTATACCTCTCAAATTTCATCCCATGTACTCCAACTCTCCCTCTAGCAACATTCTAGAGCTACTCTATATTAATTTGTAGGGCCCTAATGGCATTCATCTATCTCATATACGCAGTATGTCTCTCATTACCAAATTAAATCCCAGATGTTGATTCCTACTTATCTACTATCATACATCAGCAATTTATATATATATATGTATCAATGACAACATAAAGGATTCATAACTACTAACATTATCATCCAAACATAAATTTCAACATTGGCTCTATGCATTACTAGTCTAAGTTAGCAATTAAGGTATCACATGATTACATTCTTAGATAATAGGCCATTTCTTAGGATCAACAAGGTTCTATATAAGATATATAGGTGTAAACATCAAATTCTAAGTTGTAAAGTGTCTAACTCCCTTTTAGTTACATCATTGTTTACCAAAACACAAAATACCTACACTTGGCAATATGATTACACGATGATGCTATACAAAAGAATAATAAAATTAGCATTTATCCTAAATTAGATCAACCCAAGTGCAGCATTTCCTACACATGCTTTTAGCTCTCGGATGTTCATCCACTTGCTTCTCTTTATCCTTACCCAAAGAACCTTCACCTAAAATAGTTAGCCCATGAAATAGTGTGAGATGCAAATTATAGTAACCAAAGGCAAATTTCATTCATATATTTCAATTTAATTAACATATATGCACTTAATCAAATAAGCATTAGAAAAAATAGTCATATCAGCAAATGAAATAATTAAGCTATTAGTGACTACTATCCCATACTAACAATTACATTTCACATGTTAAAGGCCATTAACACTGGGAGAGATCTGTCCATAGCACCAATCCCCAATGAGCACAACTTGGGCTCAGTGCATATAAAAGTCTGATCATAACCTAATGCTCAATCAAACCACAATGTAGGGTGACAGCTACACCACATCTCCACCATAGACTCACAAGGTCCAAACATACAATTTAGGTAGCCTACCATTCATTATGCATTTAAAATCATACTTGTGCAGTAGATATAAAATTAAAGTAGACATATACATAGAATTTAACATTAACCCCAGTTACCTCACTTGTAGATAATTCTTTGAGAGCTAACCAAAATGTTACTTCAGCCTATAGACATAAAACTAGACCATTAATATTCCTAATTATCATTTATAGCAGTAAACCCAATACTTAAAGAATGAAACCACAAAGGACTACCTAGAAAACACTTACCCAACCATTACAAGAACCAAATTCAGATTTGGTTGTGCCTACACCAGTAACCTTATAACAACACTTCAAATTCTAGGTAAATTCACACAAAATCACTGCTCATATAATAAATCAATTATAGGGGTCTTAAACCAGTAGAAAATACATCAAAATGAGAAGTTTATACTTACTCAATATCTCTTTTAGCCTCAACCTTTGAAAATCCTCCAAAACAACATCAAACAATGCATTTTAGATTTTGGGTGTAGGTGAAAATACTCCAAATGAAAAACCCATTAGATCAAATTGAAGAGGAAGAGGAGAGGTCAAGTTATATAATAATTACCTTGGCTGATTTAGGCTCTAGAAGTGGGAAATGATGGATTTATGCTAAGAACCCTAGCCTCCACCTTAAACCTCTAAAAATGCTTTGTGTCTCTTGTGTTTCTACAGAATGAAGGGGAAAGGGCTAAAGGAACTTGAGGTTTTAAGGTTTAGGTAGATTGTGGAGTGACCCAAAGGCCCAAATCCAAGTGGGTTCAGAAGTTAGTGCTAGTTGGGCCATGGTTTAGGTATTAAATAGGTTAGATGTGAGTTGGGCTTGCACAAAATAAATATTGGGCTTTTAAGAAAATGGAAATTAGATCTCCTTAAGGCTAAGATTGGGCTTTTACACTTAGCCTAAAGCATAATTCAATTAATTATAAGATTCAAATTAATGTCCACCTCTTTTATTTAAACTCATATCAATTCCTAATTAATCATAATTATCCTTAATTAATTTTAAGATATTATAGTTTCTCTTAGGGTTTTAGTAAGAAATGGGCTAACCCATTAGCCTAAAGTCTAATTGGGCTCTTTCCTAGTTGCTGGGCTTTGGTTTGATGAATTAGGGTGCAAAATGCTTTTAAAAATGAAATATGTTGATCCAAAGGGCCAAAAATCTACTTAGGCTCAAAATTTTAGTTGGTTGGGCCAAGCTATAAAAGTGAATTTAATTTGGGTCTATACAAAATCAATGTTAGGCCTCTAAGAAATGGAATTAGATCTCCCTATGGCTAAGATTGGGCTTCTACACTTAGCTTGTAATGACCTTAATTTCTAATTACAGTGATTAGACTTAATTAAATGGTTAATAATCATAAATCAAGGTCTAAAGTCATTAAAATTGATTGAAATAGGAAAGAGTGGGGAAATTTGAACATTGGTATCATAAGGGTTATTAATTAAGCAATAGCCATTAATTGAATCTACAAGTGATCATAATTATCAATTAAGACCTTTAATTCATTATATTACTGATTTCAACTCACAAAATCTCTTATAAATATTCCCAAGTCATTACATAATATTATCATAGTAAATATCAAGGCTTCTAGGTCAAAAATAGAAGTTTGGGAACCTTCACCCCGACTTGAACCTTTTTCGTTGTAATGTAAGTGGCTACTCTAACTCAAAAATTGAAATTTCGTACCTTGTGCCGTAGCTTGGGCTTTCTGTGATGACCCTAACTTCTAATCATTTTAAGTAAGGTTAAATATGTGATTAATAACCATAAATCGGGGTTACAAGAAATTACGACTAATTACATTCAGAAAACGTAGGGAAATTTGAACCTTAATGTTATTAGGGTAATCAACCAAATAATTACAAGCATTCATGTACACAAGGGAAATAAACACTCATTTATAAGGCTTTGATTCTATTACCCATTAATTCCAACTCACAAGAATCTTTCACCAATGTTTCTAAGTCATCCCTTAAAGTTACCATAGGAAAAACTAAGATTTCTGAGCTTGAATTAGAGTTTGGGGTCGTTAGCCACGGCTAAATGTCTTTGCACCGCGGCCAATTGCTCTCGGGTTCACTCTTATCTCCGCAGCAATTTAGTTATCACCTTGGCTAACCTACATAGCATTGTGTGAGGAAACCTACTAGAGTCTACCTCACTCACCTCTCGCTACTGGCCACAACCAATTCCCCTTTTACCCACGGCTAAGTCCTTTCTAGAATGCTAGACACAATTTTACAAAAGTTCGTTGCGGCCAATTCACATTTAGCCATGGCAAATTACCCTCTAGACGACTCCCAGTTTAGCTTCTCACATTTTGCCATGGCTAATTCCACTTCTCGCTGTGGCAAACTATTCTCTGATACTCTCCCTGGGCAACTTTGCCTCTATTGGCGGCAGCTAATAATATTTTGGCTGCGGCGAAAGGCCTTCTGATCCTACAACTTTTAAAACCTTATCTCATACTCTCCACTCTCCCTCCAATGACACCCTAGGGCCACTCTGCCGTAATTTGTAGGGTTTCAATAGCTTTTATTAGCTTAATTTACCTAGCTTATCTATCATTACTAGTTCAAGACTTAAATGTTAATTTCTACTCCTCCAACTACCTTATATCAGCAAGTTCATAGAGTAATAATAGCAAGAATTCATAAACTATCAATAATTAACATTCGATACATATTTCGTTAGAGATTTCATATATCAATGGTTCATATCAACATCTAATGTATCACATAATTACATTTCCCATAATATACTATATCATAAATTCAACAAAGTTCATACATCTAATATCAAGCTAAGATAAGGCCTAACTCCTCAATAGATACATCTTAAGTAATCAAAATATAAAGGCCTACACTTGGCAACATGATTACGTGATGATGCCATACAAAAAGAATACAAAATTTAGCATCCATTCTATCTAAATCAGTCTTAGTGTAGCCTTCTCCACATATGGTTGGAGCTCATGGATTTTCATCCACTTACTTCCGCTCATCCTTACTCGAAGAGCCTTCACCAAAAAGTATAATCCCATAAAATGGGGTGAGATGCAAATCTCAGTAACCAAGGCAAATTCCATTCATATATTCCAGTTCAATTAACATATATGCATGATTTCATATAAGCATAAGGAAACATACCAGGCATATCGGTAAATGAAATAATTAGGCTATCTATGATTATTATCCTATACTAGCAATCACAATTCCACATGTTAAAGGCCAATAACACCGGGAGAGGCCCGTCCACGGCGCCCACTACCTGTTGAGCACAACTAGGACTTAGTGCATCTGGGGTCTAATCATAACTCGGTGCCCGATTGAAACACATACACTGGTGGTAGCTGCACCACAGCTCCACTATGGACTCACAAGGTCCAATCACATATAATAGATAGCTAACTAATTCATTTAGCATCAAAATCATAATCATGCCACAAATACAAAATTAAAACAAACATATGCATGGAATTAGCATGAACCCTGATTACCTCACTTGTAGTCAATCCTCTAAGAGCCAATTGAATGCTACTTCAGCCTATGGACACAAAATCAAGCCATTACTATCCCTAATTTCAATTTATATCAGCAAACCCATTAATTAAGGAGTTAAGCCATATAGAACTACTCAGAAACACTTACCAAAACCACCAAGAGCCTCTAATTTTAGGTTTTGCCTTTTCTAGACCAGAAACATCAAAATATCACTCTAAACCATAGGAAAATTCGCATAAAATTAAGGCCTATACTATAAGTCTACTATGGGGGTCTTAAACTAGTAGAAAATGCATCAAAATAAAGAGTTTATACTTACCTAATAACACCCTCAGCCCCAACCTGTGAAATTTAACCAAGAAAATCCCAAACAACCACATTTCAGATTTTGGGTATGGTAAAAATGCTCTAAATGAAAAACTAATGGGGCTAAAATGAAGAGAAAGAGAAGGAAATTAAGTTATACAATTATTATCTTGGCTGAATCTTGCTCTAGAAGTGGGAAATGGTGGAAATATGTTAAGAACCTTAGCCTCCCCTTTGGACCTCTAAATTTCCCTTTTGTTTCTTATGTTTCTATAGAATGGGGGTGGCTAAAAATGGTTTTTAAGGTTTTAAGTTGGATTCTAAATAGGTTATGGGTCAACCCATCAGCCCAAGTACCTATTGGGCTCCCACTAGTTATTGGGTTGAAGTTGTAATTTATTGGACTAACTTCAACAATTCAGACTTTTAGTTGGGTTGAGTCAAGTTTTCAAGAGCCCACTTACTTGAGGTTTGCATAAGAGGTATTGGGCCAATTATAAAGGGTTTATATAAGTTGGATCTTAGGCCTTTATCTCATTAAATCAGATTAGGTCCTCCCTAGGTGCTTTCTCTTAGGCCAAGTCTCACATTAAAAAGGTTGGGTCTTTACCTAAAATTATTGGGCCTTCACTAGTCCCTAACCTTGGCCTACTTAATTTAATTTGGGCCTAGATGGGGTTTATGACTCAATTAAATCTCAAACTTATATTGATAATTTATCTCTTTAAAATTTTCATTCACTAAACTTGCCGAATTATTCCATATTTATTATTCTTAATTAATCAAAATCCATGATTAACACTTTAATTAATTTTAGGGTATTACATTCTTCCCTCCTTTTAGAAATTTTTTCCTCAAAATTAGACATACCTTACTCAAATAATGCAGGATAATCCTTCCTCATTACCTCCTTCGTCTCTCAAGTTGCTTCATCCAGAGTAAGTCCCTTCCATACTACCTTTACCAGGAGGACGTCCTTATTATGCAGCTATTTGACTTTTGAGTCTACAATCCTTTTCGGCTAAACCATATAAGACAAATCATCTTATAGATGCACATTCTCATGCTCAATGACATGTAAAGGGTCTGGGCGATACTTTTTCAGTTGGGACACATGGAACCCATCATATAGTTTGGCCAGGTTTAGAGGTAAATCAACTCTATAGGCCACAGGTCCTATCCTTTCAAGGATTTGGAAAGGATCCAGATAATGAGGACTGAGCTTTCTTGTCCTGATAGACCATCCTACACCTATCACTAGAGTAGCCTTAAGGAACACAAGGTCTCCTACCTTAAATTCTAAGGGTCTCCTTCTCTTATCCGCATAACTCTTTCGCTTACTTTGGGCAACCAACAACTTCTTTCTGATGAGTTTTATTTGGTGAATGGTTTGGTCCACTATGTCTGGACCTAAGAGACTTCTCTCATTAAGTTCTACCTAACATAAGGGTTACTGACACTTTCTTCCATAAAGTGCCTCAAATGGTACCATCTGAATACTGGAATGGTAACTATTATTATAAGCAAACTCAACTAAAGGTAAATACACATCCCAACTCTCTTTTAACTCTAGCACACTAGCCCTAAGCATGTCCTCAAAGGTCTGAATGGTCCTTTCAATCTGTCCATCAGACTGAAGATGATAAGCAGTGCTAAAGTTAAGACTAGTACCTACAGCTTCTTGTAGAAACTGCCAAAATTTTGATGTGAACCTTGGGTCTCTATCTGACACAATGCTATTAGGAACACCATGTTATCTTACAATTTTACGAGCATATAGTTGAGCTAGTCTATCTAGAGGATAAGTGGCTTTAATAGGTAGAAAGTAGGAAGACTTCGTTAATCTATCCACAATCACCCAAATAGCATCATAACCAGAGGATGTCCTAGGCAAACCCATTACAAAATCCATGGATATACTATCCCACTTCCTTTCAAAATTTCTAAAGGGTGTAGCAAATCGCGGGTCTTTGGCGCTCAATCTTAACCCTTTAACAAACTAGACATCTAGCAACAAGCTCTGCAATGTTTGACTTCATCCCAGGCTACCAAAAGCTCTTCTTTAGATCCTTATACATCTTAGTGGTGCCCGGATGAATGATGTATGTAACACCATATTTTTCTAGCTCATTTCACAACATTCCCATGCTTAACATTCATAGATTCCATGAAAGGGCAAGAGAAAGGAGGATTAAAAATTGTATTTCTTTGCATTGCGTAGTGTACAAAAATTTCATTCAATGTCACATGGACCATATGAACTTATGTATCACATTCTCATATTTAACTACTCTATTACAACTCAAAACAATTCAAGAAAGTGGCTTGGAACTCATACAAATGGGTGAAACACATTAATTCCCACAGATTTGCCATAGTTAGAATTTCAAATTTTCTGTTACAACTTCGGAAATTCATAACTAAATCCAAAAAAATCAAAATCCAACAAGTTTTACCATTACAGAAAGCTCTAGATGTCTAACCCATGGTAAAAATAATTTAATTTCATGAATCATTAAGAGGAAGACATTTGACATTCAAAAGTTCACTGAGGTCGCTACTGCCTGGGCTGCTGTTTCAGATTACTGATACAAAATTCTAAAATTCATAACTAATTCTATAAAAATATAAATCAACAAATTCAGTAATTTTGGAAATCTACAAATGTTCAATATATGCTAAAAATAATTCCAAAATAAAACAAATACGTTTAGCCATTGGAAATCTATGGAACAGTGATTGGACTCTTGGGGCGCCACTACTACTGACAGCCAAGTTCAAAAATGCATAACTCTTTGCTCAGACCTCCAAATGAGGTGATCTCAGTGGCCACAAAAAGATTATGACCTATAGTTTATGCCTATAAACTTTCACAAGAATTTAACACCATTTGACCACCGGATGACACAGAATACACATCTGCTAGTATGAATAGTGCAATACCAGAATCAATAGAAAATCCCAACTTTGAAAATTCATCAAATATTCTATAGACGTCTTAAAATTATTGTCTTTAGCTTTCCAAAAGCTCTCAACGAACTCTAATTTTATGCTAAATCTCATATAAAAAAAAGATCATTTGGACAAAAAGTGGCATAGGGTTGCAATTGGGCCATTTTCATGCCTCTTAATGGTTCAAGGATGGGCAAAATGGCTTCTATGGTTCTTGTGGCCACTTGAGCACGTGGGAATGGCCAAAAAAGACTCTCTAAACTTGTCTCAAAGGTGTGGAGGTTCAATAAACAGAATTTGATTTCCCATCCCCAAGCTATGTACTAAGAGACATACACTTGAAATGGCCATCCAATACCCAAAAATTGTAATACATTCTATTTATCCACAAATTTTATACATATATAATCTGTTAGGATATTTACACATGTTCCATTCATTGTACATCAATTCTAACAAAATATTACATCATATGCCACTCCTTTGGTTACAACATAAATAAAATTAAAAGCTTTATGATTAAGGCTTCATCTCCTCACTTGGTGGCTTCCATTTCCTTGTTCATTGGCTCCACCTAGCATGTTAAGATATTGGAGAAGAGGGAATGAGATTCAAAGAGTCCCAATAGCTCATCTCCTATTCAATCATGCATAAAGAATGCAATACAAGTCTTAAGGATGTATGCATGGCATATCAATATAGAAAATAGTGCAAAATACATTCTTGGCATTTACACAAAGCACACATAACATACTTAGGCTTGCCAAATGAATGGATTAGCCTCACCCACTTTTTTCAATGTTCTTGGACTTGCCTCACCCTTTTTCCCAAAGGCCTTAAACTAAGCCTTGCTCTTGGGAGACTTTCTCATGGTCTCAACCACTTCTAAGGGTTCTTAGCTCATCCTCACCGAAGATGGAAGGTTCTTGGCCTCTCCATATTCAAACAAACCAATGCAAACATTCTAGGCATCACTGAATACATGACGAGTCTATCGTGCAACCCTCAAAATAAAACTAGGTTGGATTATATATAGCTAGTAGCACAACCTAGGTCATCTCCCTTGGAATTAGAGTTTAATATTCATTTGGATTTTCTAAGTGTTAAAAGACTCTAAAAATTTCTAAACTAAGGGGGGTTTTGATTGACTTAAACTAATTAAAATGAAACCAAATTAAAATTCCTAATTGCTACCTAATTGTGTGAATTATGGTTGAATGATAGTCTTGTGACTAGCTTTGGATTCATCCCTTGATATCCACTGTCCTTATCCTAATCCAATTGTAATTGATTCTAGTTTAAGAGTTCCTAATTGTGTTCATGGAAAATGTATCTTGAGTTACCATGTAAGAATCAAGAGACTAACAATTTAATGTTGCATTGAAACCTCAATCCCGCATTAAATTGTCAATTCTTATTTTTAAGATCAATGAACACTGAATTTGATTGATTAACTAATTAATTAGCCTCTGAATCATCATCCAAAGATGTTTAATTAATCAACTAAACACTAAGGAATCCTCAAATCAAACAATCAAGCACATAATTTCACTCATGCATTTCATTGAACACCTTCATGGCATACATGGAATATTAGATAATATATGAACGAGAAAAAGTGTAGAAAATTAAGAAAATCTTAGCCAAAATTCTGTGTTTTTCTCCATGGATTCAAGCTTCTCCAAGGGTCTTCCTCCTAGCTAGCCTCAAGGGGAATTAGAGTTTCATTTGAATGGAAGGAGATGGAGTGGGAATGGAGGATGAGAAGCTGTTGGACGAAGTGAAATGGACGAAGGATGGAGTGAATGTGGAATGATAGCGTGTGCGTCTCAATGATGTCTCCTTCTTTATTTGATGGATGATGGATTGTATATTTGGATCCCCCTGCCTGAGTGTGTTCTTTTTAATTCCCTCATGAGAAGCACATGCATCTTATTCCATTATTAATCACGTGCTACTTCTTTTGCATTTACCATGTTAGCTCCACATGTTCCTTCATGAGTGTATGTATGGGTCTACATGCTCCATTCATGTGTTACATTAATACAAATAAGCCCATAGCTCTGTCTCTCGTCTAGCCCTCAGCTCTCGTTATTCCATGTCTTCATTTACTGCCTTCTCATCCAAAAAAAAAATTATAGCTTATCTTCTCTGTTCAGCGCATGCCACATGGTTGCTTTTCTTCTGCCCATATCAAAATTTACATGTTCTTCTTCTTCTCTACATGTTTCTGCCCATAGCTTATCCATGCAGCTCAAACTTCTCATATAGCTCTTCTTCGTCCTTCTCTACAGCTCATGCTTCTTTCCTTCACTTCCTTGAGCCTGTAGCTTCCCTGTGCTTTCCACATGTTGTAACTGGTTCTTCATAATCACGTTAGAAACCTCCAGCTCACTAACTTGAAGCTTCCTTCTCTTATGTGTTCAATGTGATTGCTGCTCTTTTTTGTGTTCTTGACGTCTTTTTCTCTCATTCATTTTCTCGAGTTTAGTTCTTCATTTGTTTTTGCTCTACACTTCTTTTAGCGCTAGACCCACGTGCTGATATGTGTAACATGTTGTGCTGGACATGTGGCTATGCATGTGCATGTATGTGTGGCATGCTTGCTCTTTTTTTCGTGTTGCTTCTTGCGTCTTCTAGCCCCATTCTTTGCCTGAGTTTCCTTTCTCTTCCACACTCTATCCAGCTCTCCTAGCTTCAGCCTCCTAATCACCATAACCTTGTTCATGAGTTTTCCACGAAGGCTCCTACTTGAGCTCCTTCTGCTATGTTTCTGCATGTGTTTGTGTTACATGGAAGGTGTGTGTTTATGTGCTACAACATGGAACAACCCGTGGCTTCTTCTTCACTCACCCTCATCATGAAGTTTTTTTTTCTTCTTCCTATAAATAGCTAGTGTTGCTCTTCCTTTTAATGTTCTCCAAACCCACAGCAATCCACGTCAACATCTCACGTGTTCCTCCATCCAACTTCTTCTTTATTTGCTTTCCACGTGCTTGTTTTGTTGCTGCCACGTTGAGAAGTCCAGCCTATAGCTTCTTCTTTGTTCTTCAAATCTCTAGCTCATACATGTAATTCTTCCACGTATTTTCCATGCATTTTCAACATGCTTTTCTCCTTCTTATTTTCCTTCTTATATCCCATGCATGGCTTTTTTTTTGCTTGTGCTTCCAAGTAACTCTGTTGCCCAAACAAATGCATTCAAATTGTGAAAATTATTTCCTCTTGAAATTGCACACTAACAAACTTGAAGCCCATCTCTTCTCTTTTTCTTTTTCAATTCAATTTTCTATTTAAGTTCTAATTACCTATTGAAAATTTGCACAATTAATAGGAAATATTTAATAGGAAAAATTCACAAAAATCATTTAAAGAAATTTAAACATTAAAATTCAATAATTTTGCAAATAAATTCCTAAAGTGTAAAAGTAGCTATTAAAATAAAATCTCATCTAATTAAAATCCAAAACCTCTATTTAATCGTTAAAAATCCAAAATTAGGAAGATTCATGTATATAAAACTAGCATTCATCAATACATAATGCAACACTATGGTTCCATGGAACATAGGCATCATACCAAAACATAATTTATAGCTTAAAATACACATACACACATTCAAAGATAATGTAAACATTCATTCATGCATGGGAGAAAAGAGAGAGAGTTACCTTGGTTATACAAGCACACTTTTTCTTTAAATTTCCCTTCCTTCTTCTCAACCTAACCAAAAGCTTAAGGAGCATTAACTTCTCTTGACCTAAATACACCAAAAGAAGCATGAATTACTATAGGAACAAGCCTTGGCATTATACACACTTTACATGATGCTACTTTGGTTTATGGTTCCATTATGCTTCCATAAGGTACTTAATGAAGCTACTACAAAAATTTATGATCTTGGCTCCCTTCTCTCCTTTAATCTATGATTCTTGACTCCATTTAGACCCCTTGGAGTCATCACACAATTATTTTAAGGAGCCTAGCTAGGAGTTGCTTCATTATGCTACATTATGGAGCCTACACCTCCATCTCACTATCTATGGCTTCTAGATTTTTCCCAAGGGTTCCTCCCACCTTATACCATCATAAGAAGTCCCAAACCAAGGCTAAAACAAATTAAAACAGCCCCTAGCCAATGGTTCTGTCTTGGCCAAATTGATAAAGGGAGGAGGAGTCCATGGGCTTTTTGACTTTTCCTTGATGGGAGAGACACTTGAAATGCTTTTTAGAGGTCTTAGAAGCTCAATTAAACACTTACATAGCCTAGGAAATTCATGAATCAAAACAGATTTTATAAACTCTTCAAGAATCCTACACTTTGCTAACTTGAAATCCAATGGCTTTTACTTGGTTTCCTTTGCATATTCTAAATTCCCACACCCTAATTCATGTGATTCATTCTTGGTTTGGCTAGAAATTTAATCCTTCATGGCTGGTCTTACATGGGGGGAATTGAAGAGAAGAGGAGCAAGGAGACCTAAGCTTAGGAAGTAGCAAAATACCTTGGATTCTTGGTTTTCTTGGTTTGTTCTTCACTTGGCTAGCCTCCCCTCATCAAATCTAAAAATTCCACCTCTATTCTGCCTTCAAAACAGATTTAAAAGCACCATCAAACCCATAAAAATAAGGAGGAGAAGGAGGAGAAGTGACTTGCTAAGAAGAAAGCTAGATTTTCTATGGAATTTCTTACCTTTTCTTGGCTTTTTTCTCCCTCCAAGAGTGCTCCTTCTTGTTCACCTAAGAAAACTAATTCTCCTCTCTATTCTGGGCAGAAGAAAGATGGTGGAAAATAAGGGCAAGGGAGGGCATAAGAAAGAGAGAGTATTAAAAGCAAAAGAATTCTAAAATCCTCATTTCATCCCCCATTTTTGACATTTTCGTTTGTAATTCATTTTAGCTCCTTTTTTAGAATTGTCTTCTCCATTATGAAATTTAGATTCCCAATTTAGTAAAATGCCTTTGGAATCACTCAAATCAAAGCTAAAACCTTCCTGAACAAATCCGTCAAAATTTAGGTACACTGACATGGGAAAATGTCCACCGAAGGGGATTTAACTGTCCCAGGGCTTCCCATGATTTTTAGGGCCTTTGAGAACCCCGGAGAACTCAAAAATTTCATTTATAAAGCCCTCTTGTGAGTTTTTCAAAAAGTGCCCATATTTATGAAAATGCCATTGGCCTTTCGGCAAATTTTTTGAATTACTCTGGCCCTGATTTCTAGGCAATTCAATGCTCAAATTCTCATTTTCCATTATTAAGGATTTTATTCTAATTTTAGTTGGCCCCAATTCCTTCTATTTTGAGGACTTCCTTTTGTATCTGGCCTATTTTTGACATTTACGGAGAAACCGAATATCGCATTTCTGACATTTATGGAGGGACAGAATGTTATAGTGTACCTACTCTTATGAGCTTTCAACAACACTATATTCCTCAACTCTTCATCCTTGGGTATGCACACTCTACCTTGGTACCTCACCAGTCCATCTTCTGATAGGTCAAAATCTTTGACCTTACCACTTCTCAATTGCTCTATAATTCCTCCCCAGTAGGCATCTAGCTCTTGGGTCTCTTTAATCCTCTTCTTAAGGTCATTTTCTATCCTCAATTCTCCTAAAAGAAGGCTACTTGAATTCATTAAAAGCGATAAATTTAAATCTCTTAACTCCTCAATCAACCTTTGCTCTCTAAGCATCATTATTGCTATGTGAATAGATTTCCTACTCAAGGCATCGGCAACTACATTCACCTTCTTTGGGTGATACTTTAAGGAGAAATCATAGTCTTTAAAGAATTCCATCCACCTCCTTTGCCTCATGTTTAATTCTTTTTGGTCAAACAAGTACTTCAAACTTTTGTGATCACTATACACCTCAAATTGGGCACCATAGAGATAGTGCCTCCAAATCTTAAAGGCAAAAACTATACCCACTAGCTCTAGGTCATGGGTGGGGTAATTCTCTTCACAGGGTCTAAGTTATCTAGAAGCATAGGCTATCACCCTACCTTATTGCATTAAGACACACCCTAATCCCTTCTTAGAAGCGTCACTATAGATTGTGAATGTCTTTTTTAGGTCAAGTATCATTAACATAGGTGCGGTGGTAAGCCTATCCTTAAGCTCCTGAAAAGCATTCTCACACTTAGCATCCCACACAAATGGTTGATCTTTCCTAGTTAATTTTGTCAAAGGCATGGCTAACTGAAAAAATCCCTTAATGAATCTTCTATAGTAGCCAGCTAGACCTAAGAAGTTACAAATTTCAATCACTATTTTGGGTCTCTCCCAATTCAATACCACTTCTACCTTGCTAGGATCTACTGCTACCCTTTATTTCGATATCACATGACCCAGGAATTTGACCTCCTGCAACCAAAACTCACACTTGCTCAACTTAACATATAACTAATGCTCTTTCAATGTTTAAAGAACTATCCTAAGATGCTCCTCATGCTCTTCACTACTTTTAGAGTAGATAAGAATGTCATCAATGAACACTATCACAAACCAGTCAAGATAGGGCCTAAAAATCCTATTCATGTAATCCATAAAAATGGCAAGAGCATTGGTTAATCCAAAAGGCATAACTAGGAACTCATAATGGCCATACCGAGTCCTAAAGGCAATTTTAGGCATATCTTCAACCTTGACTCTAAGTTGGTGATATCCCAATTTAAGGTCAATCCTTGAAAAGACTGACACTCCAACTAATTGGTCAAGTAAGTCATCAATTCTAGGTAAAGGGTATTTATTCTTGATGGTCACTTGGTTTAATTACCTATAGTTAATACAAAGCCTAAGGCTACCATCCTTCTTCTTGACAAACAACACTGGTGCTTCCCACGGAGACACACTTGGTCTAATAAACCCTTTCTCAAGTAGCTCCTTTAATTGACTCTTTAACTTAACTAACTCAGCAGGCACCATTCTATATGGGGCCTTAGAGATTGGACCTATACCGGGTACCAGATCAATGGAAAATTTTAGCTCTCTCTCTGAGGGTAATCCACTAAACTCCTTTGGGAAAACCTTAGGGAACTCCCTAATCATAAGTATATCCTCTAACCCATCATCAACCTTAACATGCAATGAAAAGAATACTAGAAACCCTTGGCAACTGTGCCTAAGGTACCTCCCAGCTTGGGCAGCAGACACACAAGTAAGTTCAGTCACAGGACAAGTTTCAGGTATACTTACAGGTAAGAAAATAGTCTTATGGTTACAATCAAGTATCACATTATTAGCCGATAGCCAGTTCATACCAATGATTACATCAAAATCACACAAATGGATGCAAATTAAGTCAAGGGTAGTACAACGGCTATCCAATTGTACAATATAGTTTAAGCATACATCAGATGTAATCATAGAATATCCAGTAAGGGTGGACACAGATAATTCAAAAGGCAACAGGCTAATTTTAAAACCCAGACGCTTAACACAGTCATATAAAATGAATGAGTGGGTCACACTTGAATTAAATAATGCATCTATAATATGATTATGGACAAGTAAAGTACCTCGGATCAGACTAGGGGATGTACTAACCTCTTGTTGTGTAAGGGCAAACACCCTTCCTTGGGTAGGTGGTTTAATAGATAAGGCTGACTCTCGTGACACTGTGCAAGTCTGTGCATAGTGTCCAGGCTTCCCACAATTATAGCACACTGGGCATGGCCCATTCCCATGGTTCTTCCCACACTTGGCACAAGTGGGTGGGGCACTCACTACACTTCTTGGTGATCCCATGCTTCTTCTTTGAGGGACATTCCTTAGGGGTGGTCTCCTACCCCAAGAGCCACTCCCACTATTGGCTCCTTTCTTATTTCCACCCCTAAAGGGCTCTATGCCTCGGTCACGCTTACCCTCCAGGGTCTTCTTCCTCTTGGCCTCATTTTCCATCATAGCCCTCTCCGTTACTTTACACTTCTCCACCAATTCATCAAAATTGTGAATCTATAGAGATACAATCTTGTCTTTAATCTCCGATTTTAAGCCTCTTTCAAAATTGTTAGCTTTCAATGGCTCATCATCAAATTGCTTCAAGTAGGAGGAAAAGCGACACGATTGAATGAATTTGGTTGCATATTAATCTACATTCATGTCCCCTTGTTCAAGGAAGTTAAACTCGGCTTCCTTGTTAGCCCTCACTGATTGTGGGAAATACTTGCTCTCAAAAGCACTTTGAAAGCTTTCCCAAGTCAAGGGTATTCCCCTTGCAATTAATAATCTAGAGGCATTCCTCCACCAATGCGCAACCTCACCCTCCAACTTGTATATGGCCAACTTTGCCTTTTGTTCTGTGGTGCAAGTCATATCCTCAAAGATTTTTTTCCAGTTGGATCAGCCACCTCTCAGCTTTCTAGTGTCTAACTCCCCAAAAACCAATGGAGGATCAACTTTTCTGAATTTAGCCAACACAATAGAGAGGTCACCATCCTCCCCTTAGTGTCCTACACCAAGGTTATGACCGGCACCAACATGGTTCTCCACTGGCACCTCCTAATTCTGCTTATTTATGTTCTCATGTAGCTACTGTAGCACTTGCAGAGTTGTTGCATGAGCCTTGGCTTGCTCTTGAAGCTGATCAATCATCACCCTGACTGTAGTTTCATGGGCCTTAGCTTGTTCTCTCATTCAATTGGCCATTGCAGCCATGGCCTCTTGCATCTCTCTTAACATCTCAGTTGTTTCTCTATGTGTAGTCATCTAGTTCTGCAATGCCACAAGCACAACCACAAGCATCCCCCATTAAGCTATAGCCCAAGGCAAACAAAACATAACTCCACCCATAGCAAGTATATATATAAGTATGAGAGTTATCACCAGGTCACAATGTTTCCACTCTTATCATGCATGCATCATGATTGCTAAGTTTTCTAACCATAAAGTTGTAAATCAAACACATTTGCCTGAACCATTGCTCTGATACCATTTGTGACGACCCTTACTTATAATCATTGTAATTAAGGTTAAATACGTGATTAATACCATAAATCAGGGTTACAAGACATTACGACTAATTACATTCAGAAAATGTAGGGAAATTTGAACCTTAATGTTATTAAGGTCATCAACCAAATAATTACAAGCATTCATGTACACAAGGGAAATAAACACTCATTTATAAGCATTTGATTCTATTACCCATTAATTCCAACTCACACGAATCTTCCACCAATGTTTTTAAGTCATCCCTTGAGGTTACCATAGGAAAAACTAAGATTTTTAAGCTTGAATGAGAGTTTGGGGTCGTTAGCCATGGCTAAATGTCTTTGCGTCGTGGCTAACTACCCTCGGGTTCACTCTTATTGCTACAGCAAGTTGGAGCTTCATCACGCTAACCTACATGGCACTGTGGCGAGGAAACCTCTTAGAGCCTACCTCGTTCGCCTCTCGCTATTGGTCACGGCCAATTCCCCCTTTAGCAGCGGCTAATTCCTCTCTGGAATGCTTGACACAATTTCACAAAAGTTCGCCGCAGCCAATTCCCATTTGGCAATAGCAAATTACCCTCTAGACAACTCCCAGTTTGGCCTCTCACATTTCACCACGGTTAATTCTACTTCTCATCGCGGCGAATTGCTTTCGGGTACTCTCCCTGGGCAACTTCGCCTCTATTGGCTGCAGCTAATAATATTTTGGCCGTGGCGAAAAGCCTTTTGATCCTACAACTCCTAAAACCTTGTCTCATACTCTCCACTCTCCCTCCAATGACACCTTAGGGCCACTCTACCATAATTTGTGGGGCTCCAATAGCTTTCATTAGCCTAATTTACCCAGCTTATCTATCATTACTAGTTCGAGACTTAAATGTTAATTTCTACTCCTCCAACTACCCTATATCAGCAAGTTCATAGAGTAATAACAGCAAGAATTCATGAACTATCAATAATTAACATTCGATACACATTCCGTTAAAGATTTCATACATCAATGGTTCATATCAACATCTAATGTATCACATAATTACATTTCCCATAATATACCATATCATAAATTCAACAAAGTTCATACATCTAATATCAAGCTAAGATGAGGCCTAACTCCTCAATAAATACATCTTAAGTAATCAAAATATAAAGGCCTATACTTGGCAACATGATTACGTGATGATGCTATATAAAAAGAATACAAAATTTAGCATCTATTCTATCTAAATCAGTCTAAGTGTAGCCTTCTCCACATATGGTTGGAGCTCATGGATTTTCATCCACTTACTTCTGCTTATCCTTACCCAAAAAGCCTTCACTTGAAAGTATAATCCCATGAAACGGGGTGAAATGCAAATCTCAATAACCAAGAAAAATTTAATTCATATATTCCAGTTCAATTAACATATATGCATAATTTCATATAAGCATCAAAAAACATACTAGCCATATCAGTAAATGAAACAATTAGGCTATCTATGATTACTATCCCATACTAGCAATCATAATTTCACATGTTAAGGGCCAATAACACCAGGAGAGGCCCATCAATGGCGCTCACTCCCTAAAGAGCACAACCAGGGTTCAGTGTATCTGAGGTCTGATCATAACTCGATGCCTGATCAAAACATATGCAAGAGTGGCAGCCGTACCATAGCTCCACCATGGACTCACAAGGTCCAATCACATATAACAGATAGCTAACCAATTCAGTTAGCATCAAAATCATAATCATGCCACAAATATAAAATTAAAACAAACATATGTATGGAATTAGCATGAACCTCAGTTATCTTACTTGTAGCTAATCCTCTAAGAGCCAATTGAATGCTACTTCAGCCTATGGACATAAAACCCAGCCATTACTATCCCTAATTTCAATTTATATCAACAAACCTATTACTCAAGGAGTTAAGCTATATAGAACTACTCAGAAGCACTTACCAAAACCACCAAGAGCCTTTAATTTCAGGTTTTGGCTTCCTTATACTAGAAACATCAAAATATCATTCCAAACCATAAGAAAATTCACATAAAATTAAGGCCCATACTATAAGTCTACTATAGGGGTCTTAAACTAGTAGAAAATGAATCAAAATGAAGAATTTATACTTACTTAATAATACCCTCAACCCCAACCTACGAAATTTCACCAAGAAAATCCCAAACGACAACATTTTAGATTTTGGGTATGGTGAAAATGCTGTAAATAAAAAACTAATTAGGCCAAAATGAAGAGAAAGAGAAGGAGATTAAGTTATACTACTATTACCTTGGCTAAATCTTACTCTAAAAGTAGGAAATGGTGGAAATATGTCAAGAACCTTAGCCTCCCCTTTGGACCTCTAAATTTCCCTTTTGTTTCTTATGTTTCTACAAAATAGGGGTGGCTAAAAATGGTTTTTAGGGTTTTAAGTTGGGTTCTAAATGGGTTATGGGTCAACCCATCTGCCCAAGTACCTATTGGACTCCCACTAGTTGTTAGGCTAAAATTATAATTTGTTGGACCAACTTCAACAATTCAGACTTTTAGTTGGGTTGGGTTAAGTTTTCAAGAGCCCACTTAGTTGAGGTCTGCATAAGAGGTATTGGGTCAATTACAAGGGCTCATATAAGTTAGGTCTTGGGCCTCTATCTCATTAAATCAGATTGGGCGCTCTCTAGGTGTTCTCTCTTGGGCCAAGTCTCACATTAATAGTTTGGGTCTGTACCTAAAATTATTGAGCCTTTACTAGTCCTTAACCTTAGTCTACTTAATTTAATTTGGACCTAGATGGGGTTTATAACTCAATTAAATCTCAAACTCCTATTAATAATTTATCTCTCTAAATTTTTTATTCACTTAACTTGCCTAATTATTCCATATTAATTATTCTTAATTAATCGAAATCCATGATTAACACCTTAATTAATTTTGGGGTGTTACACTTTTTGCACCACAATGAAGTACTCTCAAGACCTACTATTTATGTTTTCCTAATCGCTATGATGAGTTGAAGCCTCACTGCTGTGGGCCTATGTGGTGCTGTGGTGAGAGACCCTTCTGAAGCTTTCCAACCTCGCCTCTCATAGCTCGCCACTGTAAGATTGCTCACTATTACTCTCCTGGGTGAATTTTTGACCCTGCGCTGTGGTGCTCCTCGCTTTTGATTGACCCTTGGCCGCAACTTAAGTCATTTTGGCCACAGTGACGCCATCTTACACCTAGACTCTTATTTTTATGCTCTCTAATCAATTCCCACTAGTCTTAAATGAATTCTAGCATCTTAATGGCTAACATATATAGCCGTCTAGACCTTCCATCTCCCATTATATCATGATTCACTAATTTTCATTGTCTAGGGGTCTTAGATTGAATTAGAGCAATCAAACTTAATTTCATATTAGTTAATTCCCCTCTCATGATAACAAAAGTGTTTCAACCACAAGATGTATAGGACTAATGATAAAGGTTATTTTTATATATATTAATCCTCCTAATTTAGGCACTTTGATGAATAAATACGGCTTATTGCATTTAATTAGAGGATATTTGATTTTATTAGCCATTCATTGCACTTTAGGAATTAATTTGCAAAATTTTGGATTTTTAATGCATAAATCTCTTTTACATAATTTTATAAATATTCCTACTTAGTTTTCTTTTCCATTCTTTTTGTGCAGGCTTTGGACAAATTAAATTTAAATGTTGGAGAAAATATGAAAGACTAATTGGAGAAGAAAAATGCCGCAGGCCCACTTCATCATTATTGCATTCACTCTCCCTACATTCTCACATGCTACCTTACCATATACACTCACATGCATGGCTGGCCCAAACTCTAATATAATCACTCACATTCACTTACACAGAACCCTTCCTTCACATTCATGGGCTCTTCTCCTCCACTCTATCATTCACACACTTAAAGCACGAGTCAACTCTCACCCATAAACAACAACAAGAAACACATTGGCTTTCACTCATCATCCACACTCCCATCATCCATAACATCACACTTCATATATGCATCCACGTCTGCACTCTCATGCACACAACACACTATCAAGCACGAGTCTCTCTCTCACATTGCCAAGGCTTACTTCTATGCATTAGCTAGTCTCATTCACCACACCTTCATCTAATGACATAAAGGCACCAGCTTTCTTATAGCCACAGGTTATATGCATTGTAATACCCATGTAGCAACTTATCACAACCAGCACGTTGCCACTCTCTTTCTCACTTAGATTAGAGAGCTTAGGGTCTGTTTTAATGCACCAATCATGTCCAGGCATAGATTTGATGCAAGTGAACATCACATTGCCACGGGTTCTACACTCTCACAAGAAACACACACTCAACTATTGCACACATGCATAGGTGATGGAGGTTTCCTTTTACACACATATGCAAATTCATACAAACACGTGACAGGGGTTCATTCATGAGGTAGCTTATATGTTGAGAGAGGAGTAAAACAGAGACTCACATGGGGCTGGAAGAAGCTGAAGCATAGGTTCTTCCATGAAGCTACATACTAACACGTATAAGGGTAGTTCACTTATCATGCATGTAGTCTCATGTGAAGGGGCTTGAGAACATGAAACAGAACAAAGAAGGAGCACATGGGAGAAGAAGGCTCGAGTTGATTGTTTAAACGAAGGAAGTAGCATGTGAAAAAGTTAAATAAGGAAGCACGTAATAAATAAAGTTTGGGCAGGAGAATAAGAACCACATGAGGAAGAAGCTGGGGAATAAAATAAAAAGCAGAACATGTGATTAAGAAGCCATAGGTTTAAGGGTTTGGAAAGCACATGAAAAAGAACAAAGGAAGGCACGCGATTTATTAAGAGGTAGTACACATCCATTTAATCTCATCCATACATCCACATTTCAATCATCCATATCCATTCATCCAGAGGCTAGGCACGTGATCATTAAAGTACAAGAATAGAGAGACTCGGGGAGGAGGCATCAATCCATCATTCACACAACATTCATCATCCATATTATTCCATTCATCATCGTCTCCTCCACATTGTCATGACTCCATTCCATTCTCCTCCATCATTCTTCACTCATGAGGGCATAATTGAATATTATGGCTAGCTTGAAAGACAACCTTAGATTGAAGCTTGAATCTATTAGAATTAGCAAGAGATTTTGACTAAGCTTTCTATTTTATATTTTCTCTATTCTACATCAATTTTTGTTCTTGGCCTTGCTTGGTTAAGCTTGTAATTGATTGAGATTAATATGGCTTATAATTGGTGGTTAGTTAGACACTAACTAGAAGAGTATTTGAATGATTAATTGATACAATTAAGTGCTGGATTTTTAATTTTCTACAATTATCCATGTATGAAGTTAAGGTGTTTGATGAAATGCATGTGAGAAATTGAGTGCTTGAATGTCTAATTTGAGGTTTTCTTGCAGTTTGATTGGTTAATTAAACATTTAAGATGAAAATCTAGAGGTTGATTGATTAATTAATCACTTATTTAAGTGTTCAAAGATCTTTATCACAAGAATTAGTAATTTAATGGGAGTTGAGATCTCAATTAACATCAAATTGCTAGTCTCTTAAATCTTGTATGGTAACTCAAGATCATTTGCTATGAACACAAAAAGGGACTCTTAAACTAGAACCATTAACAATTGAATTAGGATAAGGATAATGAATACCAAGGGAACCATCCAAAGCTAGTTACATATCTATCATTCATTTCTAAATTCATGTGTTTAAGTAGTAATTAGGAACTTTAATTCAATTTAAATTCTAGATAGTTTAATTCAATCAAACCCCACTTTGGTTAGGTAGCTTTTAGGATCTTTTTACACTTAGAAGGCTCAATTAAACATTAAAATCCATTTTCAAGAAAAATAATCTAGGTTGCACCCTATATTGCAAATATTTTTTGACCTAGTTTTATTTTAAGGTTGCACGACACAACCAGTCAACTAAGCTTAATAGTTACACAATATCAAGTCATTCATCAAGTATTAGTTAGATACAATCACAATGTTCGATTCCACGGTAATTTGATTACATAACCAGTCCCTATACTTGGCAATTCATGATGCAATGCAGCAATTACATAAAAACTAATATTCTTGTTACACAAATCCAACCTTACAAGGTTTCCAAACCTATGTGCTACTAAGCGATACAATAAGCTTCCATTAATTTCTCCTTGCCACTAAGAGGTCTGGTCCCTGAAAATGTTAGCCCATAATCAGGGTGAGATATATAATCTCAATAACAAGAGGCAAATTCTATATGTATGTATAGATTAATCAACATAATGCAATTATATAGAAAATATACTGAAGGTATCAACATCATCAGCAAATGAACTAGTTAGACTACTAGTAACTACCGTCTCATACCAGTAATCACATACAACATGTTAAAGGCCAAAAACACTGAGAGAGACCTGTCCACGGCACCAACTCTCCAATGAGTACAATCTAGGCTCAGTGCATTCAAAAGTATGATTACAACTCAGTGCCTGATCGAAGTTCAATGCATGGGTGGTAGCCACACCATAGCTCTACCATAGATTCACAAGGTTTAATCATAACACAATTCAAGTTGCCAACCCATCATTTAGCATTTCAAAATCATACATGTACAGTAAATATCATATTAAAATAAACATATACATGGAATTAGCAAATTAACCCAAGTTACCTCAATGAAACCTAATTACTCTTCCTCTAACTACCATTAAAATCCAAATGTACATCAAGCGTATGACAAGTATAATTATCATTATTTCTAGCAACAAATCAAATATCCAAAGAGTTGAACTACCAATGACTACCTAGATGTTACTTACCTAACCACCAATGGATTCCAATTTCAGGTTCTAGCTTCCCCACACCAAAAACCATCATAGTTCACTCTAATTTCTGGGTAATTTCACAAAAAATCAAAGCCCATATCATAAGTCAACTATAGTGGTCTCAAGCTAGCAGAAAATGCATCAAAATGGGAAAAGAATACTTACCTAATAAAACCCATAGCCTCAACTTCTGAAAATCCACCATAGGAGCACCAAACAACAAGTTTTAGTTTTGGGTGAAAGATAAAAATGCTCTAAATGATAAACCAATCAGTTCAAATTGAAGAGAAAAAAGAGAAGATTAAATTTCATAAAGGTCACCTTAGCTGAATCTTGCTCTAAGTGGGAGAAATAGAGCCAAAATAATGATAGAAACCTTAGCCCTCTCCTCAAGGTGCAAAACACTTTTGCAGAACCAAGTGTTTTGCTCTCACAAATGGGTGTGGTTGCTAAACCTTTAGAGTTATTAGTGAGAAATGGGCTGACCCATTAACCCTAGGTCCAATTGGGCTTATTTCTAATTGTTGGGTCATTGCTTTGTGAAGTGGGTTACAGAAACTCTTAGGAATTAGGAAGAAATGTGCTGAATCAAAGGCCTAAAAATCTATTTAGGTTCTGGTGTAAGCTTATTAGGCATCAAATAGAAAAGTTTATTAAGGTTTTGCACTGACTTAAGGGTCCATTCAAATTGGGTCTACTTAAGAGTGTAATTAGGCCTCTAGGAACAATTGGACCTTCTTATAACTAAAAATGAACTTTTATATTGGGCTTTAAACATAACTAAATGGATAACATGGCCCAAATTAAATATCCATCTCCCTTTCCACTTAATTAACTTTATTAATTACCCAAATTAATTCCCTAATTCATCATAATTATCTTTAATTAAGTTTCGAGTGTTACATAGCTCAAGGCTTAATTAAATTGTTCATAAGGCTCAAATTAATTATCCACCTTTCTTGATTAATTTTTCCTAATTAAACCCATATTAACTTCTAATCCATCATAATTATTTTTAATTAAAATTTGGGTGTTACAAATTACATTTTGGTAAATTGAACTGCTTCTTAATTTGTTTTAGTAGCAGACTTTTTGTTTTAATTAGTCCTTTAATTTCACATACGACCCTCGATTAATTTAATTTTGATTATGTGAATTCTTAATCTAGTTGATTTGATCAAAGTGTAACACCTTAGCTATCTAACTCTTATTTAATTACTATGGATTAATAGCAAGTCCATTTACTGATGAAAGAACATACTAAATCCAAAATTTCCAAGTTATAAACACTTGCGTTTTTCATGATTTCCATGTCTATCCAACTGTAACCATAAAAGTAAAATGTATATAACATTCTAAGAAAAATTCAACAGAATTTCCCCTTATAAAATTGATCATCCAAACTAATAAATATAATCACATTTTAGCCCTAACACACAGACATGGAAAAATATAGATAATAACAATATCAAATATCACAATCTGGATATATATATCGTCATCTGGTACTGAATAACTTAAATTGGAGTTACATCACTGTTAATAGTATACTGGAGCATGTAAATACATTACAAAGGGAGCAACACTTAATACATACATTCATTGTAACATTACAATAAAATTAGGTATAAAATATTCCTATAGTTTTACAAATTCAAATATCATTCTTTCTTTTTTTCTTTGCTAGCATTGGAGCTTCCACCTGGCACTAGTTAGTGGGGAAAATAGAGATGGGGGTGAGATTCGAGAGAATCTCAGTAGCTATAATCAAACCACCTAAAATAAGCATGAGGCAGCTAAGCAAGAATAATGTAAGTATGCATGGTCATGGAAAACTAACATAAATGCTTTACATGTTTACTACATACTCTATCATGGTCATGAATCTCAACTTAGCTTAAGCTTTTCTCTTGGGCTTAGGAGAACTACTGCATCCATTCCCATTGCCCTTCTTTATCTTATAACCTCAGCTCATTAAACATAACATGAAAAACATGACATATAAATGATGCAATGCAATAAAGCATATACTGCAATAAAATAAATAATATAATACAATGCATATCAAGCTCAAACAAGTTTGCATGCAACTAGATAGGGAAGAGTAAGCTACCTTGTATAGATGATGGAAATTTTATAAAAATTCTAACTTTCTTGCTTTGTTTCTAGCTTTATTTCCTTTTCTTTCTTAGCTTTACACTTACAATGAGGCGAAGCCTCACTAGCTTGTCCTAAAATATCACATAAATATATCATTAACATCTACCTAAAACCCCCCTCTTACATGCTTTCAAGACACATGTTTATTGGATGGCAATTATGCTGTCTAAAATGCTCAAATTTGACCATATTTAAGGGCCCAAATTTATGAAACTCCTTTTGGACTTTTAATCTCCATAATTGGTTCTTTACTTAGACTTTAGGTTAGGGATTTCACTAAGCTTAATTCCTAAGCCAATTTATACTTCTATAATTCACAATTCAAGCCACAAATTCTACATTTATTATTCATTTGGTCATTAGTACTATTTGTAACATTATATCTATTTAGCCTATTTCATTTCATTTCTAATTGCATTCCCTTGATGTAGCAAACTTCCAAGAAAAACTCTATTAAAATCTTATATTATTTTATGTTGCGTAGCAGATAAAAATTTCATTTCGTGTCCTATGGACCATATAAACTCATCCATCTCATTCTCCTATTTAAATACATACATACAACTCAAAACCACCTTAAAATGTTGCCAAAAACTTGAGCTCATAGCATACATACACAAAATAATACAAGGTTGCCTCGGGTTCAGCTACTAGATTTCTGGTACCAACTTTGAAAAATTATAAATAAATCTAAAAATATCAAAATCATGCACACTATACCATTTTGGAAATTTACAGATGTTAAATTTATGCTAAAAATAATTCTAGACCAAAAAGGAATGTATAGCCACTAGAAATTGATAGAACAGTACTAGAGGTACTACTACATTACTAGTATTGACTCTGAACTTTAAAAATTCATATCTCTCTGCTCAGACATCCAATTGGGCTAATATCAGTGGCCATAGAAAGCTTATCATGTCTAGTTAATGCTATAAAATTTCATGAGTATTGGACATCATTTGGCCCTCGAATGACATAGGAGAAGATACTGACCATATGAATAGTAACCATATCAGAATAACAAAAATTTGGCAACTTTAAAAATTCATACTTAATTCCACATAGCTCCAAATAATCTGGTCTTTAACTTTTCAAAAAGATCTAGATGAGATCTATATGCATGCCAAATTTCATGAGGAAATTCGTTCATTGGTTTAGATTTTGATATAGGGTTGCAAAATGGTCACTTTTATGCTTCTTAAGGGTCTCAAATGGTCCAAATTAGCTTCCAAGACTTTCATGGCCACTTAGGCATGTGGGAAAGCATCAAAATAGTTTATTAAACATGTCTCAAAGGTCCATAAACCTAGATCTCACAAACTCACTCTCCCACTCCAAGGTACACACAAGAATATACAAGCTTTACCTTGCCATTCAATGTCAAAAATTTGTTATATCATTCAAATGACATCAATTCTCATATATACATCACATATCCATATATTCATACATGTTCAAAAGGTTATAGATCATTAATTTACATCTTGTGACAACCAAGTAGCTACAAAATAGAAAAATACACATTTCCTTGTCATTCTCTCATCTTCCAACTTACTGGCTCCCATTTCCTTGCTCACTTAGTTTACCTAGAATTGTTAGGTAATGGGGAGGAAGGAATGAGATTCTAGGAATTCCAATAGCTCTTCTCCCTTTCAAGCACACATAATGGATGTAAATTCAAGTCTAAAAATGCATGCATGGCTATCTTGAAATGCAAAAACATACATGGAACATTTCTTGCATTCAAGAAGTCAGATATAACATACATAAGCTTGCCAAGGCAATAGTTTAGCCTTACCTATTCTCTTTGAAATTTTTGGACTTGCCTCACCCATTTTCTTAAGTGACTTTTGACTAAGTTTCACTTTTTAAAGACTTTTGACTTTGTCTCACATATTCTTGGGGACTTTTGGCTCATCCTCACCCTAGCTAAGGGACTTTTGGCTTCACCACACCCAAGTAAGCCATTCATGTTCATAAAAACATCATTCAAGTACATAAGCAAAGTATCATGGTACCATGGCATATAAATACATGCTAGAAACATCTTTCATGGCTTAGACATATACACACACATTCAAAGACAAGAAAAACATCCAATCATGCACAAGAGAAAGAAGAGAGAGCTATCTTGATTGCAAAAGCACACTTTTTTCCTTGAAAAATCTTCCTCTCCCTTAGCCACACACTCACAAGGATGTGAGACTTGATTCCTTTGGCCTAGACATATCACATAGAAGCCAATTACATTCTTGGAACAATTTCTAAAGCTACACATGCACTTGAAAAGCTAGATTGCTTCTAAGGTTCAATTATGGTTCAAAAAGGCACCTAATGAAACAACCTCGGGAAAACATGATCTTGGCTCCATTCTCTCCTTTAATATATGACTCTTGACCCATTTAAACTCCTTGGAGCCATCACACATTCATTTTAAGGAGCCTAACTAGGTGTTGCTTCTTTAAGTCACAATATAGAACCTAGAGCTACATCTCATTATCCATGACTTCTAAAATTTTTTCAAGGCTTCCTCTCATGTTGTCCCATCATATATGATACAAAACTAAGCTTGAAAGAAATTAAAACACTCCCTAGGTGCTCCATTCCTTCTTGGTTGAGGTTGTGCCTTCTTTGGACACCAATGGAGTTGTTTTGCATACTTTGATGGGAGATGCATGTGTGAGGCTCTCTTGATGTCTTAAAAACTCATATGAACTCTTAAACATCTTAATTTATGGCTAGAACTTATCTTACAAATTAAGGTGCAACTAAAACCCTAGGCTATTCATCTTGGAAAATTATGGTTCTTTCTTTGTTTCCTTTACATATTCTTATTCTCCATACTCTAATTCCTAAGATTCATCCTTGGTTTGGTTCAAAATTCAATTCCTCTTGGCTGTCCATACATAGGGTGAAATGCACAAGAAGAAGAATAAGGAAGGAGAAGCATGGAAACAACCAAACTACTTTAGTTTCCTAGCCTTTCTTGGATGCTTTTTCTTTTGCTTGGATCCTCCTCTCCAAACTCAAAATTCTCCCCTCTGGTTTGACCTAAAAACAACACCAAAAACTTCAATAAAACTAAAGGAAGGAGGAGGAGAAGGAGGAGAGCAAGTTTACTAAAGCAAAGACTAGGAAATTCCATGAAAATCATACCTTTCTTGCCTTGTTTTTCCTCTTCCTCTTCCTTTCTCTTGTGCACCTCTCTCTCATGGTCTCACTTCTATTTTAGGGTAGAAATAAAGTCAGCCAAATAAGGAGAAGAGTGGGGCACATCATATATATAAGAGGAGGATTAAAATTATTCTAAAGAAATTTCATTTATGTCACGTAAACTTGACATTTTTGTTTTAGGTCCATTTTAGCTCCTTTTTGAGAATTGTCTTTTCCATCATAAAATTTAGGTTCTTTAACTTATAAAATGCCTTTAGGTCTCATGGTCTCTCTCCCTCTCATTCCAAACATGCATCACAAAAGATGGCCTTACCATTTGTTGTGCTATAGCCATTTAGTTATCTTCTTTATTTCTCAAATTAAATGGATCAACTTACAATGGAATTTCTTATATCAATGAATGCTCCATCCACCTATTTGATGAAGAACTAATAGTATATTTTGGGTATTGGAAACTTCCTTCATCCGCTTGAACATTAATAAAATCCATAATAATCTAATACATTAAGAATTTAAATAATAAAAAAGATTAATTAAAGTAGAAAATTAAGTTATAATGCCCAAAAAAACTAAATTAATAAAAATAAATAAAGTCTAGGTCAAGACTTAATAATATAAGAACTCATGCGCAATATAACTTTAGTGGTTAAAACTTTGCATTATTTTCCTTGGAACCTAAGTTTAGTTCTAGTTGGGGCCATTCTTATTAATTTTTCTCCTTTAATTCCTCTCCTTTCTCAGCCACGTTAGTTGGTGCATGAGGACCTAAGCTAACTTTTGAAAACTTTTCTCCTAGCTTTTACAACTCTTTCAAATTGTTAATAGGTCCTTTATAGATTTTATTATAAAAGAGTCTAGACTAAGTCCACATGTCATTTTCTACTCTTTTCCTAGCACCCTTATTGTTACACATTTTTTTAAGTCGTATAATTGAAGCTTCCAGTTATTTCACGCAAGTTGTGAGGAGAGAGAGAAACTAAGTCATTACTTCTTTCCATGCTATAGTACTATGCCATCATCCCCTGTTCTTCATTTTTCTTCCTCCCTGTTGATGCATCATGTAAATGCCTCTTTTTTTGTTCTCTTCTCTTGTGTCCATAGTAGATAGGTTTTATTGTGCAGAACTCTTTAAGACGTTACCCCTTGTTCCACACTTTCAATTCCATCCTTTGCTAATCATGTTTTCTTCTGGCTAGGTAACTTTTAATTTTAAAGCAAAACTACCTCCCTATTTTGGTTACCCTAAAGGACCTCTTACTTCTATTAAATTCATGGGTTCTTCAAGCTAACGACTAGCCAAACTCCTGTTGGGATTTGTAGACACACATGGCAGAAAAATTAAACAGAACATGTAAAAAAAATCTCTCCCATGGATCCATCATATTTGCTTAAACTAAAGTAAGGTAGAAGAATTATACCTCTAGTGTAACACCATATTCATTTAATACATGTCATCTCATTTCTAGGCATACTTCCTTGAATAATACATGATCTTGAGAAAAATCTATTAAAATAATATATTATATTTGTGTTACGTCGCGGATAAAAATTTTATTTCATGTCCTGTGGATAATATGAACTCATCCATCTCGTTTTCCTATTTAAATACATGTATATAACTCAAAATCATCTCGAAATGTGGCCAACAACTCAAGCTCATCGCATATATACATAAAATAATGGAAGGTTACCTCGGGTGCATGTGCCAGATTTTTGTCATGAATATTTAAAATTCATAACTAATTCTAGAAAAATCAAAATCAAGCACACTATACCATTATAGAAAGCTACTGATATCTAATTTTGGTAAAAATAAGCACAAACCAAAACAAGAATGTCTAGCTATTGGAAATCGATGGAATAGTACCTAGACTCAGCTAGTGCTACTAGTACTATCACAAAACTTTAAAATTTCATATCTTTCTCCTCAGACATCTAATTGGGGTGATCTTAGTGGCCATAGAAATATTATTATGTTTGGTTTATGTCTGTAAAATTTCATGAGCATTGGACACCATTTGGCCCTCGAATGACATAGGAGAAGAAACTGACCATATGAATAGTAACTATATTAGAATAGTTGAAATTTGGCAACTTTAGAGTTCATAATTAATTCCACAGAGCTCCAAATAATCTAGTATTTAGCTTCTTGAAAATCTCTAGATGAGATCTATATGCATGCCAAATTTCATAAGGAAATTCATCCATTTGGTCCAATTGTGCCATAGGGTTGCAAATTGGTCCATTTATGTTTCTTAAAGGGTCACAAAAGGTCCAAATTTGCTTCCAATGCTTTCATGGCCACATGAGCATGTGGGAAAGTACCAAAATGGTCTATTAAACATGTATCAAAAGTGCACAAAGCCAGATTTCACAAACTCACTCTCTCACCCCAAGGTATACACAAGATCATACAAGCTTCATCTTGCCATTCAACGTCAAGAATTTCCTACATCATTCCCATGGCATTAATTCTCATATATACATCAAGTATCTATGTAATTACACATGTTCAAATGATTATACAACATATTCATCATAAGATTACATCATATGCCATCAAAATGATTACACATAGAACAAAATCACACACTTTCTTGTCGATCTTCCTCTTTTAAGCTTGGTGGCTCCCATTCCTTAGTTCACTTGGTCCACCAAGATAAGTTAGGCAATGGAGAGGAAGGAATGAGATTCTAGGATTCCTAATAGCTCTTCTCCCTTTCAAGCATACATAAAGGATGCAAATTCAAGCTTAAAAATGCATGCATGGATATCATGGAGTGCATAATCACACATGAAGCATTTCTTGCCCTCAAGAAGTCATATAAAATATACATAGGCTTGCCAAGCATTAGCTTCACCCATTCTCTTTGGGATTTTGGACTTGCCTCGCCCATTTTCTTAAGGGACTTTTGATTAAGCCTCACTCTTTAGAGACTTTTGGCTTTGTCTCACCCAAAAGCCCTCATGGCTTTTGGTTCATCCTCACCTTTACTAGGAGACTTTTGGCTTCACTACACTCAAGCAAACTAAAACATGTTCATAAAACATCATTTAAATGCATAACATAGCAACATGGTAACATGGCATATAGATACATGCTAAAACATCTTTGATGGCTTAAAACATACACACACACATTCAAAGACAAGAACAACACCTAATCATGTATAAGAGAAAGAAGAGAAAGCTACCTTGGTTACAAATGCACACTTTTCTCTTTGAAAATGCTTCCTCTCCCTCGGCCACACACTCACAAGGATGTGAGACTTGATTCCTTTGGCTTAGACACATTATATGGAAGTCAATTATACTCTTGGAACAATTTCTAAAGCTACACATTCATTTTAAAAGCTAGATGGTTCTTATGGCTCATTTATGGTTCCATAATGCACCTAATGAGGCAATACCCATAATCCATGATCTTGGCCCCATTCTTTCGATCCATTTATAATTCTTGACTCTATTTAAGCCTCTTAGAGCTATCACATAATTAATTTGAGGAGCTTGACTACATGTTGCTTCTTTAAGTCATAATATAGAACCTATGATACCATTTCACTTCCTAGGCTTCCTAAAATTTTTCCAAGACTTCCTCTCATCCTCTCCCATCATATATGATACAAAACCAAGCTTGGAAGAAATTAAAATACTCCCTTGGTGCTCCTTCCATGCGAGCCCAAGGCTATGACATCATATGGTACCAATGGAGTTGTTTTGATTTCTTTGATGGGAAAAGCATGTGGGAGGCTCTTTTGGTGTCTTAGGAACTCATATGAACTCTTAAACTTCTTAATTTATAGCCAGAACTCATCTTACAAATCAAGGTGCAACTAAAACCCTAGGTTGTGAATCTTGGAAAATCATGGTTCTTTCTTTATTTCCTTTGCATATTCTTATTCCCCACACTCTAATTCCTAAGATTCATCCTTGGTTTGAATAAAATTTCAACTTCTCTTGGCTGTCCATATGTGGGACAAAAAACTCAAGAAGAGGAACAAGGAGGATCAAGCATGAAAGTAGCAAAATACCTTATTTTCCTAACCTTTCGTAGATGCTTCTTCCTTTTAGCCCACAAGTCATAAGTGGTCTTCAGCAAAATATTATGATTACCCCAATTTTATGAGAATCAATGATTTGATACAACCTATCCTATAGCCCATGTCAAGTCCCTTTTATCACACGATATATAGGTCAAGCACAAGGCATGAAGATGTCATCCTTGTATCGCTTGACCATGCTTTCTTAAATTTATCCACCACCTTATCAAGAGAGAATATATTATCTTAACAAAAAAATAGGATAATCTTCTATTCAAAATAGAAAACAATCTAGAGAGTAACTACATCGAAAGTGGACTTAGAGATAGATGGCCTAATGACAGGAGGGAGATTCAAAAGGTTGCAAAAAGCAATTGGACTTCAATTTGCTACATTAGAGGCCCATAATGCTAATACATATATTAAGGAGGCTAATGGAGCCTTTGTGTAACACCATAATTTCTTAGCTCATTTCATACTATCTTTAGGCCTCATATCAAGAAATTCACAAAGAGGCAAGGAAAATAGCATTAAATAATGTATTTCTTAGAGTTACGTCGCATATAAAATTTTTCTTCAGAGTCCCGTGGACTATTTGGGCTCATGTATCATATTCTTATATTTAATTGCATGGATACAACTCATTTTCATCATCAAAGATGGCCTACAACTCATGGAAAGCAAAGGGAAGCATAAAATACATATATGCATTTTCGGCCAAAATTTTCTCATTTCTGTCACAAATTTTGGAAAATCATAACTAATTATAGAAAAATCAAAATCATGTATTCTTGGCCATTCTGGAAAGCTACACATGTCTAATTTATACTAAAAATATGTCCAGACCATAATAACTAACACAGAAGACATTTGACATTTAAAATGGTCTAGAGGTCTAGCTGTCCACTGGTGTTGTTATAGAATTCTACAACAAACTTCAAAAATGTCCAATTAATTCCACAAAATTCCTATTCATGCAAATGATACCAATCTCAAGCTATGGATGTTAGTTAAAGGGAAAAAATAACTCCAGACTAGCTCAAGCACACCTAGACCTCGAAACTCAATCAAATAGTACCTGAGGTAAGTTGGGGCGCCTGGTACTGAATAGAATCTTTAAAAATTCATATCTCCCTCTTTAAACATCCAAATGGGGGTGCTTCTAGTTGCCACAAGTTACTAGGAATGTCTAGTTTCTCTATATAAAATTTTGTAGTAATTGGACATCATTTGAGCCCTTTGTGATAGAAATCATTTTCAGACCAAGTGAATAGTGCATTAGACCAAAATCAGAATTTTTGCTAATTTTGAAAATTCATTAAATATTCTATAAACCTTTAAAAATTTTGTTTTTTAACTTTACAAAAAGCTCTCAACAAGCTCTATTTTCATGCCAAATCTCAAATCAAAAAGAGCACATTTGGACAAAAAATGACATAGGATTTTATTATGGTCAATTATGGCTCCATATAGGATACCAAAGTGTCCAAATGCTCTCTCTTAATGTTTGGCACCTCTTAGACAAGTATAAAAGCATGATTATGACTTGTGTAAGCTACCTAAATAGTCCCAAACCTCATGAACCTCATTTTGGCCATCTCACTTACACTTATACACATTTGCATAAAACCATTCAAGAGGCCAAATTGCCATAGCATACTCATTTTACATTCTAATAGTCACATAACATAATCTCTCATTTATACATAACATATTATCATAATTATACATGCTCATAAAGTCATTTGTCATATACAACCATAGATTACACATTTGCCACTTTGATGGCCTTAAAGAAGCCAATTCTATGCCTTTCAATGTCATGCTTTCATCTCTCAAGTGATTGGCTCCCATCTCCTTGCTATCTTGATCCACCTAGCATGTTAGAACATTGGAGAGGAGGGGATGAGATTCAAAGAATCCCAATAGCTCATATCCCATTTAATCATACATAAAGCATGCAAAACAAGTCTTACAAATGTATGTATGGCATGTAGACATGTGCAATCATTCAAGGAGCATTCTGTTATTTAAAAAAGTCATATATAGCATACAAGGGCTTGCCAAGCAAGTGGATTAGTCTCACCTAATTACTTATAGATGTTGGACTTGCCTCACCCATTCTTTAAGAGGTTCTTGGACTCAACCATACTCTTAGGAGTCAACCTCACTTTTGGGAGACTCTTTACTTTGTCTCAACCAATCTTAAGGGTTCTTGGCTCATCCTCACCATGGTTAAGGGTTCTTGGCCTCACTATACTCAAGCAAACCAAAACAAATATCATAAACATCACTTAGAAACATAATACATCATCATGGTACCATGGAGTAAGAGCTCATGCTAAAACATTTTTCATAGTTTGAAATACACATACACACATTCAAAGACAAGTAAAGCAAGCAACCATGCATGAGAGAAGGTGGAGAGAACTACCTTGCTAGCATTTGTATACTTTTCCTTAAG
Source organism: Erythrophleum ivorense (assembly GCA_026724425.1). Classification (NCBI taxonomy): domain Eukaryota; kingdom Viridiplantae; phylum Streptophyta; class Magnoliopsida; order Fabales; family Fabaceae; genus Erythrophleum; species Erythrophleum ivorense. The sequence continues at coordinate 8,318,161 of JAIUCV010000010.1, forward strand.
CTTTGAATCCTCTCCCTTGACCTCACACACCCAAGAAGGTGGAGATCATTTCTCTTGGCCTAAACACATCATATGGAAGCTAATTACACTCTTAAAGTAGAGTCTAAGGCCACACAAGTTGCTTAGATACTAACTTGGCTCATTAGCCCCTTTATGTTTCCAATCATACATAAAGCATGCAAAACAAGTCTTACAAACTTATGCATGGCATATAGACATGTGCAATCATTCAAGGAGCATTTTTGGCATTTGAATAAGTCATATATAGCATATAAAGGCTTGCCAAGCAAGTAGATTGGCCTCACCCAATTACTTGTGGATGTTGGACTTGCCTCATCCATTCTTTAAGAGGTTTTTAGACTCAACCATGCTCTTGGGAGTCAACCTCACTTTTGGGAGACTCTTTACTTTGTCTTAACCAATCTTAAGGGTTCTTAGCTTATCCTTATTATAGTTAAGGGTTCTTGGCCTCACTATACTCAAGCAAACCAAAACAAACATCATAAATATCATTTAGAAACATAATACATCATCATGGTACCATGGAGTAAGAGCTCATGCTAGAACATTTTTCATAACTTGAAATACACATACACATATTCAAAGACAAGTAAAGCAAGCAACCATGCATGAAAGAAGGTGGAAAGAGCTACCTTGCTAGCATTTGTACATTGTTCCTTAAGCTTTGAATCCTCTCCCTTGACCTCACACACCCAAGGAGGTGGAGATCATTCCTCTTGGTCTAGACACATCATATGGAAGCTAATTATACTCTTGAAGTAAAGTCTAAGGCCACACAACTTACTTAGATACTAGGTTGGCTCATTAGCCCCTTTATGTTCCAAGAATGCACCTAATGAAGCAACACCCATCAAATAAATTATAGGCTCCATTCTTTCCTTTCAAATATGATTCTTGACTCCTTTTAAGCCTCTTGGAGTCATCACACAATTAAAATAAAAAACTTAACTACATGTTGCTTTTTTAGGTCATATTATGGACCATAAGGCACCAACTCACTTTCTATGGTTTTTAAATTTTTTCCAAGGCCTCCCCTCATCTTCATTCATCATATATGACTTATGAGTGGGTTTAAAAAAATTTGAAACTCTCTTAGCTATGGTTACCCTTCTTGGGCGAGACAATGAAGCATGATGGCTTCCATGGAGCTTGCTTTGTTTTCTCAAGAGAAGATACACATGAGAGGACTTCTAGGGATCTTAGGAGTTCATTCAAATACTTATTCAAGCATAGGAATTAAGAGATCAAATCAGATTTTGGAAGGAACACTTGAAACCCTAGAAATTGCATCTTGAAATTCCATGATTTTTTTGTTAATTCTTTTTGCATATTCTTAATCTCCACACTCTTTTTCTTAAGAATCACCCTTGGTTCTACCTAAAAATCAAACCTTTTTAGGGTTTCTTAAGTGGGGCGAAATGGTGGAAGAAGAGGAGCAAGGGGTAGCAACCATGGAAGAAGAAATTACCTTGTTTTGTTACTTTTTCTCACTTGAATCTTGTCTTCTTTGGCTCCTCTCTTCAAATCCGAATTTTTTCCTTAAAATAGATTTGTAAACTTCATTATAACCATAGGAAACAAAGGAGAATAGAGGAGAAGAGGTTTAAAAGAAAGAGAGCATGAAAAACTACAAAATTTTCTTATTTTAGCTTAAATTTCTCCTCCTTTTCTTCCTCCTTTTGTGCACCTCATCCCCTAGGGTTTTCTCTAGTTTTTGGGCAAAGCTTGGTTGACCAAAATGGAGGGGGAGAAAGGGCACATCATATATATAGGTGGGATGAAGAACACTTTTCAAAAATTCCCATTTTGCCCTTTGTTCTTGGCATTTTCATTTCTAATTCGTTTTAGCTCCTTTTTGAGAATCCTCTTTTCCATTATAAAATATGGTTCCTAATTTAGTAAAATGCCTTTGAAATCACTCAAATTGGAGCTAAAACCTTCTCGAACGAATCCTTCAAAGTTCAGGTGCATCGACGTTAGAAAACATCCACCGAAGGGGTTTTAATTGTCCCAGGCCTTCCCATGGTTTTTAGGGGTGCTGAGAACCCTGGGGAACTCAAAATTTTCATTTAAAAAGCCCTCTTATATGAATTCCAAAATCTGTTCAAAATTATGAAAACGCTATTATATTTTGTAAGTTTTTCGTAAGAAATTGTTTCTTCATTTTAGTTCTATTTTTCTTTCCATCTGAGCCTGGGATTCTCATTTTTAGGAGTCTAAAATGCTTTCCAAATTTTTTGGGACCTTAAATACATCATTTTGGGAGACTTCCTTTTGTATCCAATGAGTTTCGTTCATTTACGGAAAAATAATATGTTATGTTTCTCATGTTTTCTCTTATTTTTAGAAAATCGGATGTCACACTTTACCATGCTCCTTCAAGCCCAAATTTATGCTTAAAAAGCCCAATGGAGATGAAGGACATAAATAGTGCTTCAAGCGCTAATTGGACAGTCCAAATTAGTCTTAAATGGCCCATATTTACTCTTTAAGCTAGATATACTTATTTTCTAAGTCAGATAAATTAGTTTCTCAATTTTTACTTATTATATTTTAGGAAAGAATCATATTTCTATTTGACTTGATTTTAGCATATCTTTAAGATAGGATATTTATTATTTTAGTATAATTTGATCAAAATAAATTAGGAAGCAATTTTTTTTTGCCTTGGGCACACCACCCTAGGCTCTAAAAAGCCATGTAATGCACATTATGAAAGGGATTTGTAGAAACAAAGTTATTCTCAAGTTTTTTCTCCAATTGTGTGAGTTTTATCCTTTCTCTACTTTTGTGAAGCCTTTGTCTTATCAACGTATCTTTGGGTTAGTGATTTAAGTCCACAAAAGCTCAAAATTCGTGTTTCAACCCAAGTGCATTGTTGTATAGGTTAGTTCACTGTGTTCATCATTAGGTGTGCTATCTAAGTAGTAAGTCTACATTTTTATAATGTTGGTTGGCTAATTACTTCCATCAAGTCTTGAACCATCATCTATCCCACAACCTACGCCATAAAGATTGGGCCACCCCTTAGTTTTGCATCATTTCATATCAGAGCTTTAGTTTACATGGTAGGTTGCCTATCTTTCATTCATTAGCCACTTCTTTTCCTTCTAGCTTCCAGATTTTCTTGTTTACCATATATCTTCTTTGCCATAATTTAATACCCAAAGAAAAAAAAACTAACCTTTCTACCTTTCTTTGTTTCCAGATTTGATCTTTAGTGTGTAAGATTTAGATTTTATACCATAGGAGACATTTATTTTGTAATCTGGAAATTTTTCTTGTTTGGATATTTTGTTTCATTTCTTATCTATTTGACCCTTTTTCATTTAAGCTTTTGGATAACTGATAAGCATTTCTTAAAGTTCAAAATCTCAACTTTCACAACATTTTGGAATCCTTCCAATTAAAGTTTTCTATGTTAAGATATATTAAGTTTTGGTTGGTAACATTTTCTGACTCTCCCAAATCTGATTTGTTTAGTTTGTTTCCTATTTTGTGATTTTCTTGTTTGCTTCTTTCATTAGATCAAGCTAGAAGAGAAAAGCAAAATAAAAAAAATTTGTTGATTAAATAATTTTTTATTCCATTTGTTTCCTATTTTTGTCTTATTTCCTTTAATCTTGTGTAGTGCACTTCCCTATTTTGATTTGCCTTCATTTCCTTTTTCCTTTGTTTGAACTTTCTTATTTTGATCTTGAATTATTTCTTCATATTTGAAATTTTCAAAATTGCATTATGTTTAGGGATTTTAAACTTGATATTGCATTACTAAATGGTTAAATCTTTTTATTTCTTTTTAGAACCCTAGCTTAACCAAACCCTAACCTTAATTATGACTTATGTGCACTAATCATAACTTTTTAAACCATCCATCTGCACATACTTGGTTGAATCAAGAATTGGCAATATTGGAGGATCACTTAACAAGGTTTTAGGTGGCATAAGAATTTAGGCTTGATATTGAGAGGTAAAAGACACAAGTGGGTAAGATCATTATAGAAAAAGCCAAAAAAGAGATAGAGAAAATATGAGTGAGGGTGTTATATCTTAATTAAGTGAAGTGTTTGTGAGGTCCTATATACTTTTGTTTCCTCTTTTCTTTTTCACTCACATGGCAAATAATTGAGAAAAAGGAGTTGCTCATGAAAGCAATGACAATCATAATCCATTGGGGGTAGCGCTAGTGAGTCATTTTGAAAGGATGCTTGATAAAAAGATAAAGGTTCTCCATGAATGCTTAAATCGAGTGGAGAGTAGAACTTCTAGTTAAAGGACTACTCAAACTAACTAAATACAAGCTTAAGCTGCACATTTACAACACTATGAGTACGTGGACAACATAGAAAGCCATGACAAAAAGTATGAAAGGGAGGAGGTCTAGCCAAGAAGAAGGCCACTCTACCTGCAAAGAGGACCACCAAGGAGGCTTAAAGATAAAGAAGAAGACCTTGGGAAAGTCAAAGTTAAAATTTCTTCCTTTCATGGCAAGAGTGATCCAGAAACATACTTGGAGTGGTAGATGTGTGTAGAGTAAATCAATTTATACCATAACTACTTCAAGGGTAAGAAGGTAAAAATTGCTGCTCTTGAGTTTATTGATTATGCTCTTATTTGGTAGGCCCAGATGTAGAAGGAGTGGATTATGGAGAGTGCCTTATCTCAACATGGAAAGAGATGAAGGTTATCATGAGGAGGCAATCCATTCCATCATATTTTCGAAGGGAACTTCATAATAAGCTTCAATACCTCACATGAGGATCCAAGAGTGTGGATAACTACAATAAGGAGATGCAAATAGCCATAATTAGAGCTCATGTAGAGAAAGATCTAGAAGTAACAATGGCTTGCTTCTTACATAGGCTTAATCATGACATAGTCGATGTTGTGGAGATGTACCACTAAGTGGAGATTCATGACTTGTTCCATTAAATTGCCAAGGTAGACAGACAACCTAAAAGGAAGAATATTATAAAGAAAAGCTCTAAATCAAATTCTTTCAACACATGAAGGAACAACCTAAAGAATGATATTCACTCTTCTTCAAATTCAAAGGAGAAAAGCTGGTTGCCCTACCCAAGTAGGATGAAAGTGGACCTAGTTCTTCAAGAAACTGAGACATAAGATGCTTCAAGTGCTAAGGTATAGGACACATCTCTAATGAATGTCCCAACAAGCGAACCATGACTATCAATAACCTTGGTGAGTAGGAGACTGAAGAAGAAACAACTAAAGAAGAAGAAAAAGAGCTATTCATAGAGAATAAAGACAAAGAATACATAAAAGAAGGAGAATTCCTTGTAACTAGGAGAGCCCTTAGTACCTAGATGATGGTGAAAGAAGATGAGCAAAGAGGGAACTTGTTCTATATTTGCTACCAAGTCCAAGGGAAAATTTGTGGTGTGATCATAGATGGAGGAAGTTGCTATAATGTGTTAATCACCAAGCTAGTAGAGAAGTTGAATTTATTTACCTTTAAAAAACAATTGCCATATAAGTTTCAATGGCTCAATCAATGTGGAAAGTTATGATGACTCCCTAATTTTAGTATTATATGATATATTTTATGATGGAATAGAGAATCATCTGGTTGTTTTATTATGAATTTTGTAATTTAGTTTAGATTTTCAATCAGTGTAAATGATTAAAATATAAATTTTGTAGCAATTTTAGTAGCTTTATGATTCATTTCATTTTGATTTTAATCTTAAGAGAGGGATAGAAACCTACTAAGAGGGAATAAAGAAAAGGAGAAGGCTAGAAAATCAAGAGCAAGCTGTCTAAGTCTCCTCACAATAGCGAGGATACCAATTCACTATAGCTTGCTCGTGGCCCATACAAAATCCATGGAACCTTTAGCATTAGCACAAGTGTAACACCATAACTCTCTAGCCTTTCTCATGCAAATACGATGTCTCATGCCATGCACTTTTCAAGAGAACAAGGAAATGGCATTAAAATACTGAATATTTTTGTGTTGCAAAGTGTATGAATTCTTCATTCAGTGTCCCATAGACCATATGAACTTATTCAACTCATTCACATCTTTAATTACACTAATACAACTCAAAACCATCTAAGGAAGTGGCCTAGAACTCATGCAAGTGAAAGGATTACATGAAATTCAAGAGTGCAGCCTCGGCCAGAAATCTCAATTTACTGTCATGAACTTCGAAAAATCATAACTAATTCTATAAAAATCTAAATCATACATTCTTTAACATTATGGAAAGCTACAGATGTATAATTTATTTTAAAAATATATCCAGACCTCAAAAAGGGATGATAGCTACCAGAAATTGATGGAACAATACCAGAGGTCGACTGGTGCTACTAGTACTATTCTCCATCTTCAAAAATTCATATATCCCTGCTCAGAGGTCCAATTGGGGTGATCTTAGTGGCCATGGAAAGCTTATCATATCTAGTTTATTTTGTAAAATTTCATGAGTATTGGATATCATTTGGACCACAAATGATACAGCCTAAGTTTCTGATCATATGAATAATACTTGTATCAGTTCAGTAGAAAATGCTAACTTTGGAAATTCATAATTAATTCCATAGAGCTATAAATAATTTGGTCTTTGACTTCCTGAAAATATCTAGATAAGATCTATATTTGTGCCAAATTTCATGGGCAAATTCGTTCATTTGGTCAGATCTTGACATTGGGTTGTGAAATGGCTCATTTTGTGTCACTAAAGGGGTCCAATGGTTCATTATGAGTTCTAAGGCAACCATGACCACTTGAGCACGTGGGAATGCACCAAAATGGCCTTCTAAACTTATCTCAAAAGTGCATAAATCCAGAATTTGAAAACTCACTCTCTCACCCTATGCCATACATAAAAGCATACAGGGCTAGTCTTGCCATTCCATACCCAAAATGCACTATACCATTCATATAACATTAAATCTCATTTGTACACGATACATTTTCATAATTACATATGTCCATAAGATCATAGGACATATACAACAATGGATTACAATATTTTCCACTCATATGGCCATAAAGAAGCAAAATCTAAGCACTTTGTAGTCAAACTTTCATCTTCCAACTTGGTGGCTCCCATTACCTTGCTCACTCAGTCCACCTAGTATGTTAGAACATTCAGGAGGAGGGAATGAAATTCAAAGAATCCTAATAGCTTATCTTCCTTTCAATTATACATAAAATATGCAAAATAAGTCTTGAAAATTCATGCATGGACATATTGAAATATATGAGTATTTAAGAAACATCCTTAGTATTTGAATAAGTCATACATAGCACACATAGGCTTGCCACATGAGTGGATTAACCTCACCCATTCACTTATGGATCTTGGACTTGCCTCACTTATTTTCTCTAGGAGGTTTTGGCTCAACCTCACTCTTGGGAGACACTTTACTTGGTCTCAACCATTTTTAAGGGTTTTTAACTCATCCTCACCGTGGCTAAGAGTTCTTGGCTTCTCCACACTCAGACAAACCCAAGCAAACATGTTAAACATCATTTGAAAGTATAATGTAACATCATAGTACCATGGAATAAAATCTCATACTAGAATACTTTTCATAGCTTAAAACACACATACACACATACACACATTCAAAGACAAGTCAAACATACATTCATGTATCAGAGAAGGAGAAGTGAGGTACCTTTGTTGCAACCACACACTTTTGCTCATGAAAATGCTCTCCCTTCCTTAGCCTCACATACACAAAGGTGTGGAATTTGTTTCTCTTGGCCTAAAGACAATTTATGGAAGCTAATTAGGTTCTTGAAATCATTTCTAAGGCCACACATCTTCCTTAAACACTAACTTGGTCTAATAACCCCTTTATGGCTCCAAAAATGTACCTAATGAAGCAACATCCATCATTTGAGTTCTAGGCTCCATTCGTTCCTTTCATTTATGATTTTTGATTCCGTTTAAGCCTCTTGGAGTCATCACACAATTAAAATAAAGAGCCAAACTAAGTGATGCTTCCTTAGGTCATATTATGGAACATATAAGGCCATCTCACTTTCTTTGGTTTCTAAATTTTTTCTAAGGCTTCCCCTCATCTTCACTCATCATATATGACTCAAAAATAGACTTGGAACAAATTAAAATTATCCCTAGGTACTCCAACTATGCTAGGCTGCGGCTATGGAGCAATAGGATACCAAGGGAGTTTGCTTTGTTTTCTTGATGGGAGATGCATATGAGGAGCCTTCTAGGGATATTAAGAGCTCATTTAAACACTCATTTAGGCCTAGGAATTATTGTATAAAATCAAATTTTGCAAGGGACACTTGAAACCCTAACTTTACTATCTTGATCTGCCATGGTTATTTTGTTGTTTTCTTTGCATATTCTTGTTCTCTACACTTCATTTTCTAAGATTCACCCTTGGTTCTACCTAAAATCCAAGCCCTCTTGTGGCTTGTCATGTTAGATGAACCAAGGAAGAAAGGGCAGAAAAAGTAGCTACCATGGGATAGAGATTTTACCTTATTTTTCCTTATTTTCTTGGTTGTTTCTTCCTTTCCTTGGCCTCCTCTTTTCAAATCCAAATTTTCCTCTCTATTCTTCCCTCACAGTAGATCCAACAACTTCAATAAAACCATAAGAAAGAAAGGAGAAATGGAGAAGAAGAGGTTTACCAAAGAGAAAGCATGAAAAAACCAAGAAATTTCATACCTTTTGCCTTGTTTTTTTCCTTCTCTTCCTCTCCCTCTTGTGTGCCTCACTCTTAGGGTTTTTCCTTTGGTTTAGGGTAGAAATTAAATGAGCTAAATGAGTGAGGAGGTGGGGGTGCCATATATATATATAGGTGGATTTAAGAAAGACTTTTTAAAAATCCTAATTTTGCCCTTTCATCTTGGCATTTTCATTTCCAGTTTGTTTTAGCTCCTTTTTTAGTACTGTCTTTTCCATTAAAAAATTTAGGTTCCTAATTTAGTGAAATGCCTTTAGAATCACTCAAATCAGAGCTAAAACCTTTTCAAACGAATCTGTCAAAGTTCAGGTCCACTGTCATTAGAAAACGTCTACTAGAGGGGTTTTAACTGTCTTAGGACTTCCCATGGTTTTCAGGGCCTCTAAGAAACTCAAAGAACTCAAAACTTTCATTTAAAAAGCCTTCCTATGTGAATTTCAAAATTTACTCAAAATTATAAAAATGCCATTACGTTTCGTAAGTCTTTCATTCAATTTCGTTTATTCATTCTAGCTCCATTTTTCTTTCCATCTGAGTATGAGATTCTTATTTTTAGGAGTCTACAATACTATTTAAATTTTTTAGGACCTTAAATAATTCATTTAAAGGGACTTGCTTTGAAAATGCACATGTTTTCGTCGTTTAACAAAAATCGAATATTACAACAAGCTGTGACGAGAAAACTTGGAGTCTGAAACTAATAAGCTCTTTCAATAGTGAGAGATATTTTTCACTATAGCGAGGCTCATTTCAAGGAGCTAAGCCTTTTAAGAGATATTTTGAAGGGAAAATACATAAATGAGCTTAGATTTGGAGGCAATAAGCTTAGATTGAAGATTGGAGGCCAAATCAACACATTATTACTGAGTTTTCTAATCTTCCTCCTTTCTTCTTTCATGGATTCTAGTTTTTTCAAATCTTCTATTTAGTTTTTAATTTTCAGAGCTATATGTGGCTAGATGTGGTGAATCTTAGGTTTACATGAACCTAATGCCATATAATTGAGATATTGTGTTGTTTAATTGGTTTGAGCTTTGATTTGAGTGCTTAATCTAGTTTGTCTTGTACATTTAAAAGTTTGCCCACCTCTTTCATAGATTTGGGGTTTAAGATTAGCTCTTGAGAAAAGGAAATCTTAATGGACCATTAAATTGAGCAACTTAAGATTAGGTTAACCTAATTTTGTTCTTAGATATAGAAATATATCTAAGGAATCTATGTAGTTTAAAAGGATTGAGCATAATTAACAAAATTAATTGTGAAAGAGATCTATAATTAAATAGAATAGAAGTCAAAGTAGTTTGAGAGATACTTGGACTTAATTTAATTCCTTAACTCTCATATCATTAATTAAATCAATTAAGTGAACAACTTAATTTTTGGCAACAAAGGGATAGGAAACCTAGGATGCTTCTTAGTGTTAATTCTCATTAGAACAATTCTGAACACTTAGTTTATTCTTTCAATTCCATTTTATTTTTTATGCTAGTATTTTGGCGTTTTTCTTGACTTAAACAAAAGCAAAACTTGTTAGACCTAACTACATCTAAATTAATTTCTTGTGGGACAACCTTGAGCCACTATACTACATACTTAATCCGTACGCTTGTGAAATCTATTGTAAAATTAATGGTTATCAAGTTTTTTGGTGCTGTTGTTGGGGAATTAAGCTAGACTATTTTAGACTAAGTAACTTCTTGGTAGTTTTAGTTTAAGATTGTTGTTAGTTTAGTTAAGCCTTTTTGTTATTTAGACTTAAATTCTAGATATATTGTCATGCAAGTACCATAGTTTTTGCCATCTAAGATGAAATCTAAATTGAGAACTAGGTCAAAGACAAGAAGCATCTAAGAGATTACAATTGAGAGTTCACCTATAGAATTCACATTTGCTAAAGAAGAAGAGTTGGACCAGATTGAGAATTAGGAGAAAGCTCCAATTGAACCATAAGGGTCAGCTCATATTGAAGAACACTAGACAGTTCAAGAAGAAGGACAAAGAAGAGTTATAGCCATAGGAGAAGAAGAATATGAAAGGCTAGGAGTTAACGACTTCTTTAGTCGTAACAACTGTAGGTATCAATCGAGTATCAAAGTCTCAGAATTTCAAATAAATAATTTTGAGATCAAACAAACAATGCTGTAAATGTTGCAAATGAAAGGACAGTTCAATGGTGCCTACCATGAGGAGCCAAATAGACATCTCCTATCTTTCTTCGAGGTGTGTGATTCATTTAAGCAGTATGGAATGCTAAAGGACGTGATCTGATTATAGCTTTTCCCTCTTTCTCTGCAAAGGAAGCCAGAAAGTGATTGAATAATTTGCTGGAAGGTTCAGTGAAGACATGGGAGGATCTTGAAGAAAGATTTTAGGTGTGATTTTTCCCTCACGATAAGATGGTTAATCCTAGAGCAGTAATTACTAATTTTAGACAACAATTGGGTGAAAATTTATATAAAGCATAGAAAATATTTAAACAGCTTGTCAGATAATGTCCTAGTCATAATCAGGACAAATGGGTCTTAGTTCAAACATTCTATTCACAGTTGACTTCAAAGTCACCAGTAAAAATGGTTGTGAAGAGTTTAGATGGTGCCATTTCTTAAATAGTGGCAATGTTGGCACCAATGAATAAATGTTTTGATCAATTAGAAATCCAAGTTTAGAAAAATAGTAGCTATACAGGAGTTAATGCAGTCCACATGCCAACTAACTCTTGTGACTACTGTGGGGAAGCATATCCTTTTGAATTCAATCCTACAAGGACTATCCTTGAGTCTTATAATTATACTAGAAATCTACAAAGGGCTTAAAACAATTCATGCTCTAACACATATAATCCTAGTAGGAGGAACAACCTGAACTTCTTATGGAGCCAGGTTGCATCTCTTAGTTAAACATCATTTTCCAGACCCAGACCAATGGCTCCTATGCGACCGTCAGGATTTACGCAACAGCCAAGGCAATAAGTACCCATTCAAAAAAAAGAAATCAGGAATGGAAAAGATGATAATGCAATTTATGGATGAGCAAAAGGCAGTAATGAAAAACATGGAAATGCAAATTGGGCAATTGGCATCGAAGTTGAATATGATGAAGCAGGGTGGATTACCTAATGATATAATTCCTAATTCGAGATGAGAAGGAAAGGAGGAGTGTAAAGAAATCACTTTGCATAGTAGTAAGCAATTTCTTGAAGTTTATAAGTTTAAGGAGGAATTAGTATGTGAAAGGGATCAAGTCATTTCAAAGGAAAGTGTAAAGTTGATTGATTCAGAAGAGAAGAAGGAAGTGTTAAGTAAAGAAGAGAAAAATAGAAGTGTAGAAAAGGAAGATAAAAGTAAAGTTAGGATAGTGGACCCTCAAAGAAGAGTGCCTTTCCTTCCTTTTCTACAAAGATTTCAAAAGAAAGCTTTAGAGGAGAAATACAAACAGTTTCTCCATATATTCAAACAACTCCATATTAACATTGCATTTGCTAAAACTTTAGAGCAGATGCCTTTATATACAAAGTTTTTTAAGGAGATTTTAAGTAACAAGAAGAAGTTGAATGAGTTGGGCACAATTATACATACAGAAAAATGTAGCATGATAATTTTCAATAAATTACCTCCTAAGCTATGGGATTTGGGTACCTTTTCAGTGCCGTGTATTATTGGAAACAAATTTGAATGAGGAGTTTAATATGACCTAAAATCAAGTGTGAATTTAATGCCTCTCACAATTTTTGAATAACTCTAGCTTGGAGAAGTATAATCTACTTCAATTACTCTATAACTAGCTGATTAGAGTTTTTCTAAGCTAAAGAGTATTATTAAAGATATTCTAGTCAAGGTGGATAAGTTTATATTTCCAATTGATTTTATCATAGTAGACATACAAGTTGATAGGAAGCAACTCTTTCTGTTGGGTAGACCCTTCTTGGCAGCAGCTCAAGCTCTCATTGATGTAGAGATGAGTGAAACCAAGCTAAGAGTAGGGGATGAAGATATTCTTTTTAATATGAACAAGGCTATAAAATTCTTTGATAGTATAGATGAATGTTTTTGAGTTAAGATTCATAAGGAATGCATTCAAGAAGTACTGAAAACATATAAAGAAAAAGAATCCTTAGAAGTATTGCTACATGAGATTGACATGGTTGAACAGTAGGAGATTGATCAATGTAAGATGTTGATACATGCAAATCCCTAATAGTTGAGTTCTTTGAGGAATTTTGAACCATTAGAGTTAAAGTCTAGAGTGGTTCCATTAATGAAACCATCTATTGAAGAACCTCCAAAGTTGGAATTGAAATCATTGTTGTCTCATTTAAAGCACACTTTTCTAGGTATAAATAACTCTTTGCTAGTTATCATTTCTGCTTTTTTGAATGATAAACAAGAGCAAAGGTTGATTAATGTGCTTAGGGCTCACAAGACCACTATGGGGTGGACAATTGTGGATATAATAGGTATTAGTCCAGCAATTGTGATGCACAAAATTTTGTTGGAAGATGAGCATAAAAAATCCATAAAGGGGCAAAGGAGGCTAAACCCAATCATAAAAGAAATCGTTAAGAAAGAGATACTTAAGTGGTTGGATGCAAGGATCATATACTCTATCTCTGACAGTAGTTAGGTTAGTTTAGTACAATGTGTACCAAAAAAAAGAGGAATGATAATGGTGAAGAATGATCAGAATGAGTTTATCTCTCCTAGAACTATCACTGGGTGGTGTATTTGCATGGATTATAAGAAGTTAAATGCGGTAACATGCAAAGATCACTTTCCCCTCCCGTTCATTGACCAAATGCTTGATCATTTGGCCAAGAAGTAATATTTTTGTTTCTTGGATGGATATTTAGGATACAATCAAATAGCAATTGCTCTGGAAGATCAAGAAATGACAATATTTACTTGCCTTTATAATACCTTTGCATTTTGAAGGATGCCCTTCAGCTTGTATGATGGTCCCACCACTTTTCAACACTGCATGATGTCAATCTTTGTAGACTTTATTGAATATACAATGAAAGTCTTTATGGATGATTTCTCTATTTTTGGAGAATCATTTGAAGTGTGTTTGGCAAATTTGGAACAAGTTTTGAAGCGATGTGAAGAAAGGAATTTGGTGTTGAATTAGGAAATATGTCATTTCATGGTCACCGAAGGAATTGTTTTGGGCCACAAAGTCTCTAAACATGGTCTAGAAGTGAATCATGCTTAAACAGTAATGATTGAGCAACTTCCACCACCCATTAATGTTAAAGAAATTTGGATTTTTCTCGATCATGCCAATTTTTATCGCCAGTTTATCAGGAACTTTTGAAAAATCACAAAGCCTCTTTGTAAACTTTTGGAGAAGGATATACCCTTTGCTTTTACTGATGAATGCTTGAGAGCATTTGAAGAGATAAAATAGAGGTTGATCCCTACACCCATTATTGTAGCTCCTGATTGGAGTCATTCGTTTGAACTCATGTATGATGCAAGTAATTATGTAGTAGAAGTTGTTCTTAGATAGAAGAAGGGCAAGGTATTTCATCCAATCTACTATGCTAGCCAAACTTTAAACAGTGCTCAGGTAAATTATTCCACAATTGAGAAAGAAATGTTAGCTACGATTTTTATATTCAGTAAATTTCATGTTTATTTTATAGGTGCTAAAGTAACTGTGCATACTGATCATGCAGCCATTAAATACCTGTTAAGTAAAAAAGAGTCAAAATCTAGGCTAATTAGGTGGGTCCTTCTGTTACAAGAATTTGATGTACATATAGTGGATAGGAAAAGAATTGAGAATTAAGTTACTGATCATTTATCTAGGGTAGTTCAAGAGTTTAAATGTATGGATAATGTTGTGATTGATAAATGTTTTTCAGATGAATAGTTATTTCTTTGTGCAAGCTTGACTAAAATTCTATGGTATGCTGATATCATAAATTATCTTGTGTGCAATGTCTTACCACTTAATTTAAGTCATTACCAAAAGAGAGATTTTTTGCAAGATGTGACTTATTACTTATGGGATGAACCTTTTCTTTTTAAAAGATGTGCTAATTCTTTAATTAAAAAGTGTGTGCCTAAAGTTAAGCAAGAGCTTATTTTGCATGCTTGTCATTCATCTGCTTATGGGGGTCATTTTAGGAGTTAAAAGATTGCACATTGAGTGTTAGAATTTGGTTTTTATTAGCCTAAATTGTTTAAAGATACTCACAATTTTGCTATTAAGTGTGATTGATGCCAAAGAACAAGGAACATTTTAAGGTGGCATGAAATGCCACAATTTGGGATTTTAGAAGTGAAACTCTTTGATGTCTAAGGTATGGATTTCATAGGCCCATTCCCTTCATCTAGGGGTAACCATTACATACTTATGGCTGTAGAATATATGAGTAGATAGCCTGAAGCTATGGCTTGTTTAGCCAATGATGCAAACACAGTGATCATATTTCTCAAGAAGAATATCTTCACTAGGTTTAAGGTGCCTCGAGCCATTATTACTGATGAAGGCACTCACTTCCACAATAAGTAGTTGAAGAATTTGTTGACTAAGTATGAGGTGCATCATCGAATGTCTCTTGCCTATCATCCTTAGACCAATGGGTTGTGTGAACTCACTAATAGGGAGATTAAAAGAATATTAGAAAAAACTATTAATCACTCTAGAAATGATTAGTCTGACAAATTAGATGATGCTTTGTAGGCGTACCGAACTTCTTATGGAACACCTATTAGGATGTCACCTTATAGGCTTGTTTATAGGAAGGCATGCCATTTATCCTTGGAACTTGAGTATAAAGCTTGGTGGGCTATTAATAAGCTAAATCTTGATCCCAAACTTGCTAATACTCAAAGAATGCTTCAACTTGATGAATTAAAAGAATTTTGATTGAAAGCATATGAAAGTTCAAAAATTTATAAGGAAAGAAATAAGAAATGGCATGATTGGCACATTCTTTATCAAACTTTTGTACTGGGACAACAAGTATTGCTATTCAATTCAAGGGTCAAGTTGTTTCTTGTGAAGCTCAAATCAAGATGGTCAGGCCCTTACACTGTAATTTCTATTGCATCACATGGAGCTATTGAGATTAAAAATTAAAAATCAAGTGATTAGTTTAAAATCAATGGGAAAAGACTTAAACATTACTTATGGCGAGAATGGGATCAGCAAAAAAGAGTCTATAGCTTCACATCACCTTCTTGAGCATTTGGGATAGTCTGGCTGAAGACTATAAACTTAGCACTCTTAGGAGGCAATGCAATTTTTTTCCTTAGATTTTTGTTTTTAATTTTGTTTGTTGGGCTTTGATTTTTAATCCTTTACTTGATTTTGCAAAGTGTGAGGTGTACAAGAAAGGTTGAAGGTTAAGGACAATTTCTTTTTAGAGAAAGCATTGCAATGAAGCATCTATTTCAAGCAAGGAGTTCTTATTAACTAGGTTAATGTGTTCATTTTGTTTCAATTAAGTAGGTTTTTAAATTGAAATGAATTATGTCAAGGGATTGAATAGAGTGGGATAGAATATCTTCTTTAAATTTTCTAAGTATCATTAGTTTTAATTTTCACCATAGCGAGTGTCCATTATTGCCACTGCGAGTGTAGCTTGCTTAGGTTCTTGTTATGAAATCCAAAGAGTTCCTCATTATGGCATGCGCAATAGAGAGAAATTTCATGTTCCCAATTTTTTTTTAGTGTTCTCGCTATTGCGTTCATGCCTTTTTGCCATAGCGAGACCCTTGTTTCTCTAATCTAGTATAAATTTCAAAAAGTTGCTCGCTATAGCAAGATTCTATGGCTTACTAAAACATGCAAGTGTACTCACTACTGTGAGAGAACCACTTCGCCATTGCGAAATAAGGTAGTTTTGTTGCTTGGTGTATATTCTAGAGAACAACTCGTAATTGCTTAAGCAATAGCAAAGTTCTCTGGTGGTTTCAGATTAAGTGTTATAAAAAAATAAAATAAAATAAAATAAAGTAAAATTCCTTCTACTAAGAGTTCCCTCTGGCTATTGCATCTTCCTTCCCTTCTTCTTCTGGTTTTTTTTTCTCTGTGAACTCTTGCTTGCAATCCAACCCCTTTTCATGCCATCTTCTTCATTGTTTCAATTTATCGCAACATCAGGTATGTCTTCATTATTCCTCTCTCTCTATTTTGCTACACAAGATTGCATGGTTTTGAGAACATAAGGTTAGAAGTTGTGTGGCTTTGATTTCATAAATGTCGGTTGCTATGATTGTAATAATGGCTATGGGTGTGCTATTCATATCTCTTTATAGATTTGTTTTAAGTGTTCAGGTGTTTTGGACTAAAAAATTTGAGTCTACATATACTGCTTTTCCTCACCATTATAAGGATGAACTCACTATAGCAAGTATGAACAAAAATTGCAGAATTTCATATCTTCATTCCCTATATTGTTTAATATTTTTATTTCACTCATTCTATTTCAAATAAGTTTGTTTACTCTTGTTTAACCCTAACTAACTCATTTTGACATAGGATTTTCCCTAAACTATAATGGTGTGCCTTTGCTTTTGTTTGCTTTGGTTTTAAACTCTTAATGATTGGGTTGTTTGTTGCAATTTATGCAAGGATAAATTATTTGAAAGAGAGTGCCTGTGTATAGTCTTTGTACTTAACTGTTTGTTACATTTATTTCCATACCATCTTAAATTTTACTTTTTATGCAGACTTTATAGCACCCAAGAAGTAAGCCAAGATAGCTCAAGCATCCTCCTCCAAATAAAAGAAAAAGAGTTATGATAAGGATCGATTTGCTTTTGCTAGAGCTAAATTTTGTTTTAAGCAAAGATTTTTAGATGGAGGCCTCACTGAAGATAGGTATTATGAGCCTCATCCATTAAACCTCACTTTCAGTGATTTTGAATGGCACCATCTGCAAGTGTTTACTAAGAAGCCTATGCATCTCATTCCTATGATGATTCAAGAATTTTATGCAAATGTTGAAGACACTAAAGAAGATGAGGACAAATATTATTGTCAAACTACATAGGCTCAAATAAATGAGAAAGTCATTTAAGATTTCTATGAGTTGCCTAATGTTGAGCACTATGCATTTAAAGCATATATGGAGGATCAGAAGTCTATTCTATGGGAGGATGTTGAAACCACCATAGCCAATGAAGGATAGGCTTAATTAACCAATATAGTATACACTATTGCTCAGTTGCATAAACCTTCTCGTTATTGGCTTTAGTTCATTTCAAGCAATATTATGACAAGCTCCTATAGATTAGATATGACTCAAGAGAGAGCTCTTCTTACATATTCTTTTATAATGAGAAAGTAGATGAATATTCCCCACCTTATGATTTTGAATTTCAAGTAAGTGGCATGTGTAATACCTTGGCCCATTAGTTTATTAAGTGCTTAAAAAAAAGAGAAAGAAGAAGATTAGGATATATAGTTAAGCATAGTATCTCCACCATTTTGACCAATGAATTTAGATGTAGTTTTCCCTATGCACTTGATGAATGTAGGATGAAGAATTGGGAGATTAAGTAAACCTAAATCAAACTAATTAATTAATGTAATTTTTAGTGATTTTTCATAATTGAAACACTTATTCAATTAGATGGTAATTGTAGTAATTTAGTTTCCTTTTATATAACTTCAGTTATTTTTCTTTGATAAATCCAATAGATTTACTTATGGATGGATGTCTGATTGTTATTTAAGAGAGAAATGATTTAGGTATAGAGTGTAGCTGCTCATTTTTAAAAATATATATATATCTATAATAAGAAAAAATAAGAAACATAAAAAAGAGAAGAGTCTACTCCAATGGCTGAAGCTACTTAGTAATCGAGAATTTGCACCAAAAAGTGTGAACTTGCACATCAAACAATGATAGAAACTAAGAGTATGCAATAAGCACTCTGAATCAATTTCCTTAGTTTGAGTAACTGGGTGGCTTCATAGCCAATGTTGTCATTCGCGTAAAAAGGATTAAGAGAAATGAGTAAGAGAAAGAAAAATAATAATAATAGAAAAAAGTGGAAAAGGAAAATTAGATAATTGTGTTGAATTGATATGTTATTGGATAATAAAACCAATAATCTCTACTAAATAGCCTTAATGATTGAAATTGGAGTAGATAATTGAAGTTATTCTTGGAATTATAATGTGGTTATTGATAAGATTACTTGATTGTTTCAAGAACCATCTATTAAACCACACACCCACACTTTGGACTTAAAAGAGGATTTGTTATAATTGCATTAATTGTTAAATTTAATTTGAGTTTAGTTAATCTTTTGATTCTAACTCTGGTAATAATTCAAGTGTAGGGGAACTTTTAATCTTGGTTGGTTGGATCTAAATTCTAGTAGGTATGCTAGCAGTCATTTTAATTGTCAAGTTTTGAAGAATTGCTTGAGGACAAGCAACAGTTTAACTATGGGGAAGTTTGATGACTCCTTAATTTTAATAATATATGATATATTTTTTGATGGAATAGGGAGTCATCTGGTCATTTTATTACAAATTTTGTAATTTAGTTTAAATTTTTTTTAATAAGTGTAAATGATTAAAATATAGCTTTTGATTTTAATCTCGAGAGAGGGATAGAGACCTGCTAAGAGGGAATAAAAAAAAAAAGAGAAACTAAAAAATCAAGAGCAAGCGGTCCAAGTCTCCATGCAATAGCATGGATGCCAATTCACTATAGCGTGCTCATGGCCCATACAAAATCTAAGGAGCCTCTAGCAATAGCGCAAGCTGTGGCAAGAAGACTTGGAGTTTGGAATTGATAAGCTCACGTAATAGCAAGAGGTATTTTTTGCTATAGTGAGGCTCGTTCACTGAAGCACACAACTTTGATTTTTGGGTTTAAAACTTGAGAGGCAACAAGGGTTTTAGGGAGCTGAGCCTTTTGGGAGATATTTTAAAGGAAAAACACAAAGAGAAGCAGAGATTTAGAAGTAAGAAGCTTAGATTGACGATTAAAGGCTAAATCAACATATTATCACTGAGTTTTCTGGTCTTCTCCCTTTCTTCTTTCATGGATTCTGGTTTCTTTGAATCTTTTATTTGGTTTGTAATGTTCAGAGCCATGTGCAGCTAAATGTGCTAAATCCTAGGTTTATTTGAATCTAATACCATGCAATTGAGATATTGTGTTGTTTAATTAGTTTAAACTTTGATTTGAGTGCTTAATTTGGTTTATCTTGTTCATTTAAAAGTTTGGCTACCTCTTTCATGGATTTGGGATTTAAGATTAGCTCTTGAGAAAAGGAAGCCTTAATGGACCATTAGATTGAGTAACTTAGGATTAGGTTAACCTAATTTTGTTCTTAGATATAGAAATATATCTAAGGAATCTAAATAGTTTAAAAGGATTGAGCATAATTAACTTAATTAATTATGAGAAAGATCTACAATTAAATAGGATAGAAGTTAGAATAGTTCGAGAGACACTTAGACTTAATTTAATTCCTTAACTCTTAAATAATTAATTAAACTAATTAATTGAACAACTCAATTTTTGGTAACGAGGGTATAGGAAACCTAGGATGCTTCTCAGTGCTAATTCTTATTAGAACAATTCTAAACACCTAGTTTGTCTTTTCAATTTCATTTTATTTTATTACACTCGTATTTTGGTATTTTTCTTGACTTAAATAAAAGTGAAACTTCTTAGGGCCAACTGTGTCTAAATTAATTCCCTATAGGATGACTTTCAACCATTATACTACGTACTCAATCCGTACACTTGTGGAATCTATTACAAAATTAGTTATTATCAAGTTGAGGGTAACAAAACAAGTAAATGTAATGTTTTCTATTGGCAAGTATAAATATCTATATGATGTTGTACCAATGAAAGCATGCCATCTTTTGTTAGGTAAGCCTTGGTAGTATGATAGGTGTGTTACACATGATGGTTTTCTAAACCATTATTCTCTTGTACTTAGAGGGGAACCTATAATTGTGATATTTGGTTTTTCTAGAATTAGAACAAAACCAATGAGATTACAAAAGGAAACCCCTATAATGAAATGAAATGAAATAAGGTGAGATAGAGCTAGAGTAATAAATAGAGCATCTAAAAATAAAGGTAAGGATCTAGAGGTGGCCTGAAATCAAAATAGAATTAGCTAAACGGCTAAATACAGGACTCAGTGGCAAAAATCATAATTTTGAGCAACTTCTTAGGAATTTAAAGGATTTTTAAATGATAAATTAAGCCCACTAGGGTTCTCAAAGCCCTTGAAAACCATAAAAACCAATAGAATAGTTAAAAATCCTCCCGGTGTGTGTTTTCAACAAAGGGTTGACCAATATATTGACCAAATGATTTGGGATGGTTCCAAACTCCATAAAATTGGAAGAAAATATTTTTAATAAATTAGAGGACCTAAAATTTCATATGGAAAAGACGGTTTTCAAAAATAAGCTAAAACGAGCTCAAACAAAGAATAGAAGTGAGGGACGTAATTAATATTAGGGAATTGTTATAAAAATCTTCCTCTACCTTCTAATATAGTCAAGTCAGCACTCTAACCATCTCTTTCAATTTAGAACTGAGAAAAGCAACCCCAAACCAGACCAGAAATGGCATGAAAAATGGGAAAAGAAAGAGAAAAGAAACTAAGGCAAAAAGGTATGAAAATACATGGAATTTTGCAATAAGCTAGTTATGAAACTTTCTCCTCTCTTCATTCTCTTTCTCTTGATGGTTTTATATTCTTGAAAGGAGGAGTTTGATGGCTAGCCTCATGAGAAAAAGTGGAGGTTTGGAGCAACCAAATAGAGCAAGAGAATCACCACTTAGTAAGTTTTTAAACAAGGTATGCCATAAGTTAGAAAACTTGATATTCTTTGGACTTTCATCCTCCTTATGTTTTGGCCTAGAGAGAGAGACAGATGATAGAGCTTAAATTTAATAAAAATTTGATAGAAACAAGAGTTTAGAAGGGAAGAGAGTAGGATTGTGCAAAGAAAACACCATAGAAAGTCATAGAGAGCATGTTATGTCACCTAGGGTTTCAAGTGAACATAGAAGATTTGGAACCATGTAAGAGTATTTTAAGTAATATGAAACCATAATTAAGCTAAAGAGAAGCTAGAGAACATAGCCATGCATAAAAATTCATGAAGGAAGCAAGAAAACTCCCATTAGCCCTTTTATGAAGTGTGTCTCGACCTAAAGCTAGATGAAGTACTTAGGGAGTGATTTCATGAATTCTAAAGTATTAAATGGTCTAAATATGAGCAATGAACACTAATGGAACCATTGGAATGAATTTAAGACTCCCATTTTGAAGAGTGAAATTTTAAGATTCATAAAGGGCCTAATGAAGCAACCTAGTGTTGGCCATATTTTGGCTTGCATGTGATGGCCCTAATAAGTTCTATTAAAGTCTTATGGCTCATACCAAGAGAGATCTTGAGGCTGGAGGTTGAATTATGAGAGTTCCCTCTTAAGGTACTTAAAGTAGCTTAAATTTGCATGTTAAGTATTCATAGGCTTATGTAGCAAGGAAATGAATTAAAATGGATTCTAATGGGTTGCCTTGCATTTGAATGAATGTGTTTAGGCCAAGCTAAAGCTACTCCATTTTTTGGTGTATGTGAGCCCGAAAAGCATGTAAAGAAAAAGCAAGAACAAGTGGGTTAGTGGCATCATAAACCTCTTCAAGTCTTAAGGTAGCTTTCTCTCCACTTCTTACATGTAATCGAGTGCTTGGATAAGTTGATATGCTTATGTGGGTAGTTGCTAGATGCTTTCATAAAGTATGATCCATTATGTTTTCATATGATCTTTATGAGCACTTTATGTTTATGAAAAGTTTATATGATAGCTCCTAACTGCCTAAGGCATGGAATTAAGTGCAGTAGCTTTTCCTTAGCTTGGGTTAAGATTGATAGAGCCTAACTAGTTTTATGAAGTTGCCATGGCTAGAAATGAATGAGTTTTCATGTTATATAATACATATGATTTACATGATGCATGTGCATAGCAATGTTGCTCCACATACATTGCATTCACTCATGGCATTCTTGTGTGTATGGAACTGGATGAGATTTTGCTACTGAGATTCTCCCTGAATCTCACCCCCATTATATTGTCCCATTATTTTAAAAGTTGTAAACTAAAGGAATTATTAAAGGAGGTCCCCTAAATTGAATGATTAAAGGCCAAATAAAATTAGGGTGATAATCTAGATAATTGAAAAGAAGGATACATGGGTAGAAATACCCAGAAACTAGAACCAGAATAGTTAAACAAATTTTGACAAAAAGATAATGGCTTTTTGTAATTTTTATCAAATTTTAGAAAACTCAAGGAAAAGAGTTTTAAAGCCTAAAATTAAGGTCACCAGGGTTTTAAAAGGTCCTGAATACTATTGGAACAGTCAGAATCAACTAAGACCTTTTCGAGGTGCTGAAAGGTTCAGACAATGTTGAAACTTTAAGTGGAACTAATTTTCACCATTCTAAGCCATTCAAACCCCAAAATTAATGTTTTTTTGTGAAAGAGCACTTAAATATTTGTAAGGAGCAGTTAAATCCTGAAAAACCTAAAAAATGAGCCTAAAGTAAATAGGCATATAAGGGTAAAATGGTCATTTTGAAAAATTATAAAAGAGGCTTCTTTAGTAAGATTACACCTCATCATCTTCTCCAAGCTTCTATTTTCAAAATTTTAGAGCATCCATGGCATGACATTAAGGAAGAGAGAGAGAAGAAGTTTAAGCTCCTAATTAAGTAAGTAAATGACTCGTTTCATCCCATGCTAGTTAAGAAAATTTTTCCTCTCTTTAAGAGCTCTCTAATGGTGATTTTCTTTCTTGAAAACTTGAAGATTTAGGTTTGACCCAAGCCAAAAAGGAACTCTTTTCAAGAAACCAATCAATAAAAAATAATCCAAGCGAAGAAAGCTTCATTTTAAGGTAAGACTTTACTTGAAACACTTTCAAAATCTTGTGTTTTCAAGCCATTTAACCTTCATTCTAGAGAGAGAAAGTGAGGAGGAGAGTTTTTCTTGATGTGTTCTTGATGGAAACAAGGGTTTTAACATACAAGGATTCCATATTTAACATTAGTTTTCCTTGAATCATAAAAAGATGCAATCTAGACCATGATTGTGTAATGGTTTGGCCTAGGCTTCTTCAATGGCTAACCATGTTATTTCCCATCCGTAATTAGTATATTTAGATGTTCTTTGAGGCAAGGAACAAGAATCTAAGCTTAGAATTGATTGAAACTTTGAAAAGTGCAAGTTAGAGTTTTATGGTTCCATATTCGGCCAAGAGCAATTTCCAAATGTTAGAAAGTTGTTCAATGGATTCTTGGACTATGGATAGTCTTAAAATGATATAAGAACAATAATGGAAGAATTAAATTAAATTTAGAAGCCATGGTTTATGAGATGGGAGTTTAGGTTCCTTTTTAAGGCATAAGGAAGCAACTTGAGTTTAGGCTCCTTAAGTTGAAATTTTGATGACTCTAATGAGTTTAAATGGAGTCATGTGACTTAGATTGAATAAGAAATTAGACCCACGACTAAGAATTTCATAGGTTGCTTCATTTTATCCTTATATGGAACTATAATAATGTCATAAGATCAAGTAAGCTTGTATAGAGTTTATGTGAAGTTAGAATTGATTCCAATGATTAAATCGTGTCTTATTTGATGTGTCTAAGCCAAGCAAATCAAGATCCCCTTAGGTGTAGGTGTTAATCCGAGAAGAGGAAGTAAGAAAGCAAAGAAAAAAGTTTGTGTTTTTGGCACAAGATAGCTCTTTAACCTTTCTTACATGCATGTCCTAGATGTTTGATTGTCATTAGATGCTTGTGTGTATGTTTGTACCATGAAATATGTTTATAGCCATTGAATTCATGCTATAATACCATTATACTTCTTAAGAACATGTTTTGAATGCAAAATAGCTTGAATGGGCGAGGTTGTGCTAAAAGTCTCTTAGAATGGGTGAAGAGATGCCAAAAGTTCCTAAGAACGGGTGAGACAAAGCCAAAAATCCCAAGAAAGAGTTAGGCTAAATCAAAAGTCCTTAAAAGTGTGTGAGACAAATCCAAAAGTCCCAAAGAATTAGGTGAGGTTAGACCAAAAAGCCCTTAGAGCTTATGTTCGACAATGTTTGAGTCTATATGACTTAAGAAATGATTATATATGTTTACTAGAAGCTTTCGTTGCATGCTTACATTCTTTAATATGAAAATGTGCAATGTATGTATACTTGGAAGGGTAAAAGGGCTATTAGGATTCTTTGAATCTCACTCTTCCCCTACATATGTCAAACCATGTCTAAGTGATATAAGTAGAGCAAGAAATGGAGGTCAAGCATCTTGTAGCATAAAATTTTGGCAATAAAATAGGAAATTTATGCATTTTGATGTCGAAGTTTGTATCTATATAATGTACATAAGATGTAAACCATTGGGCACAAGTAAAAGTATGTAAATATGATGTATGAATCCATTTTGGAACCAAATGTATGAATGTGTGAGTTTTTGACATCCATGAGCTTTGAAATGCATGTGTAAATGAACAACTAGGAAGGTGAGTTTGAGTTCTATGGTGTTTTGGACCTTTTGGCATGCTTCTATATGTTGTAATTATGCTTTTAGATGAGCCTAAGTGATTGTGGAATGATGAGAAAGCTATTTAATGCATCTTGACCCTTTTATGGACTTCAAATTAGCCACTTTCTTGAGCTAAACCAAAGTCTGACCAAATAGATAAATTTTTGCATGAAATTTGGCAAGCAAATAGGCCTTATTAAGAACTTTCATAAAGAGCATCATTTTTGGATCTCTAAAGAATTTATTATGATTTTTCAAAGTTGGTCAAATTATGCAGAAACTATCACTGTTATTGTTCATATGGTCAGTTTTATTTTTTGTGTTGCTCAGAGATCAAATGAAGTCCAATGCTAATAAAATTTTATAGCCATATACATTATAAGCTTTCCATAGCCACTGAGATCACCTTATTTAGAGTTCTATAGAGGGAGAAATTAATTTTTGAAGTTTGAGTCTAGCTGCAAGATGCATCAGTGACCAGTGTTACTGTTCCATTAAATTTCATGAGGAAAACCTAGTTGTTTTGATCTAAAATTTTTATAGTAGTTAGAGAATATTTGTAGTCTTCTAAGATGGTATAATTTGCATGATTTCAATTTTTTTAGAATTAGTTATAATTTTTCAAAGTTCATATCAGAATATGAAATGTATGGAAAAATGCAAAGTGTAATATGATTTTATATTCTATGGCTTGGACCTGAGTTTTAAGCTCCTAATTGTGATAATTCTGGTTGAACAAATGTGTTATAGATGTAAAATGAAATTGATAAGCTCACATGGTCCATAAAGCCAAGAATGAATTTATTGAGCTTTTAATAACGCAAAATATTGTCGCTAAAAGTATTATTTTCATGCAAATAAGTGTTATATGCCAATTTTACCATGAGTTGAGTCCTATATAGTTATGGTATTACACCCATTCTCCCACTAACTATTTCAAGGTTATTAAGCCAAATGATGGAAGATGAGAAGATTAGATATTAGGAGTTATGTGTTAGAAGCGCTATATATGCTAAAATGTAATTTATGTATCAAGACTAACATGGATAATGTATTATGAAACTTGTAATGTAAATAATCTAACTTTTGGCAAGTGTGTATGTATGACTTAACTATTATGTATGGATGATGGTTACTTATGTATTTAATGATGTTTAAGAATAGAACCAAGAATTTAAGTATGAGAACATGTATGTTAGTTAGGTAAATATATGATTTGGCAATGAATGGCTAAGATGATGTATGAAATGTCATTGGAAAGCATGTGCTAGTTAGGTGCCAAGGGGTCAAATTTTGATCCAAGTCTTTTAGGATGATATGAAATAGTAATAAATGTCATTTGGGATGATTAAAACTTGCTCCAAATGGAAGAATTCCATTTGGATGCCAAAGGACTCGAAAGGATACCAAGGTTAGGCATAAAAAGACCCTAAACAACTCCTATACGAAAGTAACCAAAATGACTTAGTTGGAGTTTGAGATTTGGCATGTATATAGACCCTTAAGAGAGTTTCTGTCAAGTAAAAATCATGATTTTTTGAGGTCCATAAAATATTTCACGAATTTCCAAAATTCTAAAAATTATGTAGAATAGTCCCTAGTGCTATTCATATGGTAGTTCTGGCTTTTAGTAGATTTGAAGGGTCAAATGAACTCCAATACTCATAAAATTTTATAAGTATGTTAGGCTTTACAAAATTTCTAAGGCCACTGAGTTTGTGTAAAAAGAAGTTGTACAGAGGAAGTTATATTTTTTTAAGCTAAGGGTCTGACTGTGTCTGAGTACTATAGCAGCCACTAAATATGTCATATTTTTTGTGGGTCAAATGAGCTCAGTTACTTATGAGATTTTACAACCATATAAATGATATTATAAGCTTTCTATGTCCACTGAGATCACTTAAAATAGAGCTATATAGCCCAGATATGGAATTTTAAAGTTCAGGTCTATCATATGCTTTCCTTTTTGTAGTAGGTTACTGTTCCATTGTATTTGGTAAGGCAAATGAACTCAATTTCACTTGAAATTTTTATGGCATGTATGTCACATCCTAAGCTTTATATAGACACCAATTTTGTATGATTTGACCTTGTATAACTTAAGTTATGAATTATCAAAATTAGTGCATGCTTTTGGCCACTATGTCCATTTTAGGTTCTTGACTTTTCTAAGGGGTTCCATGAGTAAAACATGTTAAAATGAGTATGAACAAACTTTTTTATGATGAAAATGAATTAAGGAAAATAAAGAATGAAGGATGGGTCCCTATAGTTCAAATTGACCTATAAGTGGCCCAATTTAGGTGTTGAAACCTATGAATGGATATGAATTTTTGCTTGAAATTCTATAATTGATATGCATGAGTTGGTTAGATAAGTTGTGGAGGATAAAAGGGTATCAAACCATGTCAATATAAGAGCTGAGATACTATCTTGTCAAGAAGGTTGAGGATCTTGTCGATAAGATCTTGCATTCTGTAATGTGAAATCCGAGAATTTGTCAACAAGGTTTCCTGATAGTAAGTAGAAGGTTTTCTAACATAGTAAGTTATAGCATATAGTATGTGATGGTATAACAATAATCCTCCTTCCTATGTCACCAAAGCAAGTATTAAAAGATCAAATCAAGAGGAAAAAGAAAAGAGAATGTAAAAGTATAAAAGTGCCTAAAAAATAAAAGAGTGAAAATGAGAGAGGAAAAGTGAGTAAGCTAAGAAGAAAGAGGAAAAAAGGGAAAATTCTAAGGGCAAGAGAGAAAAAGAGGGAGAAAGGGAGAAAAGTTTGTTAATAGAAAGAAAAAGTGAAATCAAGCAATCTTTGTTTTCTCAACAAAAGCTCATAGTATTTATCTATAAAAAGGCTATGTTGAACACTAACGATATAACATATACTTTGCCTAGTGTTGTTATATCTCTTTTACAAGAATATGAAGATGTCTTTCTCGAAGAGGTACCATGTGGATTGCCACTAATTAGAGAGATAGAAGATCAAATTAGATTTTTGACCTGGAAAACCTCTACTAAACTGCCCAACATATAACACTAATCTCGAAGAGGCTAAGCAGATTCAAAGACAAGTACAAGAGCTGCTAGATAAGGGATATGTGAGAGAGAGCCTTTGTGACACCCCATAATTAATTAAGGTGTTAATCATGGATTAGAATTAATTAAGAGTAATTAATATGGGCTCATTGGGCAAGTTAAGTGAGTGGAGACTTTAGAGAGATAAATTATTAATATTGGTTTGAGATTTAATTGGGATAGAAATTCTATCTAGGCCTAAATTAATAGATCATGAGAAGAGGTTAATGGGGCCCAATGGATTATGTGCAGACCTAACATAATTTAGTGGGATGGAGGCCTAAGATTTATCTTGTATAGACTCTTCTAAGTTGCCCAATAATCCTTGTGCAGACCCATATTCTTGAAGCTTCTCAAACTTGGCCCAAACTCAATTAAACTTCAGTAACCCAAATGCATAAAAATTGGCCCAGTAAATTCCACAGCCCAACACCTCTAAACTGGCCCAACAGACTTAAAAATCTGAAGCCCAAGTGGAGATGGATCTTGGAGCAGCCCATGACCCATACTTGACCCAACTCAAACCCAACTCAAACCCTAATACCCCAGCCACTTTCTCACTTGCTGAAACATAAGATTCAAGAGGCAAAATCGGAGGTGGAGAAGGAGGCTAGGGTTTGGGACCAAAATTCTGCATTTTCTCATACTTAGAGCAAGATTCAGCCAAGGTAATAGTTATACAACTTAATCCCCTCATCTTTCTCTTTAATTTGGCCCGATTAGTTTTTCATTTGGAGCATTTTCATCCTACCCAAAATCTGAAATGTAAGTGTTTGGGGGTTTTCTTGATGAAATTCGTAGGTTGGGATTAGGGTTGACCTTGGGTGAGTTTAAACCCTCCATTTTGATGCTTTAATTGTTAATTTGAGACCCCCATAGCTAATTTATAAAATGGGTATTAATTATGTACGAATTTGCTTAGGATTTTGGGTGGAATATTGAGTTTTCTGGTGGAGGAAACTTAAATCCGAAATTTGGAACTTGTTGTGGCTGGGTAAATGATTCTTGGGTAGTCATTGGCATTTTAAATTCCTTGGGTACTGATTATGATTATTAATGATGAATTAGAGTAGTAATTATATGATGTTATGGTTATAGGGGGATTTTTGCACCATTAGTGATTATTGCCAAGTGTAGGCATTTATATTTTGCTTGATTGAAATGTAACTGTTAAGGATTTAGAGCACATCATAGTGGAATATCAATGTATGAACTTATACCATTATATATATGTATGTAGTTCTGCTGAAATTGTGATATGGATCACCTTATGGGAATTGTAGTCATATGATGCCTTAGAGGTAAGCTATTGTTGAATGGAATCTTTATGGAATTTGCATGGGATGTAAATTGCTGATAATGTATGTGATCTTGCTGCCATTTATTTATGAATTTGTTGGTATGAGTTAGTGGAACAAGTAGGAAGTGACATTTGAGTTTCACAATGGTAATGGATGGATTGATGAGTAAATAGGGTAGATAAACACCATTAGGATCACTTAAAACAAGGGTAGGTGGACCTAGAGTGTTGCTAAGGTGAGAATTGGAGTGTAGAGGGCGAAATTCGGGTAATATGGTCACAGAAGGGAATCGCGCCACTGCTAAGAAGGCTTCGCCGCGGCCAAAGGGGAGACAGAGCCAAAAGGCGCCGTGGCACAAAGAACCTCGCCACGGCGCGAAGCGAAAAATTCACCCAGGGGGGGTAACAGAACCAAAACCCGCCGCGGCGTAGTGTTTTCCACCGCGGCGTGAGTCGAAAAATTAAAATTTGTGTTGGACAGAGGCAAAACTTGCCGCGACGCGAATATATTGCGCCGAGGCGAGAATTCTGGGAGTCGAGTAGAAGTTCCAGGAAGCATTTCCGCCGCGTCGCCACATAGGTTGGCCGCGGTGAGATTTGTGGAATTAGGAGAATGATACAAGATTACAAGCGGGGAGGTTATTGAGTGTTGAAACTAACGGATGGTTGAATCATGAGTCTCTTATGGTAGTAAGATTTCTTTTATGCACATTTTATTTTGTTGAGGTGGCATGGTGACGACCCTAACATTAAGGTTCAAATTCCCTCACATTTTCGTAATGCGGTAAAATATAATGACCTAAAACCTTGATCATTAATTAATAAACCTTGTATTTAGCTATAATTACAATGATTAGAAGATAGGGTTGTCACAGCCTTAGCCTATGTGTGGTACTGATGTTGCTTGTGCCTAAGAAGGATGGCACATGGAAGATGTGCATTGATTGTAGAGCTATCAATAACATAATAGTAAGATATCGTCATCCTATCTCTAGGTTAGATGATATACTTGATGAATTAAATAGCTCCATTATTTTCTCTAAAATTGATTTAAAAAGTGGCTACCATTGGTTTAGAGTGAAAGAAAGAGATGAATGAAAAATTGCATGTAATACTAAACATAGACTTTATGAATAGTTAGTTATGCCTTTTTGGTCTCACTAATGCACCTACCATATTTATAAGGTTAATAAATCATGTCTTACATGCTTTCATAAGTAAGTTTGTGGTAGTCTACTTTGATGATATTCTTGTGTATAATAGGACTTTGCATGAACATGTAGATCACTTAAGACAAGTCTTAGAAATCCTAAGAAAAGAAAGATTATTTGTTTGGCAATTTGAAGAAGAGTGATTTTTGCACTAACAAAGTTGCTTTTCTTAGTTTTGTTGTGAGTGTCGAGGGGATCAAAATAGATGAAGAAAAGATTAAAACCATTCAAGAGTGGTTAACCCTTACCACTATTAGTCATGTAAGGAGCTTCCATATACTTGTATGCTTTTATAAGAGGTTTGTAAAGGACTTTAGGACATTGGTAACCCCATTGAACAAGTTAACAAAGAAGAATGTTCCATTCAAGTAGGGGAAAGCTCAAAAGAAAGCCTTCCAAACCATCAAAGAGAGGCTCACCTGTGTATAACGACTCTAACTCCTAACTAAACTAATTAAGGTTAATTATACTCGTAATTACTAGTATTTAAGGTATAAAGTAGATAAAAATTATAGATGAAAATACGGGGAAATTTAAACCTTTAAATCATCTATAATCACCACTCAGTTAAACAAGAAGATTTATGTTTATGGGAAATTTAATTTCTCATTCAAGACTTTCATATCATTCACAAATGGTTTTAAAAAGCATAAAACTCTTATATGTTAGTTTACAAGTCACTGCTTATTATTAACATAGTGAAAACTAGGATTTAATAGCTAAAATAGAGGTTTAAAGACTTAGGCTAGACTTAGGAGGGTTTAGCCACAGCCAAGTTGGCCACTGTACTCCTCAAAGCTCCAAATTACACTCACACAATGATTTGAATACCTCCCATCACGACTTAATTTGAATCTAGAACTCAAATTTTTAACTTATGTTGAGGCCTAAAGTTCCTTACACTATGGCTAAGCTTCATTCTAGAACCAAATCTCTCAAAAACTTAATTCTCGCCATGGCTCAAAATGTTCATGCTCCAACGAGGTGCCTTTTTAGACCTTAAATTTTCATTTTCCCAATTCTCACCACAATGAGATCCTTTCCCACCATAGTGTGATTGCCTCCTGGATCAAAACCTCACCATTTTTCTCGATTAGGGAGTTGTGCCATTGCGTATCTCGATTTTGTGACTTGGCTGTGACTTGGACTCCTCCTAATCCTAAACTCCTTAATATGCAAACCAAGGTATATGTGCTGCTCAACCTCTAACTTAAGCTATTCTAAGGCTAAATTACAAAACTTTTGGGACATATAATCTCATAAAATCTTCAATTATTAGGTCTATACAATCCAAGAGTTCATAGACTAATAATCCCAACCAAACTTCATACCATATCATCATACACTTATTCATGACAACAAACGGATGGAATGTAAGCTCCAATGGTAGCCTAAAACACTCAATACACCACATAATATCCTTAAACCACTTAGAGTAAGATTTAATGAACTAATTGAACATGTTCTTACCCACAACTCTCTAGAGGAACCTCAAATGTAAAATATGGCTATAACACTTCCTAATGTCACACATAAGGGCCTATGACAGAAAATGGCATGCTATGCTTCTAATGATTACTTCATATCCTCATTGCACTATCTAAGATCATCAAATCATTTTAAGCAAATTTCAATTGACAAATTAAACTTGTCTACATCCCTCAATACTTGGTATAGTCCTTAGTTCAAAATATGACCCTACCACTTCCCAAAATCACATAATAATGACTCATGATAGCAAAATGACCATAATGACAACAAATCAAGAGATACTTCTAAAACTACAAGTGACAACTCATCCAAAATATGCTTCCTAAGTTCCTTTAAATATTTAGACCAATTGTAAAGCATATATTTAAACTAGGGAAAATTATATTTAAGGACCAAGAAGTGAAAAAATTATTTTTAAGGACCTGTTACCTCTAGATTCACTGTTTGTTGCTAAACTCAGTAGTAATCATCCTAAAACAAGTGGTAATAGGTCATTAAGAATAAATTTCTTCACTTTTTGGTCTTTTATTATAATTCTCCCTTTAAACTAGCCTATCTATCCAAACCTTTTATACCAATAGGTTAAACATTAATTGTACAGTGCTAAATGTAATACCTTAAGCCCTTAGCTAATATACCATGGTCTCATTGTTCATTTCCATGCATCTCATGTGTATTGGGACATAAGGAGAAGAAATCATACCATAATATGAAAAAATAAATGATATTTAATGGGATTTTATTGTATTATGTAAGGTCTCATTTTCTCATTTTATGCGTCATGGACCATATACACTCATCCACATTAATTTCTAATCTTAACACATCCATACAAGTCACACACATCACATTTGATCTCATTCACTTCGAGTTTAAGGCTACATCTCACAAATTCCATGGTTTGCTCTTGGGTTCAGATTTTAGTTTTTGATACAAAGTTTGGAAATTTATAACTAATTCTAAAAATATTGAAATCAAAAAATCATACCATTCTAGAAATCTGTGGATGTCTACTTTTGATTAAAAATAATTTTAGATCAATACAGTAGTTTTAAGCCACTGAAAATTGATAGAATAGTAACATAGGTCAGGCTATATTACTGGTACTATCATGCAACTTCAAAAATCATATCTCTCTCTGCAAAACTCCAAATGAGATTATCTTAGGTGGATATGGAAAGCTTATGGTGTCTAGTTTGTTCTTATAAAATTTTATAAGCATTGGACTTCATTTGACTCACGTGTGACATAGAGAAGAAAACTGACCAAGTGAACAATAACCATGCCATTTTCTACATAATTTGGCCAAGTTTGAAAAATCATAATAAATTCTCTAGAACTCCAATTAAGTGCTCTTTAGCTCTATGAGAAGCTCTAGATGAGACCTACTTTCTAGTGAAATTTCATGGAAAAAATCAATTATTTGGTCATACTTTGGTGTAACTCACCAAATGGTCAAATTTGAAGCAAAAAATGGGATTTTAAGACACCAAAAGCCCTTCTTGAATTTCCACAACACTTGGGCAAGTCTAAAAGCATAAATACCATATATAAAAACATGCCAAATGATCCAAACCCTCATAAAACTTAATCTCACCTTGCCACTTGCATATATACACAAAAAACATCATATCACATAATGCCAAAGGAGTGGCAACATCTTACATTCCCATTCATCTAGCTTCCACATTGATACATACATTAGAACATGTTCAAGGATTTACATCATAGACACATCTCATGGTTATATAGTTTGACATCAAAATAACAATTTAATAAGCCATTTCTCTATCTTGTTGTCACAATCTTGCTTCTCATGCTTGTTAGCTTCCATTTCCTTGTCTATTTTACTCACCTAGACATAGTTAGACATGTGTAGGGAAAGAGTGAGATTTAAAGAATCCTAATAGCTCTTAACCCTTTTCAAACATATATAATGGATATTAAAACATATCAAAGAATGCATGCATGATATTCAAGCAACTAGTGAACATGTATAAGGCATTTTCCTTGTCACTTAAACTCACATATAACAAGCACAAGCTCTTAAGGGTATTGGCCTAGCCTCACCCATCTTCCTTGGGACTTTGGATTTTTCTCACCCACTTTTAAGGAACTTTTGACTAAGCTCACTCTTCTTAAGACTTTTGGCTTTGTCTCACCTATTTCTAGGGATTTGTGGCTCATCCTCACCCTTGCTAAGGGACTTTTGGCACAACCAAACCCATGCAAGCCATAATACAATCATAAACACATTTCAAGAAAATAATGATACTATAACATGTAAGCATTAGGTAGAAACATTTATCATGGCTCCAAACATACACATAAGCACTCAATGACAAGAAAACAACCAAGCTATGCATGTGAGAAAAGTTAGAGAACTACCTTGAAGTAAGAACTCAATACTTTTTCCTTAGATATTCCTCCCCCTTTTCGCCCACACAATTACTATGGGATGGAGCTTGGTTCTCTTGGCTTAAACACATTAAATAGGGCACAATTACACTATGGAAGCAAGCTCTAGTATCATACACTCTCCTATGTAAGCTTACTTTATTCTATGGTTACATAATAGTTCCATATGAGATCTAATGAAGTAAGTGCTAGAATTCAAGGTTTTGGCTCTATTCTCTCCTTCCATTTAGGTCTCTTGACTCCATTTAAGCCTTTTGGAGTCATCACAAATTCATTCCTAAGAGTCTAGACATAAGTTGCTTCTTTAAGGCCTATTATGGAGCCTACACTTCCATCACCCAAACCAAGGC
Organism: Erythrophleum ivorense; assembly: GCA_026724425.1. Classification (NCBI taxonomy): domain Eukaryota; kingdom Viridiplantae; phylum Streptophyta; class Magnoliopsida; order Fabales; family Fabaceae; genus Erythrophleum; species Erythrophleum ivorense. Next base: position 8,353,292 of record JAIUCV010000010.1, read on the forward strand.
TTCTAAATTTTTTCTAAGCCTTCCTTTGGTATTCTTTTATCATATTTAGTCCCTTTCTACCTTTAGAAAATTTAAAACTCTCCTTAGGCACAAGAACCATGCTTGGCCCTAGACTATGGAGGCTTTTTGGACCCATAGAGCTAGCTTTGTTCTTTTAAAGGAAATGGCATGTGTGAGGCTTTCTAGCACTTAAGAATATGTATATACTCTTAGACAATTAGAAATACCACTAGAAAGCTTCATACATACCATGGTGCAAAGAAAATCTTAGGTTTTAAAAACTTGTTTTCCAATTCTCCTTTTTGGAATTTCTTTGCATATTCTTGTTTCTTACCCTTAAAAACCTAGGTTTCATGCTTGGTTTAGGTCAGATTTTGCTCCCTCTTATGTGTTCTCTAGGTGGCTGAAACTAACTATGGAAGCACAAGAAAGAAGAAGCAAGGGAAGCCATGGAAACTACCTTGATTCTTTAGCCTTTTCGAGAGCTTTTTCCATTGCTTTCACTTCTCCTTGGAATTTGAACTTTTCCCCTCTGAGCATGGCTCAAAACAGATCCAATTCATGCATCAAAACTATGGAAAGAAAGGCGAGAAGGAGGAGAACAAGTTTGCTAAGGAAAGAGCTTGAAAAACTAAGGATTTCTTACTTTTTTCCTAGCCTTTTTCTTCCCCTTTTCCCCTCCTCTTGTGCGCCCCTTTCTTGCTGAGTTCTCCTTTGTTTTAGACATAAATTAGGTTGGCTAAAATGAGGAGAAGAGTGGGACGCCATCTATATATAGGAAGGGTTCCTTAAGAAGCTTTTTAAATGTTAATTTTGTCCTTTATTCTTGACTTTTTCATTTTAGACTCATTTTAACTCTTTTTCAAAAATTGTCTTTTCCATCATAAAATTTAGATTCTCTAACCTATAAATAGCCTTTGAAATCACCTAAATCAAGTCTAAACCTTCCTAAACACAAAGGTCAAAGTTTGGGTTCACCAATGTTCTAAAATGTAAACCAGAGGAGTTTTAACTATTCTAAGAGTTCCAATAATTTTTAGAGCCTCTAAGAACCCCATGAAACTCAACTCTTCCATTTAAAGATGCCTCCTTTGAGTTTTATAAAAGTTGCCTAAAATTACGAAAATACCACTACATTTCATCAGGGTTTTCTTTAGCCATTTTGGCTTCAATTTTTGGGCATCTTAAGCCTTGGATCCTCGTTTTCTAATATTTAAAATTTTATTCTATTTTTATATGGCCTTAAATGATTCATTTTAGAGAACTTTCTTTTATATCTAGCTCATTTTCATCATTTACACTAAATATTTAAAGGTCACACAATTTCAAAGCATTCATTAAAAATCATCCACATATAACCACAAGCACCAATTTCATGATGCCTTAAATTTTATAATCAATCCCTATACTTGGTAATACATAATGCAATGTGACAATTATACAATAGAATAAGCAATACTAGCATGCCTACTATACAAACTCATTTAAACAAAGCATTCAAGCCTATACACTATTAAACCATCATGATAGGTTTCCATTAGCTTCTCCTTACTACTAAGAAGTTTGGTCCCTAAAAAATGTTAGTGAACAACTAGGGTGAGATATAAAATCTTAGTAACAAAAGAAAAAATCCATATATATGTGCAAATCAATCAATATAAATGCATTTTATATAGAGAAATACTAAAAGCATTAATATAATCAGCAAATGAACTAGTTAAACTACCAGTGCCTACTATACCATACTAGCAATCACATATAATGTGTTAATGGCTGAAAATTGAGGGAATGGTCTATCCAGGTGCCTACTCCCTATTCGAGTATGCTCATAGCTCGATGCATTCCATTAAGTCTGGTTACAACTTAGTGCAAGATCATGGCACAATGTATAGGTGGTAGCTTAACCATAGCTCTACTAAGGACATGATCACAATCCACCACAAATCAAGTAGCCAACCAATCATTTAGTGTAGAAAACACATATGGATATATGCAGCAAATATAATATTACAATGTACATATACATGGAATTAAAAACCCCCAATTACCTCAATAAAACCAATTACTCTCCCTTTAACTATCCACATGTTCCAAAAGGTCCACCAAGCCTAGGACAAGCATTGTTACCATTAATTAACCATCATTAGCAAAATAGTTTCACACCTATTGATCAATTCCATTAAGAAGCCATTAGAAATCACTTACCCAAGTTTTCAAAGAGTCCATTGTACCAATTTAAGGTCAAAACACCAAGAACTCATAATGGATTACTCCCAACATCTCCATTTTCGCACATGTAATAGCATACACCAAAAATCAATCTAAATGATGAAAATTAAGCATATACACTTCACAAAAGAAGAAGAAATACTTACTTATACATCTAGGAGATCAAATGAACTAATTTGAGCCTTAACAATAAAAAACACCATCATGGCCCATCCCTAAAACTTGAATTTTCACACAAGATCCAACCATATGCCAAAATCAACCTATAGCATGAAATTTAAGGTTTCACCAAAAATGAAGGCAAACATTTATCCAATGGTTTTACTAACTCCAAACTCTAAAAATCATGCAAGTCATCAAAATCCCCAAATTCTCAACACCTAGATTTGATGGAAAACCCCTAAATGACAAGTTGTTCGACTCAAAATGTAGAGAAAGATGAGTAGAGCAAGTTCCTCCTTCACTCACCTTGACCGAAACTCACGTCTTTTTGGCAAGTCAGAGCTCGAAGGTTAAAGAACCATGTCTTTCTTCTTTCCTATGCATTTTCTCTTTTTCTTGGCTACCTAAAAGAGTATTTTGCTAAATAAGTGGAGTGGGCAACACTAATATTAGGGTTTAATTGGAATGTGGTTGCCCTAAGGGCATTTTTTGTCTAATTGGGTTTACATATGGGTACTGGGCTTTAATCTGCTAAGTCCAACTAAGCTAGGTCTTAGTTTATGTTTCATCTTAAGCTTTAAAAATTATTTTTAATAGAGTGAAACTAATTATTGGGCCCTAATTTAATTTTCTAAAGTACCTCTAACAAAATTTCTTCTAATTAAGTTTAAAATCCATAATAAATTTATTTTTACCAAATTTTGTTAAACAATTATTATTTGACTAAAAAATACCCAAATAATCATTTTTTTTGAAAATTTCCATTTTTTATAATTTGTTTCCTTAGGTTAATTCCTTATTTTCCCCAATTTAATAATTAATTCTCCATAATTCCACTTAACTAATTTTGAGATATTATACCATGCATCTTTGCTAGCCCTTCTAAACTTTGGTAAAATTTTTTAAGTTGAATGTGATGCAAGTGGAATTGGCATAGGAGTTGTACTCATGCAAGAAAGTAAGTCCATTGTGAATTTTAGTGAAAAGCTAAATGGTCTTGCTCTTAACTATCCTACATATGATAAGGAGCTATATGCATTAGTTAGAGTGTGGAAATTTGGCAATATTATTTGTGGCTTAAGGAATTTGTCATACATTCTAATCATGATACTCTCAAACATATTAAGAGTCAAAGCAAATTGAATCAACAGCATACTAGGTGGCTTAAATTCATTGAATCTTTTCCATATGTGATTAACCACAAGAAGGTAAGGAGAATATTGTTGTTGACACACTTTCACGTAGGTATGTTCTTCTTTCCATATTAGATTCTAAAGCTCTTGATTTTGAGTTCATTAAAGAATTATATACTAACGATGTTGACTTTGGTGAAGCTTTTAGCCATTGCAAGCCTAGACTTTGTGGGATAAATTTTACTTGCATAATGGATTCTTATTTAGAGTTGATAAGCTTTGTATTCCTAATTGTTCAGTGCATATGCTATTGGTGAAGGAAGCGCATTCAAGTGGTTTAATAGGACATTTTAGCATTGGTAAAACATTTGATCTCTTAAATAAGCATTTTTATTGGCCTAGGATGCATAGAGATGTTAAAAAGTTTATGGGTAGATGTATTGTATGTCATAAAGCAAATTTAAATTAAATTCCCATGGATTGTATACTCCTTTTCCTATTTCTAGTGTACCTTAAGAAGATGTTTTCATGGATTTTATTGTGGGATTACCTAAGTGTAAAAGGGGGGAGGGACTCTATTTTTGTTATTAAAGATAGATTTTCTAAAATGGCACACTTCAATGCCATATCATAAGGTTGATGACACCTCTAACATTATTAATTTGTTCTTTTAGAAAGTTATGAGGCTTCATGAGATGCCTAGGACTATAGTGTATTATCAAGATGCTAAGTTCCTAAGCTATTTTTGAAAGACTTTATAGAGCATGCTTGGGACTAAATTGCTATTTTCTACCACCTGTCACCTACAAAATGATGGACAAACTAATGTTATGAATAGGACACTTTCTTCTTTGTTACGGATGGTCGTTAAGAAGAACTTAAAGAATTAAGAGAAGTGTCTATCACCTATTGAGTTTGTTTATAATAGGGCCATTCATTCTACTATTAAATATTCGTCCTTTAAGATTGTATATGGTTTTAATCCTCTTACACCCATTGACTTAACTCCCTTATCTTTACAAGAAAGAGTCAATATGGATGGAAAGAAGCGCACTGAGTTTGTTAAGCAAATCTATAAAAAAGCTAAGCAAAACATTGATAAGATGACTTAACAATATGTAGATTGTGCCTAACAAGGGATGAAAGAGGATTGTATTTAAGCCAAGACACTTAGTTTGGCTATACTTAGAAAAGAGAGATTTCTTAACAAAGAAAGTCTAAGCTTATGGCTTAAGGAGATAAACCTTTCTAAGTGCTAGAGAGGATCAATGATAATGCTTACAAGATTGATTTACTAAGCGAATATGTTGTAAGTGCTACTCTCACTGTTTCTAACCTTTCCCTTATTTTGGTGCAGGCTTTGAAGAGTCAAGGATGACTCCTTTCTAAGAAGGGGAGGATCATATGAGGCAGGCTCATGTGGAGAAGGACTTAGAGATAGATAACCTAATGACAAAAGGGAGATTTAAGAGGTTTCAAAGAGCAATTGGACTTCAATTTGCTGCATTAGAAGCCTATAATTCTAATACATATATAGAGGAGGCTAATGGAGCTTTTGTCATGCTCATTCAAGCCTAAATTGATGCTCAAAGGGCCCAATGGAGATGACTGATGTCAATAGTGCTTTAAGTGCTAGTTAGACCATCCAAATTAGTCTTAAATGACCCATATTTGCTCTCCAAGCTCGACATACTTATTTTCCAAGTTAAATAAATTAGTTTCTATATCTTTAGTTGTTATGTTTTAAGAAAGAATTAGATTTGTATTTAACTGATTTCAGCATATCCTTAAGATAGGATTATTTCTTATTTTAGTATGATTTGACCAAAAAATTTACAAAACAATATTTCTAATTAATTTAGGCCTTAGGCATGCCACCTTAGGCTATAAAAAGCCATGTAAGGTGTAACGCTCGAAATTAATTAAGACTAATTATAGGAAATTATAGAATTATTAAGAGGGAATTTGGGGAAATTAAGAGGAAAATAGGAATTTAAGGAAAATGGCAAATTTAAGTATCTTAATAAAATAATTATTTGTTATATCATTTTGAGAAAAGTAAAATGATGTATATGGATTTAATTATGATTTGGGCTCCATGAATTAATTTACATATGTCAAGAACTAACTATAGAAGTCCAACCTTAGTATTTATGAAAGCTCAACTTATTTGAATCAACTAGAACCCTTACACCCATGGTCCAACATGCAGATTCTGGGCCCAATTAAAATTGCGACTCATGGGTCAGCCCATATGGCTTAAAAACCTAAAGAGAAGGCTACCAGCTATTACTCTTATGCTAAAACAAAGTGTGGGTAGCCAAACAAGGAGAGAAAATCATGCTTGGGAAGGAAGCTAGGTTTTCTTCAGTACCTTGCCACTATTTTTTACTCTTAGAGAAAGATTTAAACCAAGGTAATCAATATAAAACTTGATTCTCTCATTTTTTTTTCTCTTCAATTTGATATGAATGCTTCTAGTTTAGTTGATTTGGTGGTTCCTTGTTGGTTTTCTGAGGTGGAGGCTAGAAGGACCAATAGGTAAGTTTTTCCTCTCCATTTTGGTGTGTTTTATGTTCGAAAATGGCCCCAATGACTGACTTTCTTATTGGGCTATGTTATATTGCGAAAATATAAGGAGTTTAGAGTAAAAACATTGTAATTTCTAGTGTAGGAAGACTTAAGTCCCAAATTTTGGGATTCTTTAATGGTTAGGTAAGTGATTCCTGAGTAGTTTGTAATGCTTAATTTTATGGGTATCCTGATTTATTTTGTGATTAGTGATTAAGAATATACTCTGATTTAATTAGGACATCTAGAGTGTGGGAAATCAATCTTACCTTTGGAGAAGTTGGCACAACAAGCAAGATAACCAAGGGATTCATTTTTTATTCCATACATATGTTCATTTTAGCCTTAAAATTACTGCCCTTATATGATTTTATGTGCTAATGATTGGTTGGCTATTTGTCACACCATAGTACTCTAGTCTTTCTTTCCCATAAACAAGCCTCGTACATGAGATTCATGGGAAAATGCAATAGAAATAATGCATTAAATCGCGTTACATAAGCTTTTAAATTTTCATCTATTGCTCCATGGATCACACTAACTTTCCAACATCCTCCTCTACTCATAATCTATCTATACAAGTTATAAAGAACAAAAAACATCACACACAACTTAGTCTAGAAGCCCCCACACTAAAAAATTTACAAGTTGACCTCACATTCAACCTACCAGATTTCTATCATCAAAATTTGGAAAATCATAATTAATTCTAAAAAAATAAAAATCAAGCAAATGATTGCTTTCTAGAAAGCATTGAATGTCAACTATAGGTTAAAATTATTCTAGGCCATGAAATATCAACTGGGTCATGATTGATAATAGAATAGCACCAAAGGTCCAGCTGCCTAGGTTTACTATCACAAGTTTCTGATATAAATTTCAAAACTTCATAACTAATTTTAGGAAAATCAAACCAAGCAAGCCATATTATTCTAGCTAGGAATGTCAAACTTTGAGTAAAAATAGTTCTAGATCAAGGAAATGGTGTTTAGCTTATGAAAATTGATGAAATAGTACCAGAGGTCCTGCTACGCTACTAGTACTGACCACTAACTTAAAAATTCATATCTCCCTTAATATAAATCCAAATAAGGTGCTCTTAAGTGCTATAGAAAGAGTATCCTACCTAGTTTATGCCTGTAATATTTCATGAGAATTGGATATCATTTGGGCCTCAAATAACACAAGAGAAAGAACTGACCATATGAAAAGTGCACATATCGAATCTGAAAATTTTCCCAACTTTAGAATTCATAATTTATTTTCTAAACCTCCAAATAATGTGGTTTTTACCTCTGAAAAAGTTCTAAATAAGACCTATATTTAGGCCAATTTTCATGGGAAAATTCGTTCATTTGGCCAATTTGTGATATAGGGTGCCAAAATAAGTGTTTTAGGCACCAAATGGGGTCAAATTTACATCAAATGCTCTTCTACCTCGGCCATGACCTCTTGAGCACGTGAGAATGGTCTAAAAAATATGCAAAACTTGTCCCAAAAGGTCTAAGTACCCATACATCACATAACCACTTTCTTACTTGTTCATATATACAAGATTCCATAACCTATATTAGGCATAAGGATGTCAAGAACATGCATACTCATTCCCATGGTTCCAAAACCAATACACACAAGTTATATTCATGAATTTACATGTGTTCAAGTGTCTACATATCATATACAATATATGGTTACATCATTTGACACTAATATGGTCAATAAAATGAATATATAGCAAATTCCTTGTAAAAGTCCTTATCTTCATGAGTGGTGGCTTTCATTCCTTGGTTTACTTGGCCTACCTAGACATAATTAGACATTGGAGAGGGAAGAGTGAGATTTAAGGAATTTCAACAGCTCTTTATCCTTTCAAACATACATAATAGATGCCATACAATGTCAAAGAATGCATGCATGCTATTAAGACTATTAGTGAACATATACATGATATTTTTCATGTTTAAGAAACTCAAACATAACATACCTAGGCTCTCTAGGGCATTGATTAGCCTCACCCACTTGTTTGAGACTTTTGGATTTGCCTCACCTATTTCAAGGGGCTTTTGACTAAGCCTCATTCTTCTTGAAACTTTTAGCTTTGTCTTACCCAATCTTAAGGACTTTTGGCTCATCCTCCACCCTCACTAAGGAACTTTTAGCTTTACCAAACTCATTCAAGCCATAAAGCATTCATAAAACACATTTCAAGAATATCATGATATCATGGCATATAGGGCATTAACTAGAAACATTTCTTATTGCATAAATATACATAAAACACTCAAAAGACAAGAAAACATCTAACAATGCATGAGAGAAAGGCTATAGAGTTACCTTGAAGCTAATGCCACACACTTTTCCATTGAAATCTTCCTCCTCCTTCTCGGCCAAGACTTGCTGTTGAGTGACCCTTGGTTTCCTTAGCCTAGACACACCAAAGGAAGCATAAATTACTCATAAGAACAAGCTTAAGCTTTTCATAAACTCTATGGAGGCTTGCTTAGTTCTAAGACACACTTATGGTTCCATAAGAGACCCAATGAAGCAACTATAGGCATCCATGATCTTGGATCCATTTTCTCTTTCAATCTAAGACTCTTAACTCCATTTAGACTCCTTGGAGCCATCACACATTCATTTTAAGGAGTCTAGCTATATGTTGCTTCTTTATGTCATATTATAGAACCTACACCTCTATCTCACATTCTATGGCTTCTAAATTTTTCCCAAGGCTTTCTTTGATGTTCTCCTATCATATCTAGTCCCATTCTAGGCTTAGAACAAATTAAAATTCTCCCTAGGTGTCCAACCTACTTAGGTCAAGACATGCTTCTTGATTGTACACCAAAGGATTTTGCTTGCTTGCTTTAAGGAGTTGGCTACTTGGGAGACTTCTTAGGTGTCTTGGGAACTCACATATACTCTTAAACATCTTGAATTACTACTAGGAAGTTTCATCTTAGCCTAGGTGCAAGTGAATCCCTAATCTTTGTAACTGTATTTCTAATGCATCTTAATTAGATTTATTTGCATATTCTTATTCCTCACACTTCAAAACCTATGATTCTCTCTTGCTAGGACTAGAATTTATACTCTTTTAGATGGGCTCTAGGTGGGATGAAATACATAAGAATAGAGAGCAAGAAAAGAAGCATGAAACGCTAAGAAATTTACCTTGTTTCAAGACTTTTTCAAGAGCTCTTTCCATTGCTTCAAGCTTCTACTTAAAATTCTAAGCTCTCTCCTTCGGACCAGCCACAAATTAGTCCCATATAAGCCATTAAAATCATAGGAATGAAGAGGAGAATAAGGAGAACAAGTTTACTAAAGGAAGGAGCATGAATTTCTACACTTTTCTTACATCTTTCTTGGATGTTTCTTCCTCTTCTTCCTCCCCTCTTAGTGTGTCCTTCCACTACTGGTCCTCTCTCTATTTTGGCCAAAAAATAAGTCAATCTAAGTGAGGGAGGAGAAGGAGCATGACATATGTCATATGCTTTCTTAAATTTGTTGCTTAAAATTCCATTTACATCTCGCTTTCTTGGCTTTTTTGTTTTAGGCTCATTTGAACTCCTTTTTTAGAACCATTTTTCCATCATAAACTTTAGATTCTTTAACTTATAAAATGTCTTTAGAACCATTCAAATTGAATCTGAACCTTCCCAAACTAAAGGATCAAAGTTTAGGTCCTTCGACGTTCTAAATTATAAATTGAAAGGGTTTGAACTATTCTAGGGGTTCCTATAATTTTTAGGGTCCTTTGAGAACCCTGAGAAACTCATTTTTTTCATTTAAAATCCCTCTTTCTATTTTCTAAAAAGTACTCAAAATTATAAAAATGTCATTAGATTTTTGTTAATTTCATCTGGTTATTTTGGCCACATTTTTAGGGTACCACTTGCCTTAGATCCTTATTATTTGAGGTTGAGATTATCATTTTAATTTTATTAGACCTCAACTCATTCTATCCCTAGGACTTCCTTTTATATCTAGTGAGTTTCATACGTTTACGAAGAAACCAGACATTACATTTCTTACATTTACAAAAGAACTGGATGTTACACTATTTATTTGCATTTGGACCGTGATCATGTCCTTGGTGGAGCTATGATCATACTATCAGCCATGCATTGTACTTCAATCAGGCGCCAAGTTATGATCAAACTTTAGAATGCAATGAGCCATGAGCATGTTCGATAGAGAATTGGCAATATGGATGGGTCTTTACCTCTGTTATTGGCCATTAACATGTTTTATGTGATTGCTAGTATGGGATAATAGCCATTAGTAGCCAACTAGTTCATTTGTTGATTGTGCTAATATATCTGTTGTTTACTTGCTCATGATACATTTTTGTTGGTTAGTGTGTACATATATATGGAATTTCCCTTTAGTTATTGAGATTTATGTCTCCTTATGGGCTAACTATTTCAAGTGAACGATCTTTGGTTAATGCGAAGGAGAAGCAAGTAGATGAACATCTCTAACTTAAGGGCCTTATATGGGATTTTTACACTTAGGTACATTAGAATTAGCATAGATGCCATTCCTTTGTAATCAATTTTGTATAGCATTATGTTGCATTCATTTTTGCTAAGTGTAGGTATTTTGACACTTTTGTAACTAATAGATTCATCATTAGTAATTTAGGCCTGACTTACATGGAGTTTGATGTAACTATAATGCTGAGCAAATATGAATATTTATGAGTTTATGGAATATGTTATGTATTTCCCAAAACATGATTAAAATAATTGATTAAATGTTTAGTTTGAATCTAATTATGTGAAACCTCTGCTATCATATGTCTTGTGAACGTGGATTTGAGATGTGATATGCCCATAATTTGCATTTAAGATTTTTGTAGAGCTTAGAGGATAGGAATATGTTAGACTGACCTATCAAACTTATTTAAAGTGGTTTGAGATTAGTTGATAAGGAATAGCACAATTGGAGTAGACATATGAGGTTCCACATTTCTTTTTGCTGTCATAGAGGGAGATTGGCTGATATAATTCAAAGTTTAGTAACTCCAATTTGAACTTAGTTCTTTAAATCATGGACATTAGTAAATGGTTAGGTATAGGAGGAATCACAATATCAAAACCATGTGTTTTTTGCTTTAGAAGGATCCTAGACATTATTGGGAGGGAGTCACAAGTGAGTTGGAACAAGCATCAAAGAGTTTAGGTTCAAAGAGGAGTTGAGCCATGACCTGAATCCTTTTGAGTCACAGCCAAATCACATCTAGGGGGTGATAGAACCGAATTATGCCACAATGTGTAATACCTTAATCTCTTAGCTTTCAAACCATTGTTCCATGAGTTTATCTCAACATATCCCATGTGTATTGAAAGAAATATGTAAGAAAGCATATACTTTCACACATGGAAAGTTGCATAATTGGGGGCCACATACATAATTCTTAGCTCTAGGGACTATATGCACTCATCAATATCATTTTCCATTTATATCAATTTTGTACAAGTCATAAATATCATATTTGGTCTCATAAATTTCGGGTTTGGAACTATATCACACAAAAATCAAGATTTTGCCTCGGGTTCCATATTCCATCTTTCTGCCATCAAATTTGGAAAAACATAACTAATTCTATAAAAACCTAAATTAGGCAAATGATAGCTTTCTAGAAAGATTTGAATATCAAATGTAGGTTAAAAATCATTCCAGGCCATGAGAACATCATCTGAACCACCACGATTGATAATAAAATAGCACCAAAGGTCCAGCTGCCCAGGTTTGCTATTATAGGTTACCAACATAAACTTCAAAAATTCATAACTAATTCTAAAAAAATAAAAACCTAGAAAACATATCATTCTAGAAATCTAAGAATGCTAACTAGAGGATAAAAATATTTCCAAGTCAAAAAAAAGCATTGACCCCATGGAATTGGATGGAACAGTACCAGAGGTACTGCTGTATTACTAGTACTAACCACCAATTTCAAAATTCATATCTCCCTCTACAGAACTCCCAATGGGGTGATCTTAGTGGCCATAGAAATCTTATCATGCCTAGTTTGTGGTTGCAAAATTTTATGAGCATTAGATAACATTTGTCCCTCAGATGACATAGGAGAAGAAACTAACCATATGAACAGTGTTTGAACCATTTTAGCAGCTTTTTGTCTCCTTTGGAAATTCATAATTTATTCTCTAGAACTCTAAATGATGTGGTTCTTTGCTCTACAAAAAGCTCTAGATAAGACTTATAAGCAAGCCAAATTTAATGAGAAAATTCGTTCATTTGGTCAGTTTGTGACATAGGATTGCAAAATGACACTTTTAAGCCTTAGTTTAGGTCAAATGAGTACCAAATGCTCCTCTAATTTAACCATGACCACTTAGGCACGTGGGAAAACTTAAAAATAGTCTCCCTAAACTTGTCCAAGAGGTCCAAATATCCATACTTCATAAAATCACTATCCCACTTGTTGATATACACAAGGATTCATAAACTCAACAATGCACTACAATGTCAAAAACATCTATTCTCAATCATAAACTTCCAATTCTCATACAGACATCATATATCTATGGGTTTACATATGTTCAAGAGGCTATATGTAACACCCAGTACATTGTACAATCATTGGAATGAGCCGGTTTGAAAAGCAAGTCCCCTAAGATGAGTGATTCAGGGCCAAATAAAATTTGAATAAAATTTTAAATAATAGCCTTGAGTTGCCCAAAAACTGGGGTCGGAGTGATTCAAAAAATTTGCCCGAAAGGCCAGTGGCATTTTCATAAATAAGTTTAATTTGGAAAAATACCTTAGAGGACTTTTTAAATGAAAATTTTGAGTTGCCTAGGGTTTTCAAAGGCTTCAAAACCATGGGAAGCCCAGATCGGTAAAGCCCCTTCGGTATACTCTTTTCAATGTCGGTTGACCCGAACTTTAACCAATTCATTCGGGAAGATTTTAGCTCCGATTTGAGTGATTCCAAAGGCATTTTATTAAATTGGGAACCTAAATTTTATAATGGAAAAGACAGTTCTAAAAAAGGAGCTAAAACAAAGCCGAAACGAAATTGCCATTATGGAAGGGCAAATTAGAATTTATGGTTTCTTGAATGTTCTAAAGAGTTCCACACTTTTCTCCCTTCTTCTCCTCTTTAATGAGCACGACCCATTCTGCCCAAAATACAAAAAATCTTCAGCTCTCTTAGGCACACCAAAGGGAGGAGAAAAAGAGGAAGAAAGCAAGGAAAAACTAGGTAATTTCATGAAATTTCTTGCTCCATCTTCCTCTTTTCTTTCCATGGATTTTTTGAATGATTTGGTTCTGTTTTTGACCCAGACCTAAGAGGAGAATTTTGAATTTGCTAAGGAGAAGAGAATGAAGGAGAAAAGACACTTGAAAGCTCACTTGAACCCTAGGTAATCTTTACTTTTTGTTACATCTTCTCTTCCTCCTCCCTTTGTGTGTATTTTAGCCAAGAATAGAATCAAAGGAGGGGAGGATGTTCTGTCCAAAATAAGGAGGGAACAAGGGTTTTAGGCCATAGGGAGATGGAATATGGCAAGAAATTCCAAGAAAAATCAATAGAAAACAAGTTAGAAAGTGTAGTGTTTTCTAGGGTTTGTAAAATTTGATTTTATGTGAATGTTTCCTCGGCTATTTGAATGTTTCCTTGAGCTCCTAAGACCTTTAGAAAGCCTCCCCAAGTGGCTCTCCCATCAAGGAAAAAATCACAAAGTCTATGAACCTCCATTATGGTGCATATTTCGGCCAAGATAGGTTCATTAGGCTAGGGGATATTTTAATTTGTTCTAGCCTTGGTTTGGGACTTTATATGATGTTAGAAGATGGGAGAAACCATTAGGAAAAATTTAGAAGCCTTAGGTTGGAGATGAGGCAATGGCTTCCATAATGTAACCTTATGAAGCAACATGGACCTAGGTTTGTAAAAGTGAGTGTGTGATGGTTTCAAGGACCTTAAATGAGGTCAAGAGGTCTAAATATGGCAAGAGAATGGAACCAAGAATATTAATTATGGTAGTTGCTTCATTAGGTCCTTACTGGAACCATATTGTGACAAATAGAACAAAGTATAGTCTTAAGAGTGAGTTGGATGTCATAACTTGTTCCAAGAGTATAAGTAAGTGTTGTTTATTATGAATAGGCCAAGGAAATCCAACCCCACCTCTTTGTGTTTGTGGAACCGAAAAGGAGAAGAAACAAGCAAAGTAAAGCTTGAATTTGCACCAAGGTAGCTCTCCACCTTTTCTTGTTGCATATGGTGTCATTGTGTGCTTCTGTGTATGTTTATATGTTTAAGACATGCCACTTGATGCTATGTTGCTATTTTGGTACCAATATGCTTTCTTGAATGTCTTTGAATCGTGGAAATGGCTCATAAGGGTGAGGTAGTGCTAAAAGTCCCTTAATGTGGGTGAGGATATGCCCCTTAATGTGGGTGAGGATATGCCAAAAGTCTTATGGCATGGGTGAGACAAGGCTAAAAAATTCTTTGGATGGGTGAGGCTAAGTCAAAAGTCATAAGAACCAAGAGTGAGGCAATCCAAAAGTCCTAGAAATGGGGTGAGGCCAAACAAAAGTCCCTAGAGCTCATTCTTTTGCTTGACATGAGTTTGTAACACAAAAATGTAAAAGATGAATGCTTCATAGATTGATTGATTGATTGCATACTTGTACCTTTGGCATGTTTTATGCCTTGAAAATGTGCTTGAATAGGTGTATGAGCTATTAAGATTTAATGAATCTCACCCCCTCCTTTCTCTTATCTCATATGATCTAGGTGGAGTTCAAGATCTAAAGGATAGAAGCCAAGGAGCTTAAATCTCCATCTCTTGGCAAATCTTTCCACTTGATGTACTATGATGTCTAGAATGTCAAAGTAGATATGTAAATATTATTTTTGAGTCATGACACTTTGAACAAGTGTAAAACTATGTAAAGTTAGTGTATGTATCAAGAATAGAGTTTAATGAATAGAATTATGTATTTTGACCACTTGGGAGCTCATTTGTGTATGTATGTTTATGCAAGTGGCATGGTGAATTTGAGTTGTATGAGGGTTTCAGACTTATGAGGGACATATTTATGCTATATTTATGCTTTCTAAGTTGCTCAAATGTGTGTGGAACAATGGATGGCTCATTTGAACCAAATTTGCCTCTTGTTGGGACCAAAATTGTCATATTATTGAGCTATGGCAAAGTCTGACCAAATGACCTCTTCTTGACTTGAAATTTTGTATGCAAGTAGATATTGCATAGAGCTTTTTGGGAAGCTAAATATCAGGTCATTTGGAGGTCTGTGGAATTTTCTATGTTTTTTCAAAGTGGTATCAGAATTTCGGATTTGCACCAGTACTATTCATTTGGTCAGTTGTGAAATTGTGTCATCCGAGGGGTAAACGTGGTCCAATGGCTACGAAATTTTATAGGAAGAAACTAGGCATTCACAGTGATTTTTATCAATTGGAAGCACCTCATTTGGAAGTCTGAGCTAAGAGATATGAATTTTTGAATTTCTGGAATAGCAACAGTTAGTGCAGCACGACCTGAGTCACTATTCCATTGAATTTCAGTGGCTAAACGTGCTTTCTATGGTCTAATTCTATTTTTACCACAAATTTAACATTCATAGCTTTCAAAATCGGTATTATTTTTCATAGATTGGGATTTTTTGTGGAATTAATTGGATATTTTCGAAAGTTTATAGCAGACACTTGCATCAGTACCAGTAGCTGTCCAAACCTTTGCCCCTTTTCGTGTGTCAAACGCTTCCTGTGTTATGTTTCGTGGCCTAGGCATATTTTTTTCATAAATTATACATGTGTAGATTTCTATAATGACTAAGAATTCATGATTTCAAATTTTCTAAAATTAGTTATGAATTCTGAAACTTCATATTAGTAAACTAAACTAGTGGCCCAGATAGCAGCAACCTCAGTGGTTTTTTGGATGTCAAATGTTCTCCCCTTAATGATTCATGAGCTGAAATTATTTTTACCATGGGTTAGACATCCAGAGATTTCTAGAATAGTAAAGTTCGTTGGGTTTTGATTTTTTTGAATTTAGTTATGAATTTTCGAAGTTGTGATAGAAAAACTGAGAATTTGGCCGAAAAATAATAGTGTGAGTTTGATGCTCCCCTTTAAATTCCACGAGTTGTGGGCTAACTTTGGTGATGCAAATGAGTTGTATGTATGTAATTAAATATGATAATATGATGTATGAGCTCATATGGTCTGCATGACACCGAATGGAATTTTCATACGCGACGCAACGCGAAATAAGTCATTATTTTAATGCCATTTTCCATTCCCTTTTGCGCAATTCATCATGGGAAACTTAAAAATGATAGGAAGCAAGTTAGAAATATATAGTGTTACATTATACATCATATACAATATAAGATTACATCATTTTCCATCAAGATGGTTACAATACAAGCATTTGGCAATTCTTTTGTCAAACTTTTTGTCTTCAAGTGTGGTGGCTCCCATCTCTTTGCTCACTTGGTCCACCTAGGCATGTATAGGCAATGGAGAGGGGGAGAGTGAGATTGTAGGAATCTCAATAGCTCTTCACCTTTTCAAACATACATAATGGATGCAATTTCAAATCTAAGAATGAATGCATGGAAAACTTTCAATTCATAAATATACATAATACATATCTCACATTCAAGAAGTCATACTCATCATACATAGGCTTGCCAAGACAATGGTTTAGCCTCACTCATTCTCTTTAGGACTTTTGGACTTGCTTCATCTATTTTCAAGGGACTTTTGGCTTCACCAAGTACATGCAAGCCAAAAGACATTCATAAACATCTTTCAAAGGCATCATGGTACCATGGCATGGAAACATTTACTAGAAACATTTTTCTAGCATAAACACACATACACATATCCAAAGACAAGAAAACACCCAAAGATGCATGAGAAAAAGGAAAGAGAGCTACCTTGGAGCCAATGTTTCACACTTTTCCTTTGAAATCTTCCTCTCTCTTTTTGGCCAAGCCTTGAAACTTGAAGGCATTAAGTTCTCTTGGCCTAGACACATCAAATGAGACATACTTAGATCATTGGAATGAGCTCTAGTCTTATGCAACTCTTATGCATGCTCACTTTCTCACTTGTCTCCATAATGCTTCCATATAAGACATAATGAAGTAACTATTGGAATTCAAGATCTTGGCTCTATTGTCTCTTTCATTCTAGGTCTCTTGACTCTATTTTGACTCCTTGGAGCTATCACATACTCATTTTGAGGAGCCTAGGTAAGAGTTGCTTCATTATGCTATATTATGGAGCCTATACCTTCATTTCACATTATAGGCTTTCTAAATTTTTTCTAAAGCCTCCTCTTATATTCTCCCATCATATAAGATGCACATCTAGGCTTAGAGAAATTTAAAACACGTCCTAGGTGCTAATTCTAGCTAAGGCTGAGGTTATGTCATCCTTAGGCACTGTAATATCCGGTTCTCTGAAAACGAGAGAAAATGCGAGAACGTAACGTACGATTTCTCCGTAAAAGTACGAAATTCACCGAATACAAAGGAAGTCCTCCAAAATGAATTAATTAAGATCCAAAAAAATTTGAAAAGTATTCTAGACTCCAAAAAATGAGAATTTCAGGTTCAAACAGAAAGAAAAATAGAGCTATAATGAAGAAATAAATTTGAACGAACGGTTGACGAAATGTAAAGGCATTTTTGTCATTTTGAGAAAATTTTGGATTTCTCACAAGAGGGCTTTTTAAATGAAAGATTTGAGTTCTCCAAGATTCTTAGGGGCACTAAAAACCATGGGAAAACCGTGGGACAGTTAAACCCTTCTAGTAGACGTTTTCCAATGTTGGTGCATCAGAACTTTGACGGATTCATTCGAGAAGGTTTTAGCTCTAATTTGAGTGATTCTAAAGGCATTTTACTAAATTGAAAACCATAAATTTCATAACGAAAAAGACAGTTCTAAACAAAGAGCTAAAACGACTGAGAAATGAAAATGTCAAGAACAAAGAGCAAAATAAGAATTTTTGAAAAGTGCTTCTTAAACCCCTTATATATATGAGGTGTCCTTCTTCTCCCCTCATTTAGGTCAACCAAATTCTGCCCCAAAACTAGAGAAGAAAGCCAACTCCTAGGAGCACCAAGAGAAGAAGCTTTGGAGGGACAAAAAGCAAGGAAAAGGTAAGGATTTCTTGGTTTCTCTTTAGCAAATCCATCCTCCTCCACTTTCCCTTCTTTCCCATAAAATTTTTGATATATTTGGGACTATTTTGAGGTCAGACAAAGGAGGAAAAAATCGGATTTAAAGAGAGAAGGCCAAAGAAAGGAAGATTCAAGTGAGAAAACAAGGAAAAACAAGGTAATTTCTTCTTCCATGATTACTGACCCTTACTCCTCTTCTCTCCTTGGTTCGCCCCACTCAAGAAGCTATAAGAGGGCTTGGATTTTTGGTAGAACCAAAGGTGAATCTTAGGAAAAGGAGTGTGGAGAATAAGAATATGTAAAGAAATTCAAGAAAAAGCCATGGATTTTCAAGATAGCAAACTAAGGGTTTCATGGGTTCCCTTGAAAATCTGATTTAATGTAATAATTTCTAAGCCTAAATGAATGTTTAAATGAGTTTCTAAGATCCCCAAGAGTCTCCCCATATGCATCTTCCATGTAGAAAACAAAGCAAACTTCCATAGAAGCTAAATGGTGCATAGTCTTGGCCACCTAAGGAGAGTTTTAAATTTTTTAAACCCATTTTTAAGTCATATATGATGAATGAAAATGAGGGAAAACCTTGAGAAAATTTTAAGAGGCCTAGAGAATGAATTGGTGTCTTAGGTTCCATAATATAACTTAAAGAAGTAACATATAGTTAGGCTCTTAGTTTTAATTGTGTGATGACTCCAAAAGGCTTAAAAGGAGTCAAGAATCATATATGAAAGGAAAGAATGGAGTCTAGAATTCATTTGATGGGTGTTGCTTCATTAGGTGCATTCTTGGAACCATAAAAGGGTTAATAGACCAAGTTAGTGTTTGAGGAAGATGTGTGGCCTTAGAATTAACTCCATGAACCTAATTGGCTTCCATAAATTATATTTAGGCTAAGAGAAATGATCTCCACCTTCTTGGGTATGTGAGGTCAAGGAAGGGGACTCAAGGCTCAAGGAAAAAGTGTGTAAATGCAAGCAAGGTAGCTCTCTCCACCTTCTCTTATGCATGGATGTGTGCTTATATTGTCTTTGAATATATGTATGTGTGTTTTAAGCTATGAAAAGTATTCTAGCATGAGCTTTTATTTCATGGTGCCATGATATTATATTATGCTTTCAAAGGATGTTTAATATGTGTAGTTGGATTTGCTTGAGTGTGGAGAAGCCAAGAACCCTCTAGTCATTATGAGGATGAGCCAAGAACCCTTGAAATTAGTTGAGATAAAGTAAAAAGTCTCCCAAATATGAGGTTAACTCCTAAGAGTAAGGTTGAGTCAAAAATATCTTAAAGAAATGGGTGAGGTAAGTCCAAAATCTACAAGCGAATGAGTGAGACTAATTCACTTACTTGGCAAGCCTATGTATGCTATATATGACTTGTTCAAATGTTAAAGATGTCTCTTGAATGATTTTACATGTCAACATGTTCATGCATATATTTTCAAGACTTGTATTGCATACTTTATGTGTGATTGAAAGAGAGATGAGCTATTGGGATTCTTTGAATCTCATTCCCTCCTCTCCAATGTTCCAATATTCTCGGTGGACTAAGAAAACAAGGAAATGGGAGCTAACCACTTGAAAGATGAAAGTGTGGACATCAAAGTGTATGGATTTTGTTTCTTTAAGGCCATATGAGTGGCAAATGTTGTAATCCATTGTTACATATGTCCTATGATATTATGAACATGTATAATTATGCTAATGTATCATGTATAAATGAGATTTAAGGTTATATGTATGGAAATGTGCATTTTGGACATGTAGTGGCAAAATTAGCATTATGGAAATATATGTATAAATGGAAGTGGAATGGCTAAATTGAGATGCATAAGGTTTGGAACCACTTAGGTAGTTCGTACAAATCATATTCATACTTTTAAACTTACCCAAGAGATGCCAAACATTAAAGGAAGTCATTTTGGACACAATTAGTATCTAATATGGAGCAAAATTGACCATATTGAAAAGTTATACCACTTTTTATCCAAATGAGCTCTTCTTAATCTAAGATTTGGTATGCATTTAGATCTTGTTGAGATATTTTTTTAGAAGCTAAAGTGCAAAATTTTTGGAGGTCTATGAAATATTTGATGAATTTTTAAAGTTGAAAAATTTTCTAATTTTGATTCAAGGTACTATTCATTCTGGTCCAAATTTAAATTATATCACTCATAGGAAAAAGATGTCTAATTGCCATGAAATTTTATAGTAAGAAACTAGACATTCCCAGTGATTTATGCCAACTAGAAACACCTCATTTGGATGTCTAGAGAGGGAGATATAAATTTTTGACGTTTTTGTCCAATATCAAGTGTCCAGTCAGACATAGGTTACTATTTGATTAGTTTTTGAGGTCTAGACATGCCTAAAATGGTTTGAAGTTATTTTTCTCTCTAGCTAATATTTGTATCTTTCCAAATTGGTATCATATGTATAGATCATATTTTTTTGGAATTAATTGGATATTTTTTACATTCATAGCAGAAACCTATATAGTACCAGTAACCAATCGGACCTTTGCACTTTTTTGAATGTCAAAAGTCTTCTGTGTGATGTTTCATGACACTGTATATATTTTTGGCATAAATTAGACATTTGTAGCTTTCCATAATGGTAAAGAATGCATATTTTATTTTTTCTAGAATAGTTATGATTTTCCAATGTTTGTGACAGAAAGTGGGAATTTCTGGGCAACTATGAATTTTATGTATTCCTTTGCCCTTGCACGAGTACTAGGCCACTTTTCGTGATGGATTTAAGTTGTATCTATGCAATTAAATATGAAAATGTGATACATGAGTCCATATGGCCTACAGGACTCCAAAGAAAAAATTTTATTCGTGACAAAGTGCATGTACATTCATTGTTCTCATGCTACCTTTCTTTCTTCATTATGAAATGCATAGAATAAGACCTAAAAATGGCATTAGGCAAACGAGATAAATATGGTGTTACATTTATTAGTATCAGAGCAAAGTTTCAGGCTCTCTTAGATTGGATTTGGCTTGAGGATGTAGTAATAGGGCTATGCAAAGGCCTGTATAGATGTGTAAAGCCTTATATGAGACATCTTGGGTGTGTGAAGATAAGTTATGGCTATGTTTATGATAATCAAGTTGTAGAATGGTCTTGGACTAGATACTGAATATCGGGAAAGGTTGGCCTCTAGGATAACTTGAGCAAAGCTAAGGGATCTGACGGCTAGAGCTCTATAAGATATGATAGCTCGTTGGGATTAATAGCAAGCCCTAGGTATGAACAATGAGAAATGATCCCATTGATATGAAGTGGCTTGCTATAGAGAGTATGTGAGGCCTAATTAGCCCTGGTAGTCATACTCAGACCATTCTGAGATGTCTCGCGTAATGCAGAGACAAGTAAGGATGCAACGCGGTATGAGATGAGATTACGACTACCCCCTAGCCATAACACCTAAATGTCTAAATGAAGTTTAGAACCTAAAAGATAATTCCCTTAAGCTAGAGGTTTAAGTTATAAGCAACACTGTATAGAGCCTTGATAGCCCAAAAGTCACAGTTAGCTATACATGAATAAAGCAAGAGGTAGAACCCTCTAGCTTGATGATGGTTGCATATAGAGGTAATGAAGCTCGAGTTTTGTTGCTAAAGATGAAGTTTCCAATTCATGAAGAAGTAAGGTCAATTAGAGGCTGTTAGCCACGGCCAATTATTCCATAAAGCAAGGAGGCAATCTAGAGAGTTCCTCACCATGACCAATTAAGAAGTTAGCTGCAACCAATACTTGGATAGGAAACTAGGATAAACCCTAGGCTAATTAGGCATGGCGAATGATGTGCTAACCACAGTGAATGATATGCTAGCCATGATAAATAATAGTATAAATGTCTTGTTGGTCATATTCATGCCAACTTGAGAAATGAGTTGATATAAGGTCAGTCAACCCCCAGAGAGTGGGAACCCTTAGTATCAGTAGAGAAAAATAGTAAATGGTCACGAAAAGTTAGTAAGAAATCAATGAGCCTGACAGTTGAGACTGAGAAAAGACTCAACATTAGAGAAAGTTAGACACAGGGACGATAAGGTTATTGAGACCCATCTTTAAGGCAGTGACTCCAACCTAAGGTGCTACCCTATGAGACACTGAATGACAAAATGTTAATGTAGCCTTAAAATTTACATAAGATAAGGCTACCAGTAGTGAGGTATATAGTGAGTGGCCTAGAAAGGTGTACCTCATAGGTAACACCTAGAGATGAGTATAAGTAGCTCGGTAACAAGCTCAGAAGAGAATGAGGATAGCTTAGAAAGCACTAAGTTACTACAAACTACAAGTCTGATGAAATAGACAGCTCAGACTAAGTATGGGCTGAAGCCTATAGGAAGTGACCAGTAGCATCGTCTAGGTGAGATGAGTAAAAAGAGAAATTAATTTGATAGGAAGTTATGAAAGTTCTCCCTAGATCGAGAAAAGGAAGATAAGACGTCCTGAGTCGAGAAGACCACTTAGTAGTGGTTAGTAAAATTCCCTAGATAGACCCCCCTAAATTACAGAGTATAGTGATAAGGGAAGCGAGGAAAAAAGCTGAGAAACTAGCCATAGAAGAGATGCCCTTACTTTAGTAATGACTAAATAAGTACACTAAACCCAAAAAAGTAAATAGATAGGGGTCCGATAGTTAGTTAGATGATTTTAAGGCACGTGAGTGATTAGAACACCCAATAGAGCATAAGCTTTCAGTAAGGTAGAATCTAGACATTAAGAGTATGTGTCCTGAATTGGGTTAGTAAAATCTTAAAATTAGTATAATGTGCTCCTGGGGATGAGGCTAAAGAAACTAAACAGAGAGAAAGCCTAGCTCTGATCCAAACGTAGAAATGAGATGAGACAAACAGTTAGTGCCTAAATACCCTTGGGAAGCTCGAGGGAGCTAGAAACCACCTAAGAAGGCGAGTCTTGCATTATGCAGAGAAATAGTGTAAGCCGAGAGTGCCATAGAATGTAATTCCTGGGATTTAATGTAATAAAAATTTTCTTACTGAGGGACAGTCTAGTTAAGAACAAAGTAAGAGTATAAGAAAGTAGACCCCCTTGATGTTACAGAGAGTGAACAAGTAGAGGAACCCAAGAAAAATACTGGTACTCTTGAGCATAAAGAAACCTGAACTAGCAATAGAGACAACCAGTAGTAGAGCATCTTTTTACCTAAGTAAAAAGATAGGAAAGGTAAGAGAGGGAGAAGATATAACAGTGTCAAGCTAAGGATATAATAGATTAAGAATAAATATCGAGTCGATGTGCTTGAGTACTTGAGAAAGCACACTCGTCCTTGGCATAAATGCCCTTCTACCATGATAGTGCCTAAAGTAAAGAATAGTCAGGTAATGTAAAGTGATCTCGGGATGAAATAGAGGAAGAATCCTATTTTCCCTGAGTATCCTATGAGAATAGGGTAGATAAAGAAAAGTATGAAAGGAATGCTTTAGATTTTGGGGAAACTTGTAATATACAGGAGATAGTGGCTTTGAGCTCAGTCATGAGCTGCCTGTTTATTAGTGTTTGATGTTATGATTCGCTTGTAACAATGGTTACATGATATTAGGTTTGGCCAACCTAATAGTCATGTGACTTGAGTGCGTAGTAAATAATGACATCAATCACTAAAGTGTCCCGATAATCAAAAGGTATTCTAGTTAGTTAAAAAATGAGATGAGTCAGAAAAAAAAAAAAGAGGTAAAGGGATTCAGGAATACTAAAATAGTAAGAAAAACATACAGAAAGGAATCCCCAGTAGAGAATGTTCAGATTTAGTATGCATAGCTTGAGTCCCTTATAGTACATGTAAATGAAATGAGAAGGGACTAGTGTATAGTCTCTCTAGCCACACTTAGTGTAAGAGATGCCCTGGTGCCAAGGCACTCAAAGGCAGAACATAAGCATATTCAGAAATTGTAGGATATGAGAGGAAAGATAGCCGAATACAGTTAGAGTAAGAAAAGAAAGCCCAAGTAAAAAGGGGCTGAAGTGGGAATCTGAGGATCCCACGAGGAGTGATGAATGAAAAGTAAGATGCTTCTAAGTA
Organism: Erythrophleum ivorense; assembly: GCA_026724425.1. Taxonomy (NCBI): domain Eukaryota; kingdom Viridiplantae; phylum Streptophyta; class Magnoliopsida; order Fabales; family Fabaceae; genus Erythrophleum; species Erythrophleum ivorense. The sequence goes on from JAIUCV010000010.1 coordinate 8,377,666, forward strand.
TCAGTATTGACAGGATCTAAAGAATTAGATGATACAAAACCCACTTCGCATGAAGAGCATGATGTACTCCTGAATTTAGCCTTAATTATTATTAGCGATCATTATCGGATTTAGTGAGTATGTGTTTTACTATCAGATATAGTAATCTTAGGCTTTGACGTCTCCCAGAGATGGATCACAATAGATCCTAACATAGCACAGCGGGTTGCAGTAGACCCTAGCAAGGCTCTAAGAGGTCGCAGTAGACTTAGGGATTAAAGTAGATCCCACAGAGTTACAGAGAACTCCAGTCACAACATGATAGTTCTTTAGTGAGATGATGGCTTGAGATAGTTTTTACAAAGCAGTTAGTCTCAGAGACTAGTACAGTTTTAATTAGCTTTATCTCAGAGACTAAAGATCTCTGAGTCTAGTAGACTGTTGCCCACGAAGATGTGAAGGCTTTACTCAAAAAGTTAGACCACTGACTATATCTCTTAAGAGATAAAAATAGTGCATTAGGATAAGGAAAGAAAGAAAATAGCTTTCCAGAGCTAGAGTCAGATGAATCACTACCCAGTAGTTATTAGCCCTAATCGAGGAATAGAGAGATCCCATATGCTAAACTATGTATTTAGAAAGGGGTCAGGTGCAACTTTTAAATGAGGTAAGTGGTGCAGTATGTCTGCAGTGATTGAAACTATAAGTATAGCTAGCATCCCACCAAAGCTCATAGTAGTCAGTGGTAGTCGCTCTTCAATGCCAATATGAGACACATATGTTAGGCATAACACCATATATTTCTAGCATGCTTCCGATCATTTCTAAGTCTCACATGATCAATTGAACAAAAGGGAATGGAAAATGACATTAAAATAATGCCTTATTTCGCGTTACGTCGCGTATAAAAATTCCATTCGGTGTCACATGGACCATATGAGCTCATACAACACGTTCTCATATTTAATTACATACATACAACTCATTTGCATAACCAAAGTTGGCCCACAACTCGTGGAACTTAAGGGGACCATCAAATTCACACTCTTATTTTTCAGCCAGAATTTCAGTTTTTCTGTCACAACTTCAGAAATTTATAACTAAATCCAAAAAAATTCGAAATCCAACAAAATTTACCATTCCAGAAAGCTCTGGATGTCTACCCCATGATTAAAATAGTTTCATCTCATGAATCATTAAGGGGAGAACAATTGACATCCGAAAAGCCACTGGGGTTACTGCTGTCTGGGCCACTAGTTCAGTTTACTGATAGGAAGTTTCAAAATTTGTAACTAATTCTAGAAAATTGAAATCAATTCATTCTTGGCTATTCTGGAAAGCTACAGATGTCTAATTTATTCTAAAAATATTCCAGGCCATGAAACATAACACAGAAAATGTTTGACACGTGAAAAGGGGTTAAGGTTTGGACAGCTACTGGTACTGATGTAAGTGTCTGCTATGAACTTCAAAAACGTCCAATTAATTCCCAAAAAATCCAATCCATGCAAATAATATCAATTTGGAAAGCTATGAACGTTAAATTTATGATAAAAATAGACTTAGACCAGAGAAAGCACGCTTAGCTACCCAAATTCAATGGAACAATGACTCAGATCATGTTGAGCTACTTGCTACTGTCCCAGAAATTCAAAAATTCATATCTCTCAGCTCAGACCTCCAAATGAGGTGCTTCTAGTTGTTACAAGTCACTGTGAATTCCTAGTTTCTAACTATAAAATTTCTAGCCATTGGACCATGTTTGCCCCTCGGATGACAAAATTTCAAAACTGACCAAATGAACAGTACCAGTGCAAATCCGAAATTCAGATACCAACTTTGAAAAATCATAGAAAATTCCACAGACCTCCAAATGACCTGATCTTTGGCTTCCCAAAATCTCTAGGCAAGATCTACTTGCATGCAAAATTCCAAGTCAAGAAGAGGCCATTTGGTCAGATTTTGCCATAACTCAAGCTTATGGCAATTTTGGTCCCAACAAGAGGCCAACTTTGGTTCAAATGAGCCATCCATGGTTCCACACACATTTGAGCAACTTAGAAAGCATAAATATAGCATAAATAAGTTCCTCATAAGGTCTGAACTCTCATGAAACTTAAATTCACCATGCCACTTCCATAAACATACATACACAAATGGGCTCCTAAATGGTCAAAATACATAATTCTACTCATTAGACTCTATTCTTGATACATACACTAACTTTACATAGCTTTACACTTGTTCAAAGTGTCATGGCTCAAAAATAACATTTATATATCTACTTTTACATTCTAGTCATCATAGTATATCAAAATACAAAGGTTTGCCAAGAGATGGAGATTTAGGCTCCTTGGCTTCCATCCTTTGGATCTTAAACTCCACCTAGATCATAGGAGATGAGAGAAAGGAGAGGGTGAGATTCATTGAATCTCAATAGATCATACACCTATTCAATCACATTTTCAAGGCATATAACATGTCAAGGGTACAAGTATGCAACTACTCAATCGATGAAGCATTTAATTTCCACATTTTTATGTCACAAACACATGTCAAGAATAAGAATGAGCTCTAGGGACTTTTGGATTGGCCTCACCCCATTTCTAGGACTTTTGGATTGCCTCACTCTTGGTTCTTGGGACTTTTGACTTAGCCTCACCCACCCAAGGGACTTTTGGCCTTGTCTCACCCATGCCATGAGACTTTTGGCATCTCCTCACCCACATTAAGGAACTTTTGGCACTACCTCACCCTTATGAGCCATTTTCATCATTCAAAGACATTCAAGAAAGCATATTGGTACCAAAATAGTAACATAGCATCAAGTGGCATGTCTCAAACATATAAACATACACACAAGCACACAATGACACATATGCAACAAGAAAATGCAACAAGAAAATGCAACAAGAAAAGGTGGAGAGCTACCTTGGTGCAAATTCAAGCTTTACTTTGCTTGTTTCTTCTCCTTTTCGGTTCCACAAACACAAGAAGGTGGGGTTGGATTCTTTGGCCTATTCACAATAAACAATACTAAATTATACTCTTGGAACAAATTATGACATCCAACTCACTCTTAAGACTACACTTTGGTCTATTTGTCACAATATGGTTCCATTAAGGGACCCAATGAAGCAACTACCATAATTAACATTCTTGGTTCCATTCTCTTGCCATATTTAGACCTCTTGACCTCATTTAAGGTCCCTTGAAGCCATCACATACTCACTTTCACAAACCTAGGTCCATGTTGCTTCATAAGGTTACATGATGGAAGCCATTGTCTCATCTCCCAACCTAAGGCTTCTAAATTTTTTCCAAGGGTTTCTCCTATATTCTTTTATCATATAAAGTCCCAAATCAAGCTTGGAACCATTTAAATACTCCCTAGCTATCTTTAAGGGTCTTGACCTAGTTATGCTTCCATTAAATACCCATGGAGTTTGGGATTTTTTTCTTAATGGATAGGGCACTTGGGAGGCTCCCTAGGAGTCTTAGAAACTCAAACAAACACTCACATATGATGGGGAAGTCTTGAATCAACCCAGATTTTAATTTATGTTCAAGCACCCTACACTTTTCCAACTTGAGTTTTACTAGTTTTTCATGCATTTCTTTGGTATAATCCATCTTCCCATGCCTTAGTTTGATGGATTATTTTGGATTATAAAATAGAAACTCTTCCCTCTTCATGGTTCTGGTTGAGACATCCTACCATGGAAGAGGAGAAAAAGAAAAAGAAGCAACAAAGGGAGAGAAACTACCTTGCAATCAAGCTTCCTTCAAGAGCCCTTCCTCTTCCCTCTTTCTCCTCCTTAAATTTCGAATTCCCTCCTCTGATTTGGACCCAAATCAGCACCAAAAAATACATTAAAACCATGGAAAGATGAAGCAAGAAGGGGAGGATGAAGTTTCAAGAGGAAAAAGCATGAAAACCTTACACTTTCTCACCCTTTCTTTGGCTTTTCTTCCTCCAAAATTTCCTCCCTTTGTGTGCCTAAGACAGCAGCTCCGTTTCTGAGTTTTGGGCAGAAGAAAGTCAGTTTTGAGAGGGGGGAGCTGAACGTGGCTTAAAAAGGGAGTTTGGAAGCTTCTTTTGTGCACTTTGTTTCCATTTTTGCCCTTCCATAATGGCATTTCCGGTTTGACTTTGTTTTAGCTCCTTTTTTAGAACCGTCTTTTCCATCATAAAATTAAGATTCCTAATTTAATAAAATGCCTTTGGAATCACTCAAATTGGAGCTAAAACCTTCCCAAACGAACCGGTCAAAGTTTAGGTCAACCGACGTCGGAAAGAGTACACCGGAGGGGCTTTACCAGTCCCGGGGCTTCCCATGATTTTTGGGGCCTCTGAGAACCCTAGGCAACTCAAAATTTTTCATTTAAAAAGCTCTCCTAGGTGTTTTACTAAAATTACACTTATTTACAAAAATGCCACTGGCCTTTCGACAAATTTTTTCGAATCACTCCAACCCTAGTTTTTAGGCAACGCAAGGCTCAAATCCTCATTTTCTATTATTTAAAATTTTATTCAATTTTATTTGGCCTTGAATCACTCATCTCAGGGGACTTGCTTTTCAAACCAGCCGTTCCAACGATTGTACAACGTACCGGGCGTTACATTAGGCCTCTCAGTGTTGAGATGAGGGACTATAAATTGCCACTATAAGTGAGCAAAGAGAGTGAGGAAAAGTTCTAGCCTACTGATATAGATGTAGTAGTAAACAGAGAAATTAGAGTAAATAAAAGTAGAAACTCCACAAAGGAGTTGTAATCCCAGTAAGTAATTAAAATGTGAGGCCTATGATAGAAAGAAATGTGAATTGTAATCATGGGATGAGCTAGTAAGAAAGAATGCATGGATAAATAGTAGACGGTACATGTGAATAAGTAAGCAGACAGACAGAAATCTCTAATGGCTATGATGATTAGAAAAGATAATGAAACGCTATGAAAAGCCATTGGGAGAAGATATGGGAGATTTGATATGAAATAAGTTACCTCCCAAAATGTGTAAATGAGTCCACAGAAAAGAACATAACCCCTACGAATGGGTTAAGACTAACCCGATGTGATTAGTAAGCTCTCCTAGGATAGGCCTTCAGAGTTAAAAATTTCTTTCCTTTATGAGAAGAACTAGATAGTACTCTATAATAATAGAGCCCTCATTAAGGGCTAATAATGAAAAATTCCCTGGCTGAGAGAAAATTCAAACGAGTGAAATCGTTGAGAAAAGCGTATAAAACCAGGAAGAAGAGAAAAAAAGAACAATTAACTAAAAAAGAAAAGAGTAAGAGAAAAGTATACCCCAAATTTTTGAAAATGAAATTTATTTAATAGGGGAGAGAATGTAATATCTGGTTCTCTGAAAATGAGAGAAAACGCGAGAAATGTAACATACAGTTTCTTTGTAAACTACAAAATTCACTGAATACAAAAGAAAGTTCTCTGAAATGAATTAGTTAAGATCCCAAAAAATTTAAGAAGTATTCTAGACTCTAAAAAATGAGAATCCCAGGCTCAAATGGAAAGAAAAATGGAGCTAGAATAGAGAAATAAATTTGAACGAATGGTTGACGAAATGTGAAGGCATTTTTGTCATTTTGAAAAAATTTTAGAATTCTTACAAGAGAGCTTTTTAAATAAAAGTTTTGAGTTCTCCAGGGTTCTTAGGGGCACTGAAAACTATGGGAAGCCCTAAGATAGTTAAAGTCTCTCTGGTAGACGTTTTCCAATGTTAGTGCACCCGAACTTTGATGGATTCATTCGAGAAGGTTTTAACTTCGATTCGAGTGATTCCAAAGGCATTTTACTAAATTGGGAACTTAAATTTCATAATGGAAAAGATGATTCTAAAAGGAGCTAAAATGAGTTAAAAACCAAAATTCCAAGAACGAAAGGTAAAATAAAAATTTTTAAAAAGTGCTTCTTAAACCCCTTATATATATGAGGTTACCTTCTTTTCCCCTCATTTATGTAATATCCAGTTCTCTGAAAAACGAGAGAAAACGTGAGAAATATAACATATGATTTCTTTATAAATAAACAAAATTCACCAGATACAAAATTAAGTCCCCTGAAATGGCTTAATTAAGATCCTGAAAAATTTAGGAAGCATTTTAGACTCCTAAAAGTGAGAATCCCTTGCTCAGACGAAAAGAAAAATGGAGCTAGAATGAAGAAACAAAATATAACAAAAGGTTGACGAAACGTGAGGACATTTTCGTCATTTTGAGGAAATTTTAGAATTCTCACAATATGGCTTTTTAAATGAAAATTTTGAGTTCTCCAGGGTTCTCAGTGGCCCTGGAAACCATGGGAAGCCCTAGGACAGCTAAAGCCCCTCCGGTGGACGTTTTCCAACATCGATTGACCCGAACTTTGACCAATTCATTCATGAAGATTTTAAATCCAATTTGGATGAAACCAAAGGCATTTTATGAATTAGAAGATCTAAATTTTATGATGGAAAAGACGATTCTCAAAAAAGAGTTAAAATGAGTTTAAACGGAGCAAACATGCGCGTAGAGTCAAAATGGTTATTTTAAAAAATTATAAAAGAGGCTTCTTAAATAAGATTACATCTTGTCACCTTCTCCAAGCTTCCATTTGCAGAAAAATGGGCAACAATGGCTTGACATTAAGAGGGGAGAGAGAGAAGAAGTTTAAGCTTTCATTTAGGTAAGTAAACGGCCCAGTTTCATCCTACGCCAGTTAGGAAAGTTATTCCTCTCTCTAAGAGCTCTATAATGGTGGTTTTCTTTTCTTGAAAACTTGAAGATTTAGGTCTAACCCAAGCCAAATAGGAACTCTTTTCAAGAAATCAATTGGTGGAAAATAATCTACGCGAAGAGAGTTTTATTTTAAGGTAAGACTTCACTTGAAACATTTATAAAATGTTATGTTTTCAAGCCATTTAAGCTTAGGTCTAGAGAGAGAAAGTGAGGAGGAGAGTTTTTCTTTATATGTTCTTGATGGAACCAAAGGTTATGGAGTGTGAAGATTAAGAATATACAACTAGAATTGAAAAGGGAACTTTAGAATGCAAGTTATGGAATTTAGGGATTTGGTTACACCTAAGCTAAGATGAAGCTTCCTATTAGTAATTTAAGTTGTCTAAGAGTATATATGAGTTCCTAAGACACAAGGGAGCCTCCCACATGCTTCTCCCATCAAAGAAATTAAAACAACTCCATTAGTGCCATATGGAAGCATAGCTTCAGCCAATGAGAGTTCATGCGCCTAGGGAGTGTTTTAATTCCTTCCAAGCTTAGTTTTGTATCATGTGTGATGGGAGAGTATGAGAGGAAGCCTTGAAAAAATTTTAGAAACCATAGATAGTGAGATAGCCTTATATATTCCATAATATGGCTTAAAGAAGCAACACCTAGCTAGACTCTTAGAATTGATTGTGTGATGAATCCAAGAGATTTAAATGGAGTCAAGAATCATAAATAGATGGAGAGAATGGAGCCAAGATGATGTTTTCCAAAGGTTTCCAAAGGTTGCTTCATTAAGTGTATTATGGAACTATAAAAGAGCTTTATAAGTCACCTAGCTTTTCTAGTGATTGTGTGGCCTTAGAATTTGATTCAAGAGTATAATTAGCTTCCATATAATGTGTCTAGGCCAAGAGAAATGATCTCCACCTTCTTGGGTGTGTGAGGTTAAGGGAGAGGACTCAAGGCTCAAGGAAAAAGTGTGTGAATACAAGCAAGGTAGCTCTCTCCACCTTCTCTCATGCATGAATGTGTGCTTACATTGTCTTTGAATGTATGTATACATGTTTTGAGCTATAAAAGTAATTTAGCATGAGCTTTTACTCCATGGTACCATGATGATGTTTTATGCATTCAAATGATGTTTTATATGATTGTCTTGGTTCGCTTAAGTGTGGAGAAGCTAAGAACCCTTTAGCCATGGTGAAGATGAGCCAAGAACCCTAGAACTTAGTTGAGACAAAGTAAGGAGTCTCCCAATAGTAAGGTTGAGTCAAAAACCTCTTAAAGAAAATAGGTGAGGTAAATCCAAAATCCACAAGTGAATGGGTGAGGCTAATCTACTCACTTGGCAAACCTATGTATGACTTGTTCAAATGCTAAGGATGTTTCTTGAATGCTCACATATTTCAATATATCCATGCATGCATTTTCAAGGCTTGTATTGCATATTTTATGTGTGATTGAAAGGGAGATGAGCTATTGGGATTCTTTGAATCTCATTCCCTCCTCTCTAATGTTCTAACATACTAGGTGGACTAAGAGAATAAGGTAATGGAAGCTAACAACTTGGAAGTTAAGAATATGACAAGAAAGTGTCTAGATTTTACTTGCTTATGATCATATGAATGGCAAAGTAGCTTTGTATATATTATTTTTTAGATGTAAACTCATGTATGAATGTAAAATGATGTATGACTCTTGTATAGACTATATGTGGAATGAAATCAATAGAAATAGCAAGTTTGGCTTCTTGATGGCTTAATGTATTAGTGTATTAATAAAAGTGAAATGACCAAATTGAGATGAATGAGGTTTGGAACCACTTGGATAGTTCATACAAGTCATATTCATTCTTTTAAACTTACCCAAGAGGTGCTAAACATTAAAAGAGGCCTTTTGGACACATTTGGTATCTCATATGGAGCAAAATTGACCATATTGGTATTCTATACCACTTTTTGTCCAAATGAGCTCCTTTTGGTCTAAAATTTGGTATACATCTAGAGCTTGTTGAGAGATTTTTGGAAAGCTAAAGTGCAGAATTTTTGGAGGTCTATGGAATATTTGATGAATTTTCAAATTTGAAAATTTTCCTAATTTTGGTTCAATGCACTATTCACTCTGGCCTGAAATGAAAATTTGTCATTCATAAGGAAAATGATGTCCAATTACCATGAAATTTTACAAGGAGAAATTATACATTCCTAGAGACTTGTGCCAACTAGAAGCACCTCATTTGGATGTCTAGAGAGGGAGATATAAATTTTTGAAATTGTTGTCTAGTATCAGGCATCCAACCAAACCTATGTTACTATTTGATTAGTTTTCGAAGCCTAGACGTACCTGGATTGGTTTGAAGTTATTTTTCTCCTCTATCAAACATCCATAGCTTTCTAGATTGGTATTATTGGCATAGATTGGATTTTTGTAGAATTAATTAGACATTTTTGAAATTTATAGCAGAAATCTGTATCAGTTCCAATAACTAGTCAGACCTGTGCACATTTTTGAATTTCAAACGTCTCCTACATGATGTTTCATGACCTGGATATATTTTTAGCATAAATGAAACATTTGTAGCATTCTAGTGTGATAAAGAATGTATGATTTTGATTTTTCTAGAATTAGTTATGATTTTCAAAGTCTGTGACAGAAAAGGGAAAATTTTGGCCAAGGTTATAACTATGAATTTTGTGTATTCTCTTGCCTTGCACGAGTTTTAGGCCACTTTTGGTGATGAATTTAAGTTTTATATATGTAATTAAATATGAGAATGTGATACATGAGTCCATATGGCCCATGGGACTCCGAAAGAAAAATTTATACTCTACACAACGCAAGAAAATCCATTATTTTAAAGCCATTTTTCCTTGCTTCTTCATAAAATACATGTATGAGTCATGGAAGTAGCATGAGATAAGCTAGAAAGTTATGATGTTACAATTTAGGTCGACCAAATTCTTCCCCAAAACTAGAGAAGGGAGCCAACTCTTAGGCGCACCAAGAGAAGAAGCTTTAGAGGGAGAAAAGGCAAGGAAAAGGTAAGGATTTCTTGGTTTCTCTTTAGCAAATCCATCCTCCTCCACTTTCCCTTCTTTCCCATATAATTTTTTATGTATTTGGGACTATTTTGAGGTCAAACCAAGGAGGGAAAATTCGGATTTGAAGAGAAGAGGCCAAAAAAAGGAAGATTCAAGTGAGAAAATAAGGAAAGACAAAGTAATTTCTCCTTTCATAATTGCTACCCCCTTGCTCCTCTTCTCTCCTTGGTTCACCCCACTCAAGAAGCTATAGGAGGGCTTGGATTTTGGGCAGAACCAAGGGTGAATCTTAGGAAAGGAGTGTAGAGAATAAGAATATGTAAAGAAATTCAAGAAAAGGCCATAGATTTTCAAGATAGCAAACCTAGGGTTTCATGGGTTCTCTTGAAAATCCGATTTGATGTAATTATTCCTAGGCCTAAATGAATGTTTAAATGAGTTTCTAAGATTCCTAAGAGTCTCCCCATATGCATGTTCCATGTAGAAAACAAAGAAAACTTCTATGAAAGCTAAATGGTGCATAGTCTCGGCCAAAGGGGATTGAGACACCTAGGGAGAGTTTTAAAATTTTTTAAGCCCATTTTTAAGTCATATATGATGAATGAAAATGAGAGAAAACCTTGGAAAAAATTTAGGAGGCCTAGAGAATGAATTGGTGTCTTAGGTTCCATAATATAACCTAAAGAAGCAACATATAGTTAGGCTCTTGGTTTTAATTGTGTGATGACTCCAAGAGGCTTAAAAGGAGTCAAGAATCATATATGAAAGGAAGAATGGAGTCTAGAATTCATTTGATAGGTGTTGCTTCATTAGGTGCATTCTTGGAACCATAAAAGGGTTAATAGACCAAGTTAGTATTTGAAGAAAATGTGTGGCCTTAGAATTAACTCCATGAACCTAATTGGCTTCCATAAATTATATTAAGGCCAAGTAAAATGATCTCCACCTTCTTGGATGTGTGAGGTCAAGGTAAAGGACTCAAGGCTCAAGGAAAAAGTGTGTAAATGCAAGCAAGGTAGCTCTCTCCACCTTCTCTCATGCATGGATGTGTGCTTATATTGTCTTTAAATGTATGTATGTATGTATGTTTTAAGCTATGAAAAGTATTCTAGCATGAGCTTTTATTTCATGGTGCCATGATGTTATATTATGCTTTCAAAGGATGTTTAATATGTGTGCTTAGGTTTGCTTGAGTGTGGAGTAGCCAAGAACCCTCTAATCATGATGAGGATGAGCCAAGAACCCTTGAAATTGGTTGAGACAAAGTAAAGAGTCTCACAAAAGTGAAGTTGACTCCCAAGAGTAAGGTTGAGTTAAAAACCTCTTAAAGAAATGGGTAAGGTAAGTCCAAAATCTACAAGTGAATGGGTGAGGCGAATTCACTTACTTGGTAAGCCTATGTATGCTATATACGACTTGTTCAAATGTTAAAGATGTCTTTTGAATGATTGCACATGTTAACATGCCCATGCATGCATTTTTAAGACTTGTATTGCATACTTTATGTGTGATTGAATGGGAGATGAGCTATTGAGATTCTTTGAATCTCATTCCCTCCTCTCCATTGTTCTAACATTCTAGGTGGACCAAGAGAACAAGGAAATGGAGCCAACCACTTGAAAGATGAAAGTGTGACATCAAAGTGCATGGATTTTGTTTCTTTAAAGCCATATTAGTGGCAAATGTTGTAATCCATTGTTACATATGTCCTATGATATTATAAAAATATATAATTATGCTAATGTATCATGTATAAATAAGATTTAAGGTTATATGTATGGAAATGTGCATTTTGGACATGTAGTTGCAATACTAGCATTGTGGAAATGTATGTATAAATAGAAGTGGAATGGTAAAATTGAGATGCATGAGGTTTGGAACCACTTGAGTAGTTCATACAAATTATATTCATGCTTTTAAACTTGCACAAGAGGTGCCAAACATTAAAGAAAGTCATTTGGACACAATTGGTATCTAATATGGAGCAAAATTGACCATATTGGAAAGCTTTACCACTTTTTGTCCATATGAGCTCTTCTTTATCTAAGATTTGGCATGAATTTAGATCCTATTGAGAGCTTTTTGGAAAGCTAAAGTGCAGAATTTTTAGTGCTCTATGGAATATTTGATGTATTTTCAAATTTGAAATTTTTTTATTTTGGTTCAAGGTACTGTTCATTCTAGTCCGAATTTATATTCTATCACTCATAAGGCAAATGATGTCCAATTGCCATGAAATTTTATAAGGAGAAATTAGAAATTCTCAAAGACTTGCACCAACTAGAAGCACCTCATTTGGATGTCTAGAGAGGGAGATATAAATTTTTGAAGTTTCTATCTAGTATCAAGCGTCCAGTCAGACCTAGGTTACTGTTTGATTAGTTTTTGAGATCTGGACATGCCTAAACTAGTTTGAAGTTATTTTTTCTCTCTAGCTAATATTCGTAGCTTTTAATACTAGTATCATTTGTATGAATTGGAATTTTTTGAAATTAATTGGATATTTTTGAAGTTTATAGCAGAAACTTGTATCAGTACCAATAGCCAATCAAACCTCTGCACCTTTTCTAATGTCAAATGTCTTTTGTGTGATGTTTCATGACCTAGATATACTTTTACTATAAACCATACATTTGTAGCTTTCTAGAATGGTAAAGAATGCATAATTTCAATTTTTTAGAATTAGTTCTGATTTTCCAAAGTTTGTGACAGAAAGTGGGAATTTTTGGGCAACTATAAATTTTATGTATTCTCTTGCCTTGCATGAGTTCTAGGCCACTTTTGGTGATGAATTTGTGTTGTATCTATGTAATTAAATATGATACATGAGTCCATATGGCCCATAGGACTCTGAAGAAAAAATTTTATTCATGACAAAGTGCATGTACATTCATTGTTCTCATGCTACCTTTCTTGCTTCATTATGAAATACATAGAATAAGACCTAAAAATGGCTTGAGGCAAGCTAGATAAATATGGTGTTACAAGCACCAATGAAATTTGTTTTGTTTTCTTCATGGAAGAAGCATGTGGGAGGCTTCCTTGATGACTTAACAACTCATACAAACTCTTAAACTCCTTAAATTATGGCTAGAAGGCTTCCCACCAACCAAGGTGCAATTGAAACCCTAGGTTAGACATCTTGCAATTCAATGGTTCTTTCTTGAAGTTCTTTGCACTATCTTGTTTCCCATACTCTAAATCATAGGTTTCACACTTGGTTTGGTTCAGAAATAATCCCCCTTGGCTATCCTATATAAGGTCGAAACTTACTCTACAAGAAGCAACAAGAAGCAAGCATGAAGACAACAAAATTACCTTAGTTTCTAGCTTTTTCTTAAGTGCTCTTTCAATTGGTGAATTCCTCTTCTTCAAATTCCACTCTTTCTCCTCTATACCAAACCCAAAACAGCACCAAATAAGTGATTAAAACCATGGGAAAAAAGGTGGAAAGGAGGAGAAACAACTTACTAAAGGGAGAGCCATGAAATTCCATCAATTTCCTTACCTTTTCTTGAAGTTTTCTTCCTCTTTTTCTCCTTCTATGGTGCACCCTTCTTAGCAAAACTCTCTTCTGGTCTTAGGCAGAAAATAGGTTAGTTAAATGGAGATGAGAAAGGGAGCATGACATATAAGAAGTAAAGTCAATTACTGGACTTTTCAAAAATTATCATTTTGTCCTCTTTTCTTAGCTTTTTCGTTTTAGGCTCATTTCAATTCCTTTTCGAAAATCATCTTTTTTATCATAAAATTTAGGTTCTTTGACTTATAAAATGCCTTTGGAATCACTCAAATTAGATTTAAAACTTTTTCTGAATGAAAGAGTCAAAATTTAGGTCACCGATGTTATAAAATATCAATCAAAGGGCTTTTAACTATTCTGGGAGTTCTTATAGTTTTTAGGGCCTCTGAGAACTCCGAAAAAATCATTTTTTCTATTTAAAAATTTTTCCTTTGTGTTTTCTAAAAAGTGCCCAAAATTACAAATATACCATTACATTTCGTTGCATTTTCTTTTGGTTATTCTGGCTCCGTTTTCAAGGCACCTTTTGTAATGTCTAATTTTTGTAAAAACGACATAAACGAATACATTTTAAGAGTAAGTCCTCCGAAATAAATTGGTTAAGGTCCAAAAAAATTAGAATAATAATCTACACATCAAATAATGAAAATAGGAGGCTAAAGGTATCCTGAAATCGGAGCCAAAATAACCAAACAGAATTTAACAAAATAGTTACGAAACAAGATGGCATTTTTGTAATTTGGGGTAACTTCTAGAATACTCATAAGAGAGCTTTTTAAATGAAAAATTTGAGCTCTCTGAGGTTCTCAAAAGCCCTGAAAACCATGGGAAGCCCCGAAACAATTAAAACCCTTATGATGTACATTTTTTAAAGATAGTTGACCTAAACTTTAACCTTTTCGATCAGGAAGGTTTTAGCTTCAAATTGAGTGATTCCAAAGACATTTTATAAGTTAGAGTACCTAAATTTTATGATGGAAAAGACCGTTCTCAAAAAGGAGCTAAAATGAACTAGAAACAAAAATGCCAAGAAATAGGACGAAAATGGAATTTTGTTGTAACAATTTTATTATTTGCTCTCTTAAGTAGTGCGTCCCCCCTCCTCCCTTCATATGACCAACCTTATTTCTGCCTAAGAATAGAAGTGAGTGAGAGGTTGTGTCACACAACCTCCAAAATAAAACTAAGTTGAGAAAATATATAGTTAGTAATATAACCTAGGTCATCTCCCTTGGAAATAGAATTCAATATTTAATTGGGTTTTCTAAGTGTAAGAGGATCCTAGAACTACCTAATTTAGGGGGGTTTGATCTAATTAAACTAGCTAGAATTAAATTGAAACAAAATGACTAACTACTACCTAATTGCATGAACTAATGGTTGAATGATAGACATGCGACTAGCTTTGGATTTATCCCTTGGTATCCATTATCCTTATCCTAATTCAATCGTGATTAATTCTGGTCTAAGAGTCCCTAATTGTATTCATGGCAAATGATCTTAAATTACCATTCAAGATTCAAGAAATTAATAATCTAATGTTAAATTGAAAGCTCAATCCTACGTCAAATCATTAATTCTTGCCTTTAAGATCAATGAACACTCAATTTGATTGATTAAACGATTAATTAGCCTCTGAATCATGACCCTAAGATATTTAATTAACCAATTAAACTCTAAGAAATTCTTAAATCAAACAATTAAACACACAATCTCACTCATGTATTTCATCGAACACCTTGATTGCATACTTAAAAAATTAGAGGATAACGAAAAATTCAGTGCTAAGTCTAATCAATTAATCATTCAAAAAGTATCCTAATAATGTCTAACTAGCTACTAATTACAAACATCACAAATTTCCAATCAAATACAACTTTAACCTAGATAATACAAGAAAGAGGAAAATGTTAGAAAAAGAGAGAATCTTAGCCAAAATTCCTTTATTATCTCTATAGATTTAAGCCTCTCCAAGGACCTTCCTCCTAGCTAGCCACAAGATGAAGATTTAATGCTTCATAGAGATGGAAGAATGGTGGAGAATGGAGTGGAAGTGTGCTACGGATGAAGGGGATGGAGTGGTGAGAAAAAAATGATGGAATGTTATCAGGTGTATTCTAGATAGGTCAATTGATGATACTACCTGAGTGTATTTAATCTCCTCCCATGTTTCATTTTTACTCTTCATGTGCTCAGTCCATTTCCTCCTTTCTCACGTTTTTTCATTTATTTTATTCTCCTATAGCTAGAGCCTCTTTTCCCATATCATCTTCCACTTTGAATAGAACCATACATCTGCTCACATCATCCTTCCACCCATCTCACATGTTTTGCTCTTCTCTAGCTTCATTTATTCCATCCCGTGCCTTAAAACGTGATTTGGATGCTCTAATGAATGGATTGCCCCATGCCTCTCTAGCTCAACTCCCTTCATATGGTTCTTTTATTCTATCATACATTGCTAATGCATACTTTTGCTCACGCTCCTCATCTTCTTCCTGTTCACGTGCTTTCTTCCAATCAATCTCTATGTCAACTTCTGCTCTCATTAAATAACGTTCAGCTCATCTAATAAATCATGTTAACCAGCCTTGCATATGTGAATCCTTTTCCACATGTAACAACCCTAACTTTTAATCATCATAATTAAAGTTAAGTACATGATTAATAACCATAAATCAAGGTTGAAAGTCATTACAACCAATTACATTCAAAAAATGCAGGGAAATTTGAAACCTTAATGTTATTAGGGTCATTAACTAGATAACCACAATTATTCGAATGTGCAAGTGAATTCAATTATCAATAAGGAGCCTTTGCTTCTTCTGTCCATCAATTCCAACTCATAAAATCCTCCTACAAGTGTTTCTAGATCATTCCTTAGCATTACCATAAGAGAAACTAAGGTTTCTAGGTGAATATGAGAAATAAAGCACCTTCGCCACGGTTAAATTCCCTCACGCCACGGCTAATTACTCTCAAGTTCAACTCCTTACACCTTTACAAATTTTGCACATTTTGCCGTGGCCAAATATCCCTCTGGAAGACCCCCAGACCTACCTCTCAGACTTAGCCGCAGCTAACCTCACTGTTCGCTGCAGCCAATTGCTCTTTGTTTTCTTCCCTGACAACTTCACCACATTTGGCCGAGGCCAAATAAATAGTCAACTAATTATTTAGCATTTCAAAATCATATATGTGCAAACAATATTAGATTAATATGAACATATATATGGAATTGAAAAATTAACCCTAGTTACCTCAATGAAACCAATTACTCTTTCTCTAGCTACTATAAAAATCCAAATGCACATCAAGCCTATAACAAGTATAATTATCATCATTTCTAGCAACAAATTAGATAGCCAAAGAGCTAAACTGCTAATCGCTACCTAAAGGTTACTCACCTAGCTTCTTAAAGGGTCAATTGCACCAATTTAAAGTCAAGACATCAAAACTCACAATGGTTCACTCCCCACATCTCTATTTTCGTACATATACAAGCCATCCACCAAAAGTCAGTCCAAATGATGGGAATTTAGTACATACATCTCATAAAATGAGAGAAATCACTTACCCATACATCTAAGAGTTTAAATGGACTGAGTTGAGCCTCAACTACCAAGAACACACCATGGGACATTCCCAAATTCGAATTTTAGTCATCAAGCCCAGAATTTTCATTGTTTCACCTTTATCTCTTTGTAATTTCGTACAATAGCAAAACCAATTATGAAAATCAATCCTTGAGGATATTTTCCAGTAAAATAATACACAAAATGAGAGGGAAATGCTTACCCAATCACCCCTCTAACTTCTAACTCTGAAAATCTTACAAGGAAACACCTAAACACTAAATTTTAGATTTGAGAAGGAGATGAAAATGCTTAAACTAGAAACTAATTGGACCAAAATGAAGAGGAGAATAAGAAGGACATGTTTTATATAGATTACCTTGGCTAAATTTTCCTCTAAAAGTGAGAAATGGTGGAGGAATGCAGAAAAACCCTAGCCCCTCTTCTCAAGTGCGAAAATAGCTTTCTAAGTCTGCAGAACATGAATTTCTTGGCAACCAAATGGGTGGAGAGAAGACTTCTTAGGGTTTTAGTAAAGACTTCTCAAGTGCTAAGTGAGATAGGCCATAGAAACTATTAAGGTTGGGTAGAGTGTACTGATTTGAAGGCCCAAAATCCATTTAGATTAGGGTGGCAATTTATTGGGCCACAAGTTGGAGGGTTTATGGTGGGTTTGGGCTGCCTTAAAGGTCTAAATATTACCCATGGTCTGATTTATTTTCAGAATTGGGCCAAGGTCCATTAGTTTGGGTTGTAGAATTTTCTTTTTATTTTGTTTTTGTGTTGAGGATCGAGTGTGTTAATCCAACAACCTAAGACCTAATTTGCCTCACTTCCCCAAGTTTGGGCTAAAGCTAAATGGGCTCTTGTCTCACTTAAATTCATTAATAAGTTTTTGGCTTTCCAAAAATGTTAAGTTAAGCCCACAAGGAGACTAGTATTAGGCTCTCCTACTAAGTTCATGGCATAATTGGGCTTCTACATTTAGTCCAAAACTCAATTACGTTTTTTATATGGTCCGAAGTAAAAGTCCATCCTTTTAATTAATTTTGCTAATTAATCCATGTTATTCCCTAATTTCTATAATTAGTCTTAATTAATTTTTAGGGTGTTATATTCTCTCTTCCTTTTAAGAATTTTGTTCTCAAAATTAGTCATACCTTATTCAATTAATGTTGGACAATCCTTCCTTATAACCTCCTCCTTGATAACTTGGATAGTCTTACCAGAGACTAGTCCCTCCCTACTACTTTCCTGGATAAGGTGTTCTTATCATGTTACTACTTCACTTGGTAACCACAATTATATTCCCTCTAGTCAACTTAGGTCAAATACAATGCCAATCTAAGCATGTCGTATTCCTTCTTTGCCTACAACTAAAGAGATCCTGACCAAGCTATACTTGATCATCTTATAACAAGCTCTAGACACCTAGCTTAAATAAATCTCGATCTTCTCTCCCTTCGTAGCTTTTGTTTTGTTCTGTTTTATATTTATCTCCTTTTTTTCTTCTTTTTTCTCCCCTCTCTCATTTTTGGTTGTCGTTCCAATAGTCGATCATTGAATGTTAATGTTAACTTCCTTTCCTTCTTAACTCTCAATCTGTTTAAGAGATAACTTATAGATACTTTAACTTAACTCTCCTTAATAGTTGATACCCAGAACTACAAGGAATTCCACTTAGTCAGTCATTTTAGTAATTTATTCCACTAATAGCAACATAGGTAAGTGACCTTATTTCATAATGAAGTTCCATTTGTCCTTCACTTAGATTACCCCTATATTTCTTTAGTTCAACCTTCTTAACCAAAATGGGTTTTACCTCTTACAGGTTCATCTAGTCTAAGTTTTCAAGTCTTGCATTCAACTATCTCATAAATTATTGCACACATTATCCTCATTTATTGTCCATTAGTAAAAGGTTCATTATTTCCATTAGACGTATAGAATTCCCCTTTCATTTTCAATTAGTGCCTAAGATTCCTCCTCCTCATCTGTTGAGATTCCCAAGGGTTAAAACTAATATAAAGTCTAATCTCACAGCTAATCTCTTGAAGACACCTAAACACTTTAGGTTCACCTTCCACATAATCGAAATCAAACATAATATTTCAAGTGAAAATAAACACGATATTTCAGGTCTAGATTATATTTTCTAATAAGACCTAATCTCAAGGGTGAGAGTACCTTGTCTAGAGCATCAAGGTAATACTTTAGGACTTAGGAAGGAGTTCTTTAAATCTTACAAGTCATAGTTTCAATGGATGGTTTATTAGATAACATAATTTCCATTGCTTGCCTATAACATTAAGAATTTTTGGCTCCTGATGATGGTTCATTATAGACAACCTAATCACCCCCCTCAGGGGTAACCAACATAAGAAATTCCTTAATAGGCCTCTTCCCTCTCTCTTTTTTTTTTCACAGTGGCAAAGGCATCACCACAATCATATACATGTGATTCTGAAGATTACCACAATCAATAGATTGAAGTATTTCATCTTAGTTTTCAACTACTACTAGCATTAGTGGTCAACTTAATGGCATCTATACTCATTTGATGTCAATAGAACATCTCTTTGGGTTTTATGTCATTATATAGTCTCGAAGGGCTGCACTTTCGTATCTTCTACCCCTAACTAAGATATTTTCATACAAGTATAGTCATTCTTCAATTGGCATACTTCTTGCCCTTTTTCACGGTACTCTAAATTCTCTTAAACCTCTTTATATACAACTAAGTTTATATATATATATTCTCTAGTTTGGAAATTCATAATAATTCCTAGTGAGTAATGAGATAATATTTTTGGTCAACAAGGTTTAAGATCATATCGACAAGATCTTGTATTCATTAATGTAAAATCTGAGACCTTGTCAACAAGGTTCTCTGACAGCACATACAAGGTCTTTTGACCATACGTTATAGCATATAATATGAGATGGTATGATAGTTTTCGTCCTTATATAATGGCCTATGCCAACCACAACTAACTCTTTCACTCCCCTAAAAGTTTTTAGGCCTTAATTTCAAGCCTAATTATTGGGAGTTAAATTAACATAGTAAGGAGACTTACTGAGTCTTTTCATTATTAAACATTCCCTAATTATCAACAGATCAAGTAGGAATTCACAGTGAGAGAACTCAAGTATCATTTACCATAAATGTTTCACCCTTCCTCCCTAAACCAGGCTCTAATACCAACTGTGACGATCCTAACTTCTAATTATTATAATTAACGTTAAATACGTGATTAATAATTATAAATTGGAGTTACAAGACATTACGATTAATTACATTCTGAAAATACTGGCAAATTTGAGCCTTAATATTATTAGAGTCATCAACCATATAATTACAAATATTCATGTACATTAGGGAAACAAACATTTATTTATAAGCCTTTGATTCTATTACCCATTAATTCTAACTCACAAGAATCTTCTACTAATGTTTCTAAGTCATCCCTTGGGGTTACCATATGAAAAACTAAGATTTCTAGGTTAGAATGAAAGTTTGGGACCATTAGCCACAGCTAAATGTCCTTGTGCCGCAGCCAATTGCTCTCAGGTTGATTTCGCAGCGACGATAGCCGCAGCGAGTTGGACCTTCGCCGCTACTAACCTACATGGCGCCACGGCGAGAAAGCCTCCTAAAACCTACCTCCCTCGCCTCTCACTATTGGCCGCGGCCAATTCCCCCTTTCTTAGTAGCTAATTCCTTTCTAGAACGCCTGACAAATTCTCACAAAAGTTCGTCGCGGCCAATTCCCATTTAGCCGCGATAAATTACCCTCTGGACGACTCCCAGTTTTTCCTCTCACATTTTGCCAAGGCTAATTCCACTTTTTGTCACGGCGAATTGCTCTCTAGTACTTTCCCTAGGCAACTTCGCCTCTATTAGCCACAGCTAATAATATTTTGGCCGTAGCAAAATATCTTCTGATCCTACAACTCCTAAAACCTTATGTTATACTCTCCACTCTCCCTGCAATGACACCCTAGGGCTACTCTACCTTAATTATGGGGCTTCAATAGTTTTCATTAGCCTAATTTATCTAACTAATCTATCATTACTAGTTTGAGACTTAAGAGTCAATTTCTACTCCTCTAACTACCATATATCAACAAGTTCATAGATTAATAACAACAGAATTTCGTAAGCTTCCAACAATTATCATTCAAACATACATTCCATTAAAGATTCCATACATCACTGATTCAAATCGACCATCTAATATATCCCATGGTGACATTTCCAATAGTAAACCATATTATGAATTCAACAAAATTCATACATCAGATACTATAAGTTCATACATCTAATACCAAGCTATAATGAGACTCAACTCCTTAATAGATACATTCCAACTAACCAAAATATAAACGCCTACACTTAGCAATATGGTTACATAATGATGCTATATAAAAGATTAACAAAATTACATTTACTCTACTCAAATTAGCCCAAGTGTAGCTTTCTCCATACATGGTTAGAGCCCATAGATTTTCATCCACTTGCCTCCCCTTATCCTTACCCGAAGGGCCTTCACTTGAAAGTATAATCCTATGAAATGGGGTGAGATGCAAATCTCAGTAACCAAGGCAAATTCCATTCATATATTTCAGTTTAATCAACATATATACATGATTTCATATAAGCATCAGAAAACATACCAGTCATACCAGTAAATGAAATAATTAGGCTATCTATAATTACTATCCTATACTAGCAATCATAATTCCACATGTTAAAGGCCAATAACACAAGGAAAGGCCCGTCCATGGCACCTACTCCCCAATGAGCACAACTAGGGCTCAGTGCATCTAGGGTCTGATCATAACCCAGTGTTCAATCGAAGCACATGCACAAGTGGCAGCTGTACCACAGCTTCACCATGGACTCACAAGATCCAATCACATATATCAGATAGCCAACCAATTCATTTAGTATCAAAATCATAATCATGCAGCAAAATACAAAATTAAAATAGACATATGCATGGAATTAGCATGAACCCCGATTACCTCACTCTGTAGACAATTGAAAAGCCACCAGTAATGCCAAAATCTCCCTATAACCATAACATCAGAAGATTATTACTTTAAATCATAATGTACAGTAGCAACAAGTACCCAAAGAATTAAAATACAAATGGCTACCCGAAAGATGCTTACCCAGCCACTATAAATTCCTAAATGCGGATTGAATATGTCTTTTACCAAAAACTTCAATATATCACCCTAATTCCTAAGCAAATTCGTACATAATTAATACACATACTATAAACTAGCTATGGGGGTTTTAAACCAGTATAAAATACATTAGAATGGAGAGTTTACACTTACCCAATATCCCTCCTAGCCTCTACCTCCAAAAATCCTCTAAGAAAATACCAAACAACCACATTTCAGAATTTAGGTATAGTGAAAATGCTCCAAATGAAAATCTAATCAGGCCAAATTGAAGAGAAAGAGAAAGGAATTAAGATATATAACAAGTACCTTAGTTGATTTTGAGCTTAGAAGTGAGAAATGGTGAATTTCTTGCCCCAAACCCTCACCTCCCTTCAAACCTCCGAAAATGAGTTGTGTTTGTGTTTCAGCAAAATATGGAGGGGCTGAAGTGTTTAGGGTTTTAGTTAGGTCTAATGTGGGTCATGGGCTAACCCAAGGGTCCAATTGCAAGTGGGTTCTGATTTAAACCTTGTTGGGCTAACTTTAATGTATTGGGCTACAAAAATTTAATTAGGCTAGACCAAATTTGAAGAACTCAATTGATTTGGGTCTACACAAGAGTTATTGGGCCATTTATAAAAGCTTGTGCAAGTTAGATCTTGAGTCTCTAATTCCTTAAATCAGATTAGGCCCTCCATTAGTTCCTAACCTTGGCCTACTTAATTTAATTTGGGCCTAGATGGGATTTCGAACTCAATTAAATCTCAAACTCATATTAATAATTTATCTCTCTAAAATTTCTATTCACTTAACTTGCCTGATTATTCCATATTAATTATTCTTAATTAACCTAAATCCATGATTAACACCCTAATTAATTTTGGGGTGTTACACCACATAGAATTGGTGCATGCCTTATGCTAAATAGAGAGAGTGGTGAATAAGAATGGATGGTTTTTGAATCACGTTCTACCAGTTGCTGTGTGTGTGTATAATTTATACCTATGGCTTACTTTGTTCCTTATTTCCCTCAAACAAAGTCCATGTGTCTGTGCTGGACATGGATGGAATACACAGTTGCTGCATGAGACAACTCGAGACCTCTCTCTACCCTCTCTTAACAGATCACGTACTTGTAGCTTCG
Source organism: Erythrophleum ivorense (assembly GCA_026724425.1). Lineage (NCBI taxonomy): Eukaryota > Viridiplantae > Streptophyta > Magnoliopsida > Fabales > Fabaceae > Erythrophleum > Erythrophleum ivorense. The sequence goes on from JAIUCV010000010.1 coordinate 8,400,831, forward strand.
TGCATGAGTGTATGAATTAGGTGCTAAACAAGGACGTGTTATGTGTATGGAGATGCTATGAATAACTTAGTGCTTATCCTCATGCAAGTACTACATGTTAACCCCTTTTGCCACGTGAATGATGTGCTGTTTGTGTGTGATCATGTGGAGAAGCTGCCTACGTGGGATGTTTGTGGCTTCATGCATGTGTTAATCTCGTGAATGACTTGGTACTACTTATTCTGTAAGTTCTTCACAAAGCCATGTGTGTCTTCCATCTTGCTACGTAAAGGAGTGTGTGTCCTAGTCCTTCCTCATATGTTCATCCCAAAGATCCATGCATGTTCACTTTAACTCCATTCCTTCTCATCTTTTTTTTTCTTTCTTTTTTTTCATTTCCTAAAAATTCCACCTTGATTCAATCTTCAATTCTTCTCTAAATAAATTTCCTCCTTTAAATTCCATTGCCTATCAAAAATCTACAGAAATAATAGGAAGAATATTCAGAAAATTATTTAAAAGAAGTTTATGCATTAATATTCAATAATTTTGCAAATAATTTCCTAAAATACAAAAAATGGTTAATAAAATCAAATATTATGTAATTGAATCCATTAAGCCTTAAATCATTATTAAAATGCCCAACTAAAGAGGAAATAAAATATATAAAGATGGTGTTTATCAGTGAGACCAAAGGAGAGAGGCGCACAAGAGAAGGGAAGAAGAAGAGGAAAACCAAGGCAAAAAAAGGTATGAAAATGGTGAAATTTCTTGGTCTTCCCTTTAGTAAACTTAATCTCTTCCTTCTCCTCCTTCTTCCCATAGTTTTATTAAAGTATTTGGTTTTGTTTTGAGCTCAAACCAGAGGGGAAAAGTTTAAATTTGGAAAGAAGAATTAAGGCAAAGGAAAGAGTATCCAAGGAAAACTTGAATCAAGGTAGAAACCACTTCCTTCCATGCTTGCTTCTTCTTGTTCTTATGCATGTATGTTTCAGCCACTAAATGGACAGCTAAGAGGAAGTTATTTTTAAACCAAACCAAGGATGAATCTTAGGAATTAGAGTGTGGGAAAGAAGAATATGCAAAGAGAACAAAGAAAGAACCATGAATTTGCAAGATAGAAAAGCTAGGAATTTATGAACATAACCTAAAATCTGTATTGATCCAAGAATTTCCTAGCCTATGTAAGTGTTTGTTTGAGTTCCTAAGGCCTGTAGAGAGCTTCCCAAGTGTCTCTCTCTTCAAGGAAAAATTGAAAACTCCATGGGTGCAAATAAGGAGCATAAGTTTAGCCAAGGAGAGTTTATAGACCTAAGGAGTGTTTTAATTTTTTTCCAAGCTTAGTTTTGCATCATATATGATAGGAGAGTATGAGAGGAAGCCTTGAAAGAAATTTAGAAAGCCTAAAAAGTGTGATGGAGGTATAGGTTCCATATTATAGCATAATAAAGCAACACATAACTAGACTCCTTGAAATGAATGTGTGATGGCTCCAAGGAGTCTAAATAGAGTCAAGAGTCATAGATTAAGGGAGAGAATGGAGCCAAGATCATGAATTCCCAATGTTGCTTCATTAAGTGCTTTATGGAACCATAATTGAACCATACGAGCAATCTAGCTCTTCTAGTTGTGTGTGGCTTTAGTAGATGTTTCAAGAGTATAATTAGATTTCATTTGATGTGTTTATGCCAAAGGAATCAAGTCACACCTTTTTATGAGTGTTTGGCTAAGGGAGAGGAAGAATTTCAAAGAAAGAAAGTATCTTCTTGCATACAAGGTAGCTCTCTCTTCTTTCTCTCATGCATGGTTGGATGTTTATTTATCTTTCAACGTGTGTGTGTGTGTATGTTTAAGCCATGAAAGATGTTTCTAGTATGTATTTATATGCCATGGTACCATGATACTTTGTTTATGTGCTTGAAAGATGTTTTATGAATATATTTTGGCTTGTATGAGCTTGGTGAAGCCAAAAGTCCCTTAGTTAAGGTAAAGATGAGCCAAAAGTCCCTATGAATGGGTGAGACAAAGCTAAAAGTCTCTAGAATAGTGAGGCTTAGTCAAAAGTCCCTTGAGAAATAGGTGAAGCAAGGCCAAAAGTCCCAAAGAGAATGGGTGAGGCTAAACCATTATCTTGGCAGGCCTATGTATGTTATATGTGACTTCTTGAATGAAGGAAATATTCTATATATGTATATGAATTTCAAGATAGCCATACATACATTTTTAAACTTGAAATTGCATCCTTTATGTGTGTTTGAAAGGGAAAAGGGCTATTGGAATTCCTAGGATCTCACTCTTCCCTCCTCATAACCTAACATGTCTAGGTGGACCAAATGAGTAAAGAAATGGGAACCACCAAGTTGGAAGATGAGGGATTGATAAAAAAATGTGTTATTTGCTCTTTGTAACTATTTTTTTGTCACAAAATATAATTCAATGATGTGTATGATGTATAACCTTTTGAACATGTATAAATACATAGATATGTGTGTATATATGAGAGTTGGAAGCAAATAAATGAAATAGCATGTTTTTTACTTTGAATGGCAAAGTAGAGCTTGTATGTTCCATGTGTATATCATCAAGTGGGAGAGTGAATTTATGAGATCTAGGTTTTTGGACCTTTGAAATGTAACACCCTAAAATTAATTAAGGTGCTAATCATGGATTTGAGTTAATTAAGAATAATTAATATGGAATAATTAGGCAAGTTAGGTGAATAAAAATTTTAGAGAGATAAATAATTAAAATAAGTTTGAGATTTAATTGAGTTAGAAACCCCATCTAGACCTAAATTAAATTAAGTAGGCCAAGGTTAGGGACTAATAAAGGCCCAATAATTTTAGGTGCAGACTTAACCTTTTAATGTGAGACTTAGCCTAAGAGAGAGAGAGCACCTAGGGAGGGCCCAATCTGATTTAATGAATCAGAGACCCAAGACCTAACTTACATAAGCTCTTATAAATGGCCCAATAACCCTTGTGTAGACCCAAATCAATTGAGTTCTTCAAACTTCGTCTAACCCAATTAAAATTTTGCAGCCCAACAAATGAAAGCTGGCCTAACAAGGCTCAAATCAAAAACTCACTTGGAATTGGACCTTTGGGCCATCCCATGACCCATATTAGACCCAACTTAAACCCAAATAAAATCCTAAACCCGTTAGCCCCTCCACACTTTGCTGAAACACAAACACAAGAGGCATTTTCGCACCTTGAGAGAGAGGCTAGGGTTCTAAGCAAGAAATCCACAATTTCTCACTTCTAAGCTCAAAATTAGCCAAGGTACTAGTTATATAACTTAATCCCCTTCTCTTTTTCTTCATTTTGGCCTAATTAGTTTTTCATTTAGAGCATTTTCACTATACCCAAAATCTGAAATATGATTGTTTAGGATTTTCTTGGTGAAATTTCGTGGGTTGGGACTAAGGGTGTTATTAGGTAAGTGTAAACTCTCCATTCTAATATATTTTCTACTGGTCTAAGACCCCCATGGTTGATTTGTAGTATGCGTATCAATTCTATACGAATTTGCTTAGGAATTAGGGTAATATATTGAAGTTTTTAGTATAGGGCATATTCAATCCGAATTTGGGGATTTGTAGCGGCTGGGTAAGTATCCTCTGGGAAGCCATTAGTATTTTAATTCTTTGGGTACTTGTTGCTGCTGTACATGATGAATTAAAGTAGTAATCTTCTAATGTTATGGTTATAAGGAGATTTTGGCATTGCTGGTGGCTTTTTAATTATCTATAAAGTGAGGTAACTGGGCGTTCATGCTAATTACATGCATATGTCTGTTTTAATTTTGTATTTGCTGCATGATTAAGATTTTGAATGCTAAATGAATTAGTTGACTATCTATTATATGTGATTGGACCTTGTGAGTCCATGGTGGAGCTGTGGTGCGGTTACCACCTGTGCATGTGCTTCGATCGGGCACTAGGTTGTGATCAGACTCTAGATGCACTAAGCCCTGGTTGTGCTTATTAGGAGTAGGTGCCATGGACGGGCCTCTCCCGGTGTTATTGGCTTTTAACATATGGAATTATGATTGCTAATATGGGATAGTAATAATAGATATCCTAATTATTTCATTTGCTGATATAGTTGGTACATTTTCTTAATGCTTATATAAAATCATGCATATATGTTAATTAAACTAGAATATAGGAATGAAATTTGCCTTGGTTACTAAGATTTGCATCTCACCCCGTTTTATGGGATCATACTTTCAAGTGAAGGCCCTTCGGGTAAGGATAAAGGGAAGTAAGTAGACGAAAATCCATGAGCTTCAGCCATGTGTGGAGGAGGCTACACTTGGGCTGATCTGAGTAGAATAGATGCAATTTTGTTATTCGTTTATATAGCATCATCATGTAATCATATTGCCATGTGTAGGCGTTTATATTTTGATTACTTAGGATGTACCTATTGAGGAGTTAGGCCTCATCTTAGCTTAGTATTGAATGTATAAACTTATAACATCTGATGTATAAATTTTGTTGAATTTATGATATGGCCTACTATTGGAAATGTAATCATGTGATACATTAGATGTTGATATGAACCAGTGATGTATGGAATATCTAACGAAATGTGTATCGAATGATAATTGTTGATAGTTTATAAATTCCTACTGTTATTACTTTAAGAACTTGCTGATGTAAGGTAGTTAGAGGAGTAGAAATTAACACTTAAGTCTTGAACTAGTAATGATAGATAAGCCTAGTAAATTAGGCTAATGAAAGCTATTGAAGCCCCACAAATTAAGGTAAAGTGGCCCTATGGTGTCATTAGAGGGAGAGTGGAGAGTATGAGACAAAACTTTAGAAGTTGTAGGATCAGAAGGCATTTCGCCACGACCAAAATATTATTAGCCGCGGCCAATAAGGCGAAGTTGCCCAGGGAGAGTACCAGAGAGTAATTCACTACGGTGAGAAGTAAAATTAGCCGCGGTGAAATGTGAGAGGCCAAATTGGAAGTCGTCCAGAGGGTAATTAGTCGCCGTAAAAGGGGGAATTAGCCACAGCAAACTTTTGTGAAAATGTCCCAGTTGTTCCAAAGAGGAATTAGCCACGGCAAAAGTGGTATTTGGTCGCGGCCAATAGCGAGAGGCGAGCGAGGTAGGCTCCAAGAGGCTTCCTTGCCTCAGTGCCATGTAGGCTAGCTGTGGCGAAACTCCAACTCGCTGCGGTGTGAAGATAAAAAAGTGAAGCCGAGAGTAATTGGTCATGGTGCAAAGACATTTAGCCACGGCTAACGGTCCCAAACTCTCATTCTAACCTAGAAATCTTAGTTTTTCCTATGGTAACCTCAAGGGATGTCTTAGAAACATTAGTAGGAGATTTTTGTGAATTAAAATTTATGGGTAATAGAATTAAAGGCTTATGAATGAGTGTTTGTTTTCCTTGTGTACACGAATGCTAGTAATTATTTGGTTGATTACTCTAATAACATTAAGGTTCGAATTTCCCTGCATTTTCCGAATGTAATTAGTCGTAATGTCTTGTAACCCTGATTTATGGTTATTAATCATGTATTTAACCTTAATTACAATGATTAGAAGTTAGGGTTGTCATATAAGACATATTTAGTACACTATTTTCATGCTTTCCCACATGCTCAAGTTGCTCTAGAAAAGCTAGAAGCTAAATAGAACCATTTGTGACCCTTGAAGAGGCCAAAAATATGACATTTTGTAACCCTATGTCACAAACTGACCAAATGGATAAATTTCCTCATGAAATTTGGCATGCTTATAGATCTCATCTAGACCTTTTTGGAAAGTTAAAGACCAGATTATTTGGAGTTCTAGGAATTAATTATGAAATTTTAAAGTTACCAAAAAGCTATTGAAATGATATGGTTACTATTCATATAGTTAGTTTCTTCTCCTGCATTATTCAAGGGTCAAGTGGTGTCTAATACTCATGAAATTTTACAAGCATAAACAAGACATAATAAGATTTTTATGGCCACTAAGATCACCATAATTGGACATCTAAAGAGGGAGATATGAATTTTTGAAGTTTTGAGTCAGTACTAGTAATGTAGCAGTACTTTGGTTCTATTCCATTGATTTCCAGTGGCTAAACGATTTTGTTCTGGTCTAAACTTATTTTTTGCATAAATTTAACATCCATAGCTTTCCAGAATGGTATAGTGTGCTTAATTTTGATTTTTTTATATTTAGTTATAATTTTTCAAGGTTGGCACCAGAAATCTGGCAGTAGAACCCGAGACTGATTGTGTTATTTTATGTATGTATGATCCAAACTCAGGATTCTTGTGACATTTTGAGATGATTTTGAGTTGTATGGATGTATTTTAATTGGAAAATGATATAGGTGAGTTAATATGGTCCACAGAATGCAAAATGAAAAATTTAAGTATTACACAATGCAAAATATTCTATTGTTTTAATTGAGTTTTTCCTTAAAAGTTGTTGTCCTAAGGGAAAGAGCTAGAAATGAATGAGAACAAGGCTAGATAAATATGGTGTTCACCTCTGAACTTGGATCCTCATTATTTGAGGTCTAGATTATCATTCTAATTTTATTAGTCCTCAAATCATTCCATCTAGGGGACCTCCTTTTACATCCGGTGCATTTTGACATTTATGGAGAAACCGGACATTACATTTCTCACGTTTATGAAGG